>JAQPPZ010001268.1:600000-930000 GCA_028583015.1 Wollemia nobilis | reverse complement strand
CCAATATGAGCTAGAAAGTGCTCGCCATGGTAACACTACATATTAAACACATGGATGCACAAGGCTTGATCAGATCCTTCAATATATATAGAAGTACCGCAAATTATCCAAGTTCTTGTTGTTTCTGACACAGAAAACATTCCTGTCCGTCTTTAAATACATGATGAATTTTGTGTGCCAATCAAAGCTTTGATCAAACCTTACCATCTGGAATAAAGCCGAATTTCCCGGACTCTGTCTTCAACAGACAGATATTTACAGTCAAGACTGAAATACTGCTACTCTTATTAAGTTCCATATCTGTTCAACAGCTTTCAGCTGCTCCACAGTCAACATTAGAAAGCAGAGAATAATGATCCGTTTGAAATGTGTTTAATTTGATGACTGGAGCCAGTGCCTGCGTTTGTTGGGATAAATTATGCTTTTGATGTTGATTTCCAAGGCTGAAGCTTTAACAGTCCCACCAACCCTTACTCCTCACTATGTGCTCTCCTCTCTGCTCTACCCTCTACTTTAGAAAAATGACTACGTAGGTTTCTTAAATATGAATTTCATTAATATTAATGTTAAGGTTAGGGATTCTCAAGGTTGTCAGGAAGTACTTGATGGGTAAATTATTAGAAAATAATATTTCAGCTATAAGTTTATGTTCATCATGCACAAAAGGACATGACCGTCACAAGCTACCTCCCTCTCCCAGCTCTAACTGCAGGTTTATCTTGACATACTGATGCCTTCCACGAATCTTCCAACCTATGTTCCACCTGGAGGTGTCCCTTACATATGATACCCATGGGTACAAATCCCCCAATTCCCTACCATAAGGACATGTCCCCTTCATTTGTCACTTGAAAAAATGTCCTTTTTTAGGCTATGTCCAACATGCTGCACTTACATAATTGATTACTAATATGAAATATGAAATATCATTTTTGTTGGGTGTAGAATTCTGAATGTTATTCTAAATTTCTAAAAAATTCAATTTTTATAGTATTATACCAGCCATCCCCCAGCCGTCCTTGAGCCGCCCTAAAATCGGCCTACCGTCCCCCACCGTCTCTCGAAATCCGTCCGCCATCCCTCCGTCCCCCAGGCTCGTGGAACCTTGGTCTCAACCATTGAAATATGCTCCCATTAGCATTTTATTCCATATAGTTTTCGCAATCCTAATTTTAAAAATTGGATGATAAAAGATATAGTTACCTTTCTATTTTGAATTACATTTTGAATTTGTTGCTTAGTAACTTGGTTGAAAGACATTTGATGCACAATAATAAACCCACTTTTTATGAAAGTAATTTAAAAAACTTTGTTGAATGATGTTTGATATGATGTACAAAAATGAAATTATTTAACTTTAATATTATTGTTGTTAGACCTCGTTTAATTAGTGTAGCCTATTTCTGTTGTTTGTTGCCTCTCTTATAAGGGTCTTCCATACTTTTTAAAAAAATAAACATATTTTTATTAATCATCCATAAATTGGTAGGATCTTTATCAAGTTGCCTTGAATCTAAAAAATTCTCCATATCTAGATAGGCACATGGGGTGGTCAATATTTAAGAGACAATAAACAATATTTTTGTGAAACCTAAAAGAAAACCCATAATATGCAAGCATCCTCCACCAATGACAAACATGACACGATCGATATTTAAAATATATGAAGGTTAGACAATATAAGACCCCCACTAAAATTAGGGTAAAAATGAGTGATGAGATGAGAATGCAGACCATATTGTTGTGATTATTACGTATTCACCTTATGGTTACAAAGGTTATGGGAAGTTGGAAAGTAGTAACTCCCAACCTTGTATCTTCTTGAATTCACATGTATATATACTTCTATCACATCAATACAAATGTTAATCGTTG
Organism: Wollemia nobilis; assembly: GCA_028583015.1. Taxonomy (NCBI): domain Eukaryota; kingdom Viridiplantae; phylum Streptophyta; class Pinopsida; order Araucariales; family Araucariaceae; genus Wollemia; species Wollemia nobilis. The sequence continues at coordinate 928,125 of JAQPPZ010001268.1, read as the reverse complement.
TACATAAAGCTATTTTACGTTTCTAACATTTGGTATCAAAATAGGTTGATATCAAAATGAAGCTTCCATTTTTTAAGGTGATCTAGTTGTTGAGGAGTAGGAGACATCTCTTGGAGTTTGCAAAAGCGTGCTACTATTAGAGAGACTAGAAAGAAGTAGACACAAGTTTGAGCAAGGATAAGACCTTACCGTTTGAAGAAAAAACTTCTTTTTATTCTTGTTTATGTTTGCAGACATCGTAGACATTTATTTCATCTCAAAGGAGTTGTGAAGCCATCTAAAAACAATAGTTCGTATTGGAAGAGTGGTTGTCTCAAAATTGATTGTTTCCATCTAAATTTTTTTTATTGTTATTTGGTGCAAGAAAGGTGTCATCTAAAGAAAATAATGAGTCTAGATTATTTCACTAGAGTTTGAACATATTACATTGAAGTTTGAACATGTTGGCAATAATATTCCATCTAGAGTTGCTACGTAGAAGAGGATGTCTAATATTGCCATCCTACCATCTAGAAAATATTACCATTTGAAGTTGTCATCTAAAGTTGCCATCTAGGAGAGTTGTCTAGAAAAGAGCTAAGGTATGTAATTGCATCTAGAGTTGCTACTATCTAGATATTCTATCATCTAAAGTTTCATTTGCATCTACTACCAAGCTAGTGTCTTTAGATGTTATCTTCTGGAGCTACTACCGAGCTGTTATCATCTAAAGTTGTTGTTTGGAGCTACTACCATATGGAGTTGTCATCTAAAGTTGTTGTCTAGAGCTACTATCATGTGGAGATACCATCTAGAGCTACTATCTAAAGTTATCATCTAGAGCTACCATTTGGAGCTACTATGGTATGAAGCTACAATTTAGAGCTACTATATAGAGATTTCGTCTAGAGTTACTATTGTCTAAAGCTATTATCTAGAGCTACTGCTATGTGGAGTTATCATCTAAGGCTACTATTATCTAAACTATTGTCTGGAGATGCCATAAGAAAAGAAAAAGAAGAGTGTCATATGAAGTAAAGTTGAACTCTACTATTTGTTGCTTGGGCTATCTATTATGCAGTTGTTGTCTAATCAATGCATGAGCCATCTAAAAGTTAACTACGAATGAATTTTTACCCATTGAAGGCTTATGCTACAAATTTAAATAATAATAATAAAAATAAAAATAATAATAAGAATAATAAACAACCTGTTGTCTACATTTTATTGGGAGGAAATTTTTGATCTACTGAATGCAAAGAACAAACAATCCAAAAGTAAAAAAAGGAGGCACCAATATATTTGAATAATAAATAAATAAAAATAATCCCACATGCTCCATGGGAAGGCTATTTGAAACCTTTAATTTTTTTTCTATTGTTATTAAATGTAGGTGACAAGACAATGATTTGGATTTTTTATTATCTTGACTTGTTGACGAAATATTCCAAGAATATTGCTTGAAGATTTAAGTTGGAGGAAAAAACCCAAATCCTCATGTCTTAGTTTTTTCCAACAAGACCCAATTGTCTTCTCGTAGTTAGAGAAATTGGACACTGTATGAGTATAGGATTATATATACTTGTTGGAAAGATATTTTTGAGAACATTCTAGTGGAAGCATTTTTTATAGTTTTTTGAAAATTTTACATGTATGTTATTACTACAAATATGTTGCTCAATTTGTAGTTGTTGAAAGATGACAACTATTCTGCTTGAAAGATAAAATTGAAGATTCACCTTGAGATCAAAGAATTATGGGGAGGGGAATGTAGCACTATGCATAGATATTCCATTGACCTATATGAATAAATGAAGTTTGGTAAAGCTAACCAAAAAGTTAGATTGATCATCATCTTTAGTATATCTAATGAGATTTAGCCATGCATTTGTGATGTTGTAACCACAAAGGATGCATGGGATAAACTTGGTATGGTGTTCAAGTCTAAGAACTAAAACTAAATTCTACACCTATAGAGCCAATTGTATTGCTTGAAGATGAAGATCGGTGAGAATCTAGAAGGCTTTCTATGATGGATTGCTAAGTTGCAAGCCTTGTTATAAGATATAGAAAAAATGTTGGTGATAATGTGCTTATTTCAATAGTGCTAAGTGCACTAACACCAGTGTTCAAGATTTTGATAACAACTCTAAACATGCCAAATTAGAGTTCCACTTTTTAGACTCTTGTCAATTTGCTTCAAGAAGAGGAATCAATTTGAGAGACAAAGACTGAATATGAACACACTTTTCTCATGCATAAAAAAGACAAGTTGATGGAGTCGAAGAAAGATGACGGACCCCCAAATAAGCACTAGAACCATAAAAAGAACAATTCCAAAAATAGCATCAACAACATCAAGGATAAAAAATATCATATGTATGAGCTATGGGAAACTATGACATATCCTTTAGGAGTGTTCGTATAATATATTATCACAAGGATCATTCAAGAATAAAACAAAAGAATTCATCAAGTAGGTAGAATAATTCTCATTAGAAAAGGAGGAATGCACCTCAATTCCACCATGGAAATATAGTTGAGGATGCTGATTCTGATGTAGGACAAGACTATTCCTATTCAGGTTAATATCTTAATGCTATTTTTAAGTCCAAACTAGTTTGGTACATGCTTCAAGAGCTACTAGACATATGATAGGCCAAAATGAATGGTTCATGAGTCTTGACCATTCATTGTATTGTGGATAAGTAACACTTGATAATAATTCAATATACACCATTGTTGGAATCACTGATGTTCAATTGCATCTTGGAGAGTGTATCTATTGCCTAACTCAATTTATTTATGTTCCTAGCCTTAGAAAGAACTTGATTTTTTTGAATCAATTAATTGATTATAATTTGTGTATTGAATTTTTTAAAATAGGCACAAAGAAAATCTATCTCATTCAATAAAAATTTAGAGGTTTGACAATCATTGCTCATGCTACTAGCATAGGCAATATTTTTTAGATTGTGGTTGTAATGCAAGACAACCAAACATTGGATGCCAAGGCATATAAAGTTGCATCACTATGGAACAAGCAATTTGGACATCTAAGCTTTGACCATTTGAAGTCACTCCTATGTCATGACATGGTACATGGAATTTCATATTTGAAGAAACCTTTTGACCTTTGTACAAGTTGTTTGAATGTAAAGCAACATCGATCTCCATTTGTATCAAGTAGTCATAGAGTGGTTGGTCCACTTGACCTAGTGCATATCTATCTATATAGATCCATGGATTCATGTTTTAGTGACTATAGATATTTTAAAATATTTTTTGATGATTATACATGACATATGTGGCTATACTTCTTAAAGATAAAGGATGAAACTTTTAACTATTTCCAAGAGTTATTGGTTGTCCTATTCATACAGATACCAATAATTATTTTTTTCACTTTTCTAAAGCAATATGACATCAAACAATGCTGATAAATGCTTACATATCTTAATAAAATGGAGTTGCAAAGAGGAAATATCATACTATTTAGGATATGGTGTGATGTATGTTGAGTAATTCCAATTTAGAGTTAGCATTTTGAGTAGAAGTTATTACTACTATGGTCTACTTGTTGAACCACACATCTACACTTCCATTGAATGGTGTCACACTTGAAGAGGTATGGATAGAAAACAAACCTTCTGTGTCACATATTCATAAGTTTAAATTCACTACACTCATGCACATTTCAACACAAAAAATATGAAGTTGTAAAAGAAATCCAAGTGATGTTTAGATAAAATAATGAATCAAAGGAATACCATTTCATGGATCCTAACACCAAGAAATTGTATATCACCAAAGATGTTATATTCGATGAAAATAATTGTTGGGAACTGAATTTTCATCAAGTTTTACTTGATACTGCAACTGTCTATCTTCCAATTTTTTGGCCAGGATTGCACTCGATAGTCACAACTCAGAATTCAAAATTGGATGGACCAAAGATTACTTCAATCCAACCTCTAGAGTAGGTTGGTTCCTTGTCAACTGAATAGAATTTTGACTCAATTAAGCTCAATAAGGGTTTTGAGGAATAGAGTTAGAAAAATATTTAGGGTTAGGAAATTATGTATTAACAGTGGTCGAATAGGGCTAATAGCACAGGCATCTACAAGAAAAACCTCTAGCAAACTACTTTCGGTGTCCCACACTCAGGATTAACATCATCCAAAACCATGAAATATTCATACAATAAGGTAAAACAAATATGTGTTCCAAGAAGCAATTTCAATATCTAATGTATTAACAATCCAATTTAGTAGAATAGATCAATAATCAAACTTTGCAAAAATAAAATTCTTGCCAACATAGATCTAACTATGAACAGATTTCAATTACCTTAACAACTAGTAATCCAATACAAATAGAATGAACTAACCGTTACAACATTGACAGAAATGCAATTCACAACTTGAACCTCTTAATGAAAGATATCAAAGATAGCAGATCTCAACTCTAAAATCTAAGTAATGCTCCTTCCATTAGTTTACAAAAAATATTACACATTAGGGCAACCAAACGCACTAGAGGTGATCCTAAAAATTGAGGGTTTGACCTCTATTTATAGTTTACAATAAAAAGAATAGGGATAACATTACAAGGATTAAGAATCTGATAGCTTAGCAGAAAGCTATGCTGACATCATTTCCTTCGCCTATAGGGTTTGAGAAATCCATCGAAAGTCATCCACCATGGCTCGTCTCTGCAACTTGCTGGTTCAATCATGATAGTTGGGCATTAGGCCGTTAGAAACTAGATCTGGACCATTCATTCTTCTTGAAAACTCTATTTCACTGTAGATCTACAACTACTATGGTTCTTGGTTCTTTGGCACCACTAATGCTTCGACTACCCGCTCGAACTGCTTGGCCTTCATCCGCTAAGAATCCACCTTTGTATTCTTCATGAAAATATCAACAAAATATATGTTGTTGATGCTCTTCAAGTATGGTTGTGATTAAACTCAATAATACTTTACAGGTGAGCAGGGTAGAAAGAGTCATCAATCCACTCTAAAATAACATTGACATCAGCTTGGATGGCTTCGGCCAGGGAATTCAAGATCTTAAGAAAAATACACTGCTTGCTGAGTGGAATCTCAATCCACTCTAAAACAATCACTGAAGTTAGCTTAGATGGATTCAACCAGTGGATTCAAGACTTGGTGAGAAATACACTGATTTTTGAGCAGAATCTAGTTTATCATCAATCCACTCCTTGATTCTCGCTCCACCAGCTTTGAATTGGATTGACTACGGAATAGAGTGTATCACCAATCCGCTCCAAAAGTAATGCAAAATGACCTTTGTGCTATTACACTATCTTTACTTTATTTTGAGTGCTTTTGACCCTCTTATCGAGCGACATGGAGCTTGTCACCATTCCACTCAAAAATAGCCTTGGAACTCAGCGAAATGGGCATTCTCGATACTTAGTCGCTTGAGCACATAGGATGAAGCAACATCACCAATCAGCACTTTGAAATGTGCTGATGTCATTAAAAATTAGTCAGATTTGTGGATTGGAAACTTCACACTAAATCATTGCAAGATACACTAAGTATCGAGCAGAATGAAGCACTTAGATTATGTTTACAAAAAACACTAAGTATCAGGCGGATTGGAACCTTCTTGCGCAGACCCGCTTTGAAATACTCTATATCCTCAACGGATTGGAGCTTTCCCATGCTTTAGAATAAATTTTCAAAGTTTTCTAAGGATGTGGCCATTTTGGGCCTACATTCTGGTGCCTTTCGAGTGGATTTGCTCACAAAGCCAACGAAATAAGAGTCTTATCCATTGGGCATCAAGAGTCAAAAAATTATAAATCTTCAAACAATGCTTCATAGAATAACCTCCATATGATCATTACCCTCTGAAAACTTTATGGAACATCCTAGAGGATAACTGCTCACATGGAGATCATACTGGAAACACAAATATCTCCATCAATCCAAAACTGCTCCAATGTTAAGCAAAAATAGAACTGTGTTCTCCCTTTTATGCTTCTTTAGAATGACATGACTGCCTTCACAAAACTTTCATTCTATGCATTTTAGCTTCTTGCTTTTATTGTTGTCTTCTGACAATGTTAGAGTCAAAACAAATAAAAAAATACAAAACTTCTGCATGACTACAAAATTGTACAACATAGAAAAAAAACTTTATACTTGTGCTTATTTAGGGTTTGCAGTAACCCTATTTGGTTCTTCACCTTCCTACTGAGCTTCTTTTGCAGTATTATACTCTTGGTATTGCTCAATCTCTTCTTCTTCCACAAGTGAATCTTGTTCTTCATACTTTTCCTTAGCATCCTTTGCAAACAACTGCACCATTAGCTTCAAAGTTTGCAAAGCTTACTTCCAAACTGCTTCAGAGGGGTTGGAGGTCTCCTTAAGCTACTTGTGAATGTACTCCAACTTAGCAGTATCTTCATAATTTGTAGCACTTATTTTGTTTATCAAGTCCTCCATCAAGTCTCAAAGCCTGGTTAAATCAATAATCATTTGTGAAACCTGTTCCTGATCAATCGAATCTTCCAGGGTATCAATATCAGATTCATCTTGGAGGCTCTGGGTTACACTCTTGTTAATTTATTCCTTTGATAACAAAGTGTTATTCTCCAGCCACAACCCTCTAAATCCATTTTGAACCATCTCTTTATTGATGTCTACTACATCTTATATTGTATTTTCCACCTTATAAAACAATAGCCAAGCCTTTTGCAACAATCTATTCTTCTTCACTATGATCTTGGCAGCTATTCTGGCAGTATTCCATTCTTTTTTAGGAATAGGCTTAGCAGTTTCACAGAGCCTACTATCTTCTAGCTTATAAATCTACTCAGTTGGAACCACCATGGGTTTTAGTTCCTGAGTGAAGCTATCAAAATATTCTTGGGTATTCTGAAGCAAGTAACTTGCATCATCCATGTAGTAAATGATGGGCTACAGTTTTGAGCATTTCTCCAGAACATCAGACAATAGTTATATCCTTACTTTCTTTAGCCCTACTTTTGAGAAAGGTCTCGAAGCCTAGTTAAATAAATAATCATTTGTGAAACCTTCTCCTGATAAATTGGCTCTTCCAGGGCATCAATATTTGATTCATATTATAGGCTCTCAACTACACTCTTCTTAATATCTTCCTCTGATAACAAAGTGTTATTCTCCAGCCACAACCCTCTAAATCCATTTTGAACCATCTCTTTATTGATGTCTACTACATATCAGATTGTATTTTCCACCTTATCAAACAACAACCAAGATTTTTGCAGCAATATGTTCTTATTCACTATGACCTTGGTAGTAATCTGCTAGTATTCCATTCTTTGTTAGGAACAGGCTTAGCAGTCTCATTGAGCCTGCTATATGCCAGCTAATAAATCTTCTCAGATGGAACCACCATGGGTTGTAGTTCTTGAGTGAAGCTATCTAGATCTTCTTGGGTATTCTGAAGCAAGTGACTGGAATCACCCATGTAGTCAATTATGGGATGCAATTATGAGAATTTATCCAAAACCGCATAAAACAATTCTTTCCTTACTTTCTTCAGCCTTGCTTTCGAGAAGCCCAAAGACTTAGCCTTTTTAATTTGAAGCTGCTACTTCAAGCTCTGTATTTCTTTGGCTTGTTCTTAATTTTTCTTCTTTTGTTCCTCTACTTGCTATTTAAGCTTATTAGCCTGTTGGAATTTTTTCTACCAATTTTTCGCTTCACTTCTTTCTCTATTTGCTTCTGATTATTGATTGTATTCTCAATATTTTCTATTGTTCGCTCTAGCTTGTTGAATTTCTCTTTGTATATATCAAATTTTACATATAAAGTGCCCAAGTGGGCCTTAGCTATAACCAGCTCATCTTTAGCACGTAACTACTCAATATCTTCTGTATATTCTTCCAAATGATAGTCTTGAGCAGTCATTTCAGTTTCAGGCTTACTCACTGGAGGAATAATGGACCTGGATACCCTCTTCCTAGAAACTGGATCAACCGACATGGTACTTCTCTTCATAGCCATCCTATTAGAAGGTTTGGATAGCTTCTCTACCCAGAAATCTTAAATATTTTGTAAAATATCCTTCTTCTTTTGCAAAGTTTCTAGTGTAGGATAACTTACAAGAGGAGGAGAGGCTATAAGATAAGGGAGAACATACTCAACAACTAATTGTGAAAGGGTGGTAGTGACTATAGTTGAGTCTGTAACCACTGCTGCTGTTATAATGGGAAAAGTCACGGGAACTAAAATACAATTCACATAAGGGTGAGTGGGTGTAGATGAAGCGACTTGAACTTCAGATAATGTGGGTGGTTGAGATGGCAAAGGTGGGATTACATGAGATGATGGAGGAGGTATTTTAGATGATTTTAGAGGAGATGGATTGACTTGGCCCTCTTTATTTTTTGGTGAGACAGGCAATGAATTGTGAGGGGGAGAGTGCAATTTTGTTACAAATTTTTCTTTAGAAGGGGAAGGAGTTTTCTTTGGGGAAAGAGGAGGAGAAGGAGAAGAGGGGATAAAAATCATACCTTCACCTAAAAATATAGGGTGTTCTAGAGCTACCTCTGTACTTTACTGCTATGTTTGTTGTACTATTTCTTCTGCATCTGAAACATAGATCTTCTCAACAATATTTCCCTTATCCATATTTTATTTCTTATAAACCTCATTTTGAGCTCTTTCTAGTGCTTTTTTGGCTTTTATTTTAAAAACTACTAGCTTACCATTATCTGTGTCTTCCCCAAAAATTCCTTCCTACAATGGTTCTTCCTGCAATATCTCTTTAGCAATAGGATTGAGCTCCACTATAGCTGTAGTGGTGAAACTCATCGGTGTAAACACAAAGTTTTTATCCTTCTCATTCCAATCTATCTCCATTTTAGGGGGCTCTCCTCCCAGATCTAGGCGCTTGGGCCTACTTACCGTCTTCATGAATTTTGTGCTAATGGCCTTCTCATCAGAATAATGCATTATAGTCATTAACTATGCCCCTTTAGGGAAATTTTCCAGTTGTTCTATTGAGGGATCAAATGTCTTAAAAGCTTCAACAATAGTTAATGGAGTACCAACCCCTTCTTCTTGACCTTCTTCTTGTGAAGGTGGGAATGGAGAATCTGACCCTGGTTGTGGCTTCTTATAAATCAACACTATATTATTTGGGTCCTTTACCTTCCATGTTGTAATGTTCTTATCATATCTATCAAAAAAATCATTATCGATTACTCATCCAAACTTAGATTTCTTTGTGCCGGTTTCAACTCTCATTCTCCACCAGTCCACTATCTTAGCTTCATTCCATTTCTTTTTATTCTCAACTTCTCTGATCGTAGACTCCTACAACTAATGGCTTTCATTCTTATTTGAATCAAAATCAACTACCTGTTCATAAAAGTCTAACCATGGGGGAAGTTGTTCCATCTTGGCAACATTCCAATCCAAAGGAGTATTTTATTTATTATTCCCGACTTATTCAAAATGAGGCCTTGAGGTTTTCTCAAAATTTTAGGCCTTCTCTCCATTAAGGGAAATGTTCCTCTTATGGAATTTGTCATATGGGTCATATCTCCATCTCTGGGGGGATGTAAAACAGGCCTACCCTATCCAAATTATTTGTTCACCCTGGTCCTTTTTGGTGATAGTTATATCGTCAACACTACGGTAGGTCAACAAACACTTTCTCTTCCCTCCAGAGCCATAGTTCATATTAATAAACTTTGCTTACCTTAAGTATTCTAGAGCTAGTAATCTGTTTGTAACAAAATGAGGAAGTAGAAAAGGCTTACCAGTGAAGCCATATAGTCTAATCACCATGCCTTCTGTAAGGATGTACCAATATCCTTCTTCGACACCCTCTGTTCTCAACAATTATCTAGCAATTGGTGGTAACCTAGGGCATTTCCCATACATTGTCTTCAGTGTTGGCCCTAGAAATTCTAAGTTAAATCTGTAAAAAGACTCAGTGCTACTCAAATGAGTAGTCTAATAGTACACAAGGATAGGGTCTCCTTGGTCATTCTTTTCTTTTACTGGAATCCAGAGCATCATATTCCTTATAGCAGTAAAGAACATCCAAACCAATTTGAGTAATGTCAAAAAGAGGGTGTATCAGAATCCCTTTTAATTCTACTAATTGTTCATGTATCCTTTTAGCAAGACAAGTTGGCCAGTCAAAGTAAATGGTTTTAATACCTTTTTTATTTGGTTTCAGTTCATACATATTCTCATTAGAAATGCAGTAGGCAGTGGCTATATTCTAATCTCTCATGATTTGGTCAGAATACAAACCCTCCAAACAAGCTAGCATGGAATAAAGCTCTGGGTTAGCAAATTGGTCAATGGGGATTGGGAATTCAGGAATCTCATCTTCCTATTTTATTCATCTAAATTGGAAGCAAAGCCATTTTTCTATGACTTCATTTTCTTTAGAAGCCATTAATGAAGAATAACCCCTAGCTTGTTTTGCTATATCAAATTGTTTAATCTCTAAGGGTGGGCTTACCCCTACAGTAAAAAAATTGTAACAAAATTCCTTGGTAGTGGTAAATAATGTCATACCATTAGCTGTTTACACTACCCTCTTTTTAGGATCATAAAATTTAATGATTGCATAAATTAACTCAGGAAAATGGTGAACATAATCACAAATGTACGAGAATAAGAAGTATTTCATAGCAATGATACCTTGAGGTTATATTGGACTTCCTTCGAAGTATCTAAACTCAAAATTGCTCCTCAAGAAGGTTATTTATACTTGGGTCATTACTGTATCTACCAACCGCCTCATTTGATTCACATAGCTGTCTAGCTATGGTTCTCTTTTCTGCATATCTATTAGCACTTTCTTAGGAGCCATTTTCACAAGAAATCTTCAGAATGTTCTTTCTCTGGCGTTTGTAGACAATTCTTAGCTATTATCCACTCCTTCCTACTTGGTGAGCACTGATTTCATCGAATGAATGCATTCTAAACTTTTGAGAACTTTTAATTTCCACTGCATGCACACCTTCCACCATTAATGCAACTGATGCAAGAACTATCTGTTTGCACACTTTTAAAATTAAAATCATGCATCTCGGTATCTTGGAGATGTTATGTTGCTTTTTGATTTGCTAAAACACCAAATAATTTTCTGCACTCGCGGTGTCGCTCAACTTTTTATTTTCCTTTGGAGCGGCATGGGAAGCTTACATATTAATTTACAGATATCTCCCTCTTTAGAAATGACATGGTGCAAGATTTCACTTTCCCGCTCCAAAATGGTCATGAACTCCGATGGATTGGAACATTTGCCATGATCTACTACCACCTTAGTCTCTTTAAAAGTGGAATGGAATGCATGTGGTATTCCACTGTCACCTTAATTCATTTGAGCACATATTGGGACATATTGCTTTCTGCTGACATTTAGCTTATTTTACAACTCATTACTTCGATTTTTTCTTGAAGCAATTTTTTTTTTATATATAACATTTTATCAAAAATGAAAACTTGACATAAAATAAAAAAAGAATATGATACAAAGTACGTACATATGTTACAATGAGATACATTTCAATCAAAATAGAGTTTAAGGTTAAAAAATTGACCGAAATTGGTTGTATGTTTCCTTCGAGATCTTCAATCTGGAAAACATTGGTTTCCTTAACTTTTGCTATTCTGAAAGGGCCATCCTAGAAGGAGTTAAACTTTTGATGGTGCCCAGGTTTAGATATTTCAACATTCCACCTGAGTAAAAAATCTCCTACTTGGAATTTTTTGAACCTAGCTTTCTTATCAAACCATACCTTGATGTCAACTGAATGCTTTTAAAAATATTCATATGCCTGAGTTATTTTCTATTCTAACTGCAGCAAGTGTGTCAACCTCGTTTCCACTAGATTTTGCTCAGATTCCTCTTCTATGTTTATCAGCTTGAGTGCTGAAATCTCCAAATGAACAGGTAACACTGCCTCCTTACCATATACTAAGGCATAAGGGGAGATCTTGATGGACTTCTTGGTAGTGATTATATCTTCCCATAGATCTTGTCCCAGTAATAGGTTCCAAATTCTCTTATTACCCTCTAGTGATATTCTCAAAATTCTCAACAGATTGAAGTAATAGGTTCCCATAGAGCTTGTACCAATAATAGGTTCCATTTCCTTGGGGGTAGTAGTTTAAAGTATTTTTTTTTATGGTAATGCCATACTTGCTGGAAAACTCAATGTATTTGGCTCCTACGAATGCTGGTCCATTTTTGCTCACCAAAGCTTCTAGAACATCAAACCTTGTAATCAAGATTTCCATGAAATCTATCACCACTTCTTGGTTAGATTTCTTTGTAGGAATAACTTCTACCCATCTGGTGAGGTAGTTTGTAGAAGTCAGAATATACTTATGGTCAACCGAGGAATTTGGATTGATAACTCCTATGAAGTCCAACCCTCATTGCTGAAAAGGTTCTTCCACTTGAATTGGCTTAAGGGGAAATGATGCATTCCATGTTATTCCCACTTATCGCTAGAATTCATCATAGGGTCTAGTAACTTTGAAGGTGTAAGTAAATATGGTAGGCCAGTAATAGCCTGCCCTAATAATCTTCAATGCTATAACTCTTCTTGAGAAGTGTCCTCCAGATAGTCCACCATGGAGCTCCTATATGACCTTTTATTTTTGATCATATTTTAATCATCTAAGGAGAACTCCATCAAGGTTTATTTTATACAGACCTTCTGAAAGCAAGACATACTTCAAATCGTAAAGTCTATATCTTCTCCTTTGTGATGGGTTAATATTAGGACATACCCTAGTCTAAAAATAATTAGTCATATGATCTACCCAATCTAATTCACCTGAATGTAATTATTTATCCTCATAATATGCTGTTGACTGGAAAGCTGACACTTCTATTGAAGCTACCACTTCTATTAGACCTTGGCATAGGGCTCTGCCTCTGACCAGATTGGTAGGATGGATTTTTGCATCATATTCTTGGATCTTACTAATCCAACCAACTCTCTTATCTCCTAGTTCACCTTGTAAAATAAATCTTCTCACATCCGGATGAACTACATAAACCAAGGTCTTGCTCTGAACCAAGTATTACCTAAAATTTTTCAATGATTTCATTATAGAAAATAATTGTTTCTCAATGAAATTATACTTAACCTGATATTCATGAAGATTCTGGCTCCAAAAAGTATAGGGTTCTCCTCTCCTTCATCATTCTTCTGGGTGAGCACTGATGCATAGCTTTCCTCGACTCCATAAGCATAAATAATGAAGTTCTTACTGAAGTCTAGATTGAATAATACTAGAGATGTAGCAATGGATTGCTTAAATATTTCAAAGGCTTTATTTCTCACCTTAGTCCATTTAAAATTTGCATTCTTCTTCAATAGTTTAGGTATAGAATTCACCTTCTGAGTAAATTCAGAGACGAATTTCTTGATAAAGTTTATCTGACCAAAGAAATATTGTAGAGATTTCTTGTTCATAGGCAGTGGAAGAGAAATAATAGATTTGATTCTATTTGGATCAATGACCATACCTTATTTGGAGACCACATGGCCTAGCAACTTTCCCTCATGAACTACAAAAAATGACTTCTTAGGATTGAGGGAGATGCCAAATTCTCTGCACTTCTGAAAGACCTTTTCAAGATGTACTAGGTAGTCTTGCTTGTCATGGGAGAATACAATCATATCATCTAAGTAAATCAGAATGACCTTATTTATTAACTCCCCAAAGGCATAGTCCATTGCTCTATGGAATGTAGCTCCTGTATTCGATATTCCAAAAGGTATTCTTTGATATGCAAAGGTTCCCCATTTTGTAGTGAATGTTGTTTTAAATTGGTCTTCATATTTCACCCAAATTTGGTTAATAGTTATAACTAGATAAATCGTCTAGCAGTGAGAATATTTCTGCTCCCTCCACAATATGCAAAATTTGATCAATTTTTGGGAGGGGGTAGTGGTACTTTAGTGACACTTGATTGAGGTTTCTAAAATCTACACACAAGCAGATATCATTCATCTTCTCTATAGGCACCAAGTTGGCTATCCAGGTTGAATTTTTTTATTGGATAGATGATCTTAGCCTTTAGAAACTTCAATAGTTCTTCTATCATTATGGCTTCGATCCTAGGATTCACATGCCTCTATTTCTACCTGAATGGTTTTGCATTAGGCTCTAGCTCAATTGTGTGTTGGATGACCTTCTTGTCATATACTTTGAGGTCTTCATATGACCAAGCTATAATATCTTGGTACTTCAGGCATAAGGTTTTGATATCTTCCTCTTCTTCTAGAGAACATCAGACTCCAACCTTGAGCTTCCTTTATTTTTTAATTTCAATTTCTTTATATATTTTCTCATTTATTTCCATCGATCTGATCTTTTTCTTGTCCTCATTGTCAAACATGCTTTCTAGAGTAACCAATCCTCTAGGAATGTAATTTCTCTTGAGTTGAATGATGTCCTGTTGATCAATTTCCTCAGGATTTTACTCCTGAAAAGTGGATAAAAATACCTCTCTCACTAGAAAATCAATGATTTGTTCATCACTTTCAAAGACCTACCAAAAAATATGCTTATCTGGCACTGCATGCTTGAAAATAATTTTTATACCTTTGTCCTTCTTAAATCCTATGTCTACAGAAGGGCTGAAATTAGCTCCCCTATCTGCTAAGGAATATACTAAGGTATTCTTTCTCCTGTGAATAATATTAATGTCTAGGGCATCAAAGGATTCCATCAAATCCCATACCCGATTTCTATATGCTTTCAGGTAATGGTGCTTACTGTTGCACCTTTCCCTTACCTGATTTACAATTAATTTAGATTCACCATATATGTTTAAGATCTTGATGCCTATATTTTTAGCTTGCATTAGCCCAAGGCATAGGACCTCATATTCTACAACATTATTAGTGCATGACCATGTTAGCCTATATGCAAAACTATTTGTTCCTTCTGATTGGGACTGTAATGCTACACTAACATTGGCACCATTTCTACATTGGGCACCATAAAAGTACATGGTCCATACTTTTGTTTCTCTTAAGGACTGGTTAGATATAGCAGGAACTCTTTTTTTTTGTATCTACAGAAATACTGTATGTGCCCATACCTATCCCAAATTGACTATAATCCTCTCTAAAATGCAGTTCATCTTCAATCTCAAACTCTTCAAAGTTATCCAAAAATTCAAATTCCTCCAGAGGAGTGAGATTGCACATATCTTCTTCAATTTTTTTAATGTGGTAAGACACAATATTCTCAGGTTTTATTCTTATCCTCTTTCCTTTGAAAGGAATCACCATGCTGGAATAGTCCATATACATGTATCCACCCAAATTTGCAGTGAATTCTCTTGAAAGACATAAGCCAAAATAAGGCTCTAGATCCACCACCACTATCTCTTGCACTATGGTTACCTCAGGTGCTCTATGTATCCTCATAAGAATATATTTTATCACTCCCCCTATCTTCACAAGTGTTCCATATAATTACAAAACTCTAGGGTAGGATCTGGTATATTCCATACTCATCTCCTCACAAACTATTTTAGGTATAACTGTGGTGGATGCCCTTGAGTCGATCATACAATTGCGAACAACCCAACCTTCCATCCTTAGAGATATGTAAAAAGGAGGGGTTTATTATTTAAAGTGGTAGGGGATATTTATTTATTTTCAGAGGGTATGCTGAGGATTGTGGTGGCCTTCTTTTCTTACGGATATTTTTTCAAAGACGCTTTTAGCAGGTATATTTGACCAGGAATGAAGATAATATCATATAGACTAGCTTTAGATGGTGTATTATTCATTTCTTCCACAATGTTGTACTCAAACTTGGTAGAGGTAGGTCTATCGGGTCTTCTCTATGGCTCACCATACTTTATTTTATACTATTATGTGGCCTCGATTCTTTATCTCTTGGTAATGTAAGGGAACCAAAGCCTGTCTTGAGCCTCATTCTTGGATCTCATTCTATATCCTTCAGTTTATTTCTCAAATATCTTGGGAAGACTGACCTATTTTTCTTTGTCCTAGGGGATAGGGAAAGTATCACTACTCTGGGAAGGTGGATCCTTCTTATTTTGAGAGGGGACCTAAAATTGACCTATATTTTGTGGATCAACCTGCAGTGTTTTCTTGCCTGAACTTGTCATGACAAAAATGGGCCCATCTTCATAAAGATATTTTCCAACCATGATTTGATCCGGTTGTTAGAGCATGTTCACCCTTCCTTTCTGATTTCTTCATAGCCTACAATACATGATGTTGGTACATAACACAAGATTGTGAATCATGAGGATCATTGCACATCAAACATGAGATATTCACTAGATTAGTTTTTGAAGAATATTCAGGCTCTTCATACACTGCATTTACTCTGACCCTGATACTATTGTTGGGACCAGGTATTTGATCCTTGTTAATATAAGGAAATATCATTTGTTGAGACCTCTCCATCTCTCTCTTCTCCATTGAATTCATCTTGTTGCTAAGAGTTTTTAAGGTATTCTGGATATCTAGGAGGATAGAATATTCTTGGGGAATCTAAGAAGAAAGAAGAGGGAAAGGAACTACAACAGGTGATGATTTTTATTGTAGAATGGGAGTCATCTATGGGAATGGATATGACAAAGGAGGAGGGTCCATATAAGATGAAGCAGTTTTTTGACCTTGGACATTGATGGTTTTCAAATTGTAGGGTAACATAGCTTTTGGAGATAATATTCCCACATTAATAAGGATATACTCTGCATGAACAACTGCATTATAAAACTTTGGAAAAGTCTCCACCCTATATTTTTGGGTTTGTAGGCCTAGATACGATCCAAGGTCTCTAATATAATACATGTAAGCAAGGCTTACAACTAGTCTAGCTGTAGGGGAATTCTCTTCCAGGTCCTACTGAACTTCAAGTTGAAATTTGAAACAGTTTCTTGCTGATATTTTTCATAGATGTGAACTAATTAAGGAGGGAAAAAGGATTAGTAGACTCATTAAATTCCTCCACAAAGGGCTTATCCAAAGCTACCCATGAGGTAATAGTATTGTATTCTAGGGTATTGAACCAATGCAAAATATTCCCTCTAAAAGATAGGGCTAGAATTTTGAAAATAACATCTTCATTTTTTATATTGTGTATTACTGCCAGATTTAGTATATCTTGGTAGTGCTCATATGTAGTTTTACTAGATCCATCATAGATGGGAATGGCCTTAGACACAACTTGAGCAATATCATGCATTTGGGCTAGTCTAAGGGGGCCAGCTGTATTCCAGCTAGGATACTTCTACAAGGATTAATTTAGAACTGCATTTTGATGTTGGGCCATGTTGATAGGTGTAGTTCCTGTAGGGTTATCCTCGAGAGGAGTTGTGTCTAAATGGAAATCTTGATTCAAATCCCTGATGACTGTAGACCCTCTATAAGGTAGCTCATTGTAGAAAAAGGAGTCTGGGTTATTCTTTGCGGATGACCTAGTATTCTACAAGCTACAAGGATAAATTTTATGTATTCATATACCAAGGAGTCACCAGGTGAATTTGTTGCTCACCGCTTAGCAAGGTCAAGACAATCCACCAAATCTTGATTCCTTGGAGAAAACATAGAACAATAAAAAATATGATGGATTTTAGTGTTTATTGCAAACAGGTCCCATCAAGCATGCCAAAAACTATTCTAGTGTGTCACATATTCATAAGTTTAAATGCACTACACTCATGCACAACACAAAGGAAGATAAAGTTGTAAAAGAAATCTAGGTAATGTTTAGATAAAATAATGAATCAAAGGGTTACCATTTCATGGATCCTAACACCAAGAAATTGTATATCAGCAAAGATGTTATATTTGATGAAAATAATAAGTGTACCTATTCTTCTAAGCCATGATATATTGACAAAGCACCTATTATTCTTCTGTTTAGTGATGATGAGGCCATTGAGATAGAGAATTTTTATGAAGATTAAGGAGATGTTCCTAATGGACTATTGGACTGATGAGGGCATATTGTGTTCACCATAGGATTATTTTAGTTCCTAGGTTTATATTTTCTAGGATTAGTTTCTAGGTGTGTTTTTCATAATAAAATAAATGTAGCTGTGAGCTTATTTCTCACATGAGTTTCTAGATCTAATATAGTTTCTAGAAACCTTAAGTTAGTATTTAGTTAGTCTAAGTCCTAAATTATCTTATTTGTTAATTAGCCTAGGAATTAGGTTAGATTAGGTATGCACTAGTCTTGGCTATCCTAAGATACACCATATTGTTGATTAGCTATTCTTCTTGTATAAATTTGATGCAGTTGAATAAGATCGACAGTTTGAGTTTACTCCCTCTTTAGTGATATTAGAGCAGGTAACATCCTATATAATTATCCTTCTATGCTTACATTACACATGTTATTACATGTTATGTTCAATAATTGATATTATTTTAGGAAAACTAAAGTTTGAAGTCTACATCAAATTAGAGTTTATTGGTTGAGAGCTCTAGTTGTGGCTGTTGGAGCTCATGAGTTTCCAACTAGCTCACCATAAAAGTTTGATGAATTCAAATAGATAATTGGCTCAAATATAGTGACTTCACATAACTGATAGTAGAAATATCCTGAGCTATGTATTTGAAGTGGTATTTGAACATTTTGATAAATTGGTCACCTTACACATTGATGAATGCAACGATTTGCTTATCGTTAGTCTAGAACATATTATTGCATAAATCTTGTCGATAGTGTAACATATACTAGTTGTAAAAATACTCATAACTGAAGTATGGAGAGTGAGCCTAGCAGATGAAACCATAGAGATAGACCTCAGTCTCCATCCTGATGCTCTTCACCCTACCAATTTTTTGATATAAATAACCTAGATCAATTTGATTATTGATCGATGCAAATTTTTTATTGCATTATGGATGTATTACAATGATGATGTTTGATAAAAAGGTGGGTCCCTATTATGCTGATTAAAAGTCTATTTTCCTTGAACATAGCCAAGTTGCAAATATCAATCACATTTAGTATTGACCAATGTTTGTAGAATGGAAAAATTTTGAATACCAAGGACAATTGATCGGTCCTACAAAACCATTGGCCTGCACATGTAACAAGCTATTGGGCACCCTATTGGATCCTCAAAAATCCAACTTTAGATTTACCCCTAAAATTTAAAATTTCATGTCTTGTGAAGTCCTAAGTTTAGGTTGTATTGCTATCTAGGTCAAGTTTATTTTTTAAGTTTGTTGTCTTTCAGAATTTGCAAAGATCCCTAGGTTAGCCCTTATGTTTTTAGTCTTTTATAGGTCATAAAAATATCCCTTTGGTCCTTCCATTTTATTCCTATTAATTATTGCCATTATTGGTTTGATCAAAGTCATCATCTTTTGAGTCACCCAAAAATTTGTAAAATCATATGTCAAGTGTCTTGGTTTCTCAAAGTCCTAAACTGATCCTTAAAGTTTTATTTTATCATAATTTTCTATCCATAATAGAAAAAAATTGATCCACTAGCCATGCGCCCCTTCAATTTTCTAGCAAACGAATTCCCCTAAAGTCTAAGTTCAAAGTCATTTTTTTATTTTCCTAAGCCACATTATTTTTGTAAAGGTTGAATTCCTAAGTCACAACAATAAAAATTAAATTTCTTCCTAAGTCCTAATGTTTCCTCAAGTCCATGCACCCCCTTTCGATAAATATCATGCACCTTCTTCATATCCTACGACCCATAATTATGCACTCTCTACTAAGTTATCCTAACTATACACCTCAGTCAAAGCATTCCCACCTAAGGTATCCACTTTTGTCCTATTAGCCCACAAGATCAATGGCCCAAAAAGGTTCTTAAAAAATTCATGGTCCACATTCCTTCGAAACCCCTTTTTGTCTCATGTGCAATAAAATATTTCCACGTGGTATCAACGGATTCGCCTAGAAGAAACCTATTTCTGCAATCTAATTAAATTTCAAATGAATGGTTCAAATTTTCCTAGAGAAGCTAGAGCACTGACACCCAATTGGACCGTAAATGAATGATGCAGAATGATCCTAAAAAAAACAATGATTAGAAGCATATTTTATCATTTAGTCCCCACCTAATTCTCTGCATGTGGTGCTATTAGATTCTTCTGGAAGGATTAAAACACTATTGTCTAATTTGCCAAAGAATTGTGTGGCCCAAAATCATCTAAAATGAATAAAGCATTGCAATCCAGGTTGTTGGTGAAATGAACGACCCAAAAAAGATGAGGAAAATCCTATGGACTCCAAAAAGTCAACAAGTAAAAACTTGCTAGCAATATGAATGACTCAGGATGCTTCAATGCTAGATAACCACGTGGTTTAGATTCATTCTTGGATAAGGAAAATCAACTTGGACCCTGACGAATTACTATAAGTTTATCATTTAAAATATATTTTATTTGATTAATGCATTAATTGATTTCATGTGTGTAAAATTCAATGAGGTCGATGACATTTATTCACTTGAAAGGGTGTAAACCACTAATATGATTGGATGAAAGGATGGCTCAAGATAATTCTAAGATAATATGATGGCTCAAAACAACTAGAAAAAAATAGAATAGAAACATGTGATTATGATTTGCTTGGACGAGCTAAAGTGCATGACCCGATTGGCAAAAAATTATGCGGTTTGGATCCACCTTGGGAAGTTAAAGCATCGAAATCCAATTGGCCCATTTTAAAAAAAGCGTGAGAAATAAAAAATAGGAAGACATGCCATGATAGGAGATCAATGTTTTCTTTGGAGAAAACGATAAAATTAATGACCCATCATGAATCACTAAATTTAGCACAAGCCCTTAGTAAGACTGCTAATGATTTGCGACACCCAACTGGATGAAATTAAAATAAACAAGATAATTAAAAAAATATCCTTTATGGATAGAGAATGACAAGGGTAAACAAAGTTGGCACACATGTTTAAAATCCTACTAATGGCTTAAATTCAATCCTCCAGGATCAATGCCTATAATTCAAATGAGATACAACACACCAACCAAAACTCTTTTAGCTATTAAATGAATATGAATGCCATGCTATGAACATTAATACAATTGTAAAGAGAAAGATGGCACAACTAGAGTGAAAAAAAGACATGTAGTTGGAAGTAATAAAATCTAGTGCATGCAAAATTACCTCGAGGATGGCTAGCTATGATTAAAGCAAAATCATGCAAAGGGTACAACTTGAAATTTTATACATCCCTGCTTGAACTATCACTTATAGTTATAGTAAATATATACATAGGGGATTCATAGATATTGGTTGTGCATTGAAGTATTTTTAGATAATTGAAAGTTAAATTATTGTAGCTAGTTATTATGGTTTAATCAAATGTTCCCATGGCTACTCCCTCAAATACCATAGCTAAGATCATAAATTTAACTAAAGCTCTACCCTACTAGGTGTTGTGAGGGAAATTTGTTGCCAAAGATGTGAAATAATTTGCTAAACTATTAGGCCTAGACAAATAAATTACTCTTACTCAATAATGGGAAGTCCATAATGCTATTATTTTTAGTTATAGACCAACAAAAGAGGATTTTCAACTTCATCCAACATTATTAAAAGGGATTTTCAAGAGGACATGGAGAGATCAAAGCAAAAATAGTCCTTGCTACAATAAGTGGATAAGCAACTTGGGAAAATTGATATACCCCAAGGTCTATTTTTCTTTAGATCTTATGTCTTGGCTAGCAATAGCCTATGATCCTCAAACTAGGATAATCAAATACCATGTAAATCAACCAATGTTCATAATCACCCCAAACAAAATAAAAAAGGTTTTCTAGCTAAGTGAAGCTACACTAATTATGTACATAAAGGTAAATCCACACAATCCCACTACTTTCTAGGTATGTCTTTTTATACTAAGCTTTTTTATTATGATCGATCGACATCATATAATTTTTTCATCCATTAATCTGAACTCCACCCTTGGGCCAGAGACTGTTGATATGATAAATCTTGTATTGGGTATTAAGAAGATGAATTGAATCGATAGGAAGGTTATGTATTTTATTTTTCAATGCAATAGGACAGCGCAACCAACCATGTATAAATGGAAAAATACAATAAGCGATAATATAGATAAGGAGTTGAGAGAATTACAAATAGCCATTAAAGAACAACGAGAACTAATGTCCATTTTTTTTGTATTATTCCTTTCTTATTCAGTTATTAGTGGGGTACACGAATACTCAATTGATTAAAGAGTGGGGTGGAGTAGAGTCCAATATTGTACAAGATAGGCTTCCTTGGATTTAGGAAGGCTGGTCTAGCTATACTCTTTCTTTTGGTTTATTCATTCTAGTTATTCATTTAAGGTTGTGTGGTTTTTATCCTAAAAAAATTGGTTCTAGGATAGCTAGGTTCTTATATGAAAAAATATAGGAGATTATTTCTTTGCCGAGGATTTCACTTATATAAGATTGTAGGGGTCAAAAATTCCTTTGAAATATTTACCTATATTTTGTCTCATATCTATAGTTGCATTAGAAATTGCTAGACAGATAGCAGAGGAAATCAAGAAGAAAGAAGGTACAAAACAAGCAAAGGTTTCATGACTAAACTTCCCATTTAGAATAGGATATTATGTGTATAAGGGATACTTTAGTCTATTGCAAGTCCTATGGAGAATGGATTCATATGGTTTTACCCAAATTACTTAGAGGTCATATGACCATTTTGACTACTATAAATAGTCTATTGAGATATATTCTTGCACTGTGGTGACTCACCAAGGATACCTTTTCAAAGATGCAATGCAAATATCCATAAGAACATAAGAGTATCTAGAACCCATATGGAAGGAAAATAATAGAACTCACACCCAAATAGAAATGGTGAATAATTATCCAACTGAGTTAAGAAGATTAAGAAGTGCTTTAGTAGAGGTAGTTTCTCATTTAGTCTCTATTGTACGCCTTGAAGAGCTTCAAGATCCTATCTTAGAAGTTATAAATTAAGAGCTTGAATAAGTGGAGGTATTAGTAGAAGTCATCGATTTAGTTGAAACATGGGAGCTTTAAGATTTTAGCCTACTCCTAACACTACTAAATACATAGGTAAAAAAAGAGAGATTGTGTCTATGTCTTCTATGCAAACCCAACCAACTATCTTGGATATTGCTAAAATGTAAATAACTCCTAAATATAAACTTGAGGTAGCAATAAATCTACCTAGAGTCATACCCATAGCTTTGGTAATAACAAAGAAGAATGTAAAATATTTTTAATAGTGCTAATAAAAATTTAAGAAGTTGGAGGATTTTCTAATCTGATCAGGAAGCTTCAAATCAAAATTTTAACCCCTCCAAGTTCTCCTCCACACAAAAAGGCTAGACTTGAAGTAGCCCATTCTTAAAACACTTCTAAGAGACTTACTCTGATGTGAGTAGAAGAGGCTATACAATCTGATCCTATTAAGGAGAGATAGATTTAGGACATAGGAGAAGGGACAAATCCTAATGAAATCCAATATATAGTGGAAGAACCAAACAACTAGGACTCTCAACTTCCATCAGTATCACCTATGACAATAAAAGAAAAAATACCAATAACTAAAATAACATCCCTTCATATGGACCAAACTACAAGAGAGGCAATCATTCAATATTAGGAGGATCTCCTACCCTAGAAAAATCATAGGTAGAGGCTCAAGTAACTATCGTAGAGAGCCTTTATAAAAGCAATCAAGATTTGATGAAATAAAAAGAATAGCTGTAGGGAGAAGTGAATATATTAAGAGAATAACTACCACACATACAAGCAATAAAACATTTTGTTAGTTTTGCTTTCATTTGAAGTTACAAAGAGATAATTACTTCTGAATTGAAGGTTGAAATAAATACAATAAGCATAGGTCTCAAGGACATTTTTTAACACTTTAATAAAAGTTCAAAACATAAAATCACTCCTAGAAGTTGTAGATAAAAGGACAACAACCATAAGTCATATTTTAAAAAAATGCAAAGAAGAATATGATCAAATAAGAATCAAACATGTGAATATTTCACATGGTAAGATTTATGAGTGCCAAGATGATTTTTTCAAAGTGACCACTTATTTGCATGAAAGATCTTGCTGAAATATTTTTATCAAAGAACTAGAAATATGG
Organism: Wollemia nobilis; assembly: GCA_028583015.1. NCBI lineage: Eukaryota > Viridiplantae > Streptophyta > Pinopsida > Araucariales > Araucariaceae > Wollemia > Wollemia nobilis. Next base: position 903,998 of record JAQPPZ010001268.1, on the reverse strand, counting down.
GGGCAGCAAATTGGCAAGAAGAAGAAACAAGTTAGAATCCTCCCTGAAGAACCTCATTATAGAAATTTTGATGAATTAATCTCCAAAATAATAGAAGACTTTGAGTGTGATAACACAAATGAAGCTAAACTAGCTCAACAACTTACTAACTTGTCGAAAGTGACCTAGGCTATAATAAGATTTTCCAAGGAGAATGATTCTACAATTAAAGACTATAAGAATAAATCACTAACAATAATTGATATAATTACATTTGTAGCTTTCTTTTGCAATGAGGCCTAGGCAAAAATGGCTAATTTTCTTGGAATAAGTCAATCAGGAAAAGACAAAACTGAAGTGGGACCCACTACAAAAAAATACAAGACCCCAAGAAATAAGTAAATCAAATATATGACTAATATCCAAGACAACTATACTCCAAAATAAAGATCTAAGGTTTTAGATGTAGCTAGTGTCAATTTTTGAATAAAACAACTCAGGACAACTAAGATTTTGATCAAGGGTAGGGAATATGCCAGATGGAAAAATTTGCTAAAAATGATTATCACAGAATAGAGTGGTTGGAAGCTATATATGGAGCTGCAATGACCATGATCAACATCAAGTTTTGCACAACCAATTTTTCTAGAGAGGTATACTTGAGTGCCCTTACATTGTGAATTGTATTCCCTTTGTTTCTTATTTTTACCTTCATCCCTCATTCTTCCCCTTGATTATGTAGGCTTTGATCAAGATACATCCATTATGCTGAGATCATTTCCAATGGTTGGAGTGGAAGCTAGGAGGCTCCTTCTGATTTGAATGAGGAGTGATGGAGTTTTTTTGCACTATGTGAATGAAACACCATTTGTATTTGTTGAGTGAGATCTTGGTATTCTGAGCTAGACTCCCATTGTAAAATATTTCAATATTAATACAATCCTACTTTATCTTGGAGTAATTCTTTGGCATAATTGTGTGCATGTTTACATATTACATAATTTGAATGTGTAAATAACACTTTATTTCACTAGTGAATTTCAATTATGTTTATTACATTATTTGAATGATCATAATTGACCTAATTTCTTCTTTCTTTTCTTTCTTTCTCATTGAATGTTTAAAGTCTTGCTAAAATTCACCCAATGGATAAGACATTGATCTGCTTATAGAGCATAATTAGATGATTTTTTTGATTCTTGATCAAATTAATACTTTACATTTTTTGTAATTTGGATGAGCATGAGTGTATAATCATATTATAGGCTCACCTCTGGGGTTTATTTACCATACTCAGTCTACTTAGAGTCTTAGGATAATCTTTTCCCAAGTTAAAAAGGTGGATTGGCTAGTCCACAATACTGATTAGATCCAATAATTTCTTGTGGTGTGATAATCCATAAGTATTGAAAGAAATTTCCCCAACACACCCAAAACTATTTGTCTGTTTATTACTAGCATCAAGGACCACCAAAGTGAGATCTGTCTTGGAATAACCTTTGTGGTTTCAAATACTTATCAAAACATGTGAAATAACCACACATGATTCTATCAAAGAAATTCTCGTGATTTGTGGCCATGCATGTTTGAGTGCCACTAGCACATGTAATTGAGATTCTAGTTTCTTCAAAAAGGTATTAGAATTGGAAAGCTATTGTAATTGTCTGAAAAAGCACACTTTCGTAATTTTTTTGGGATGATTTGGTAGCCACTCTTGGCTTATACCTAATCCTAAATGGTGTCTAATATAGTAGACCAAATGACTACTTTGGTCTAGATAGTGGGTATATTAGCCAATAAAGTCTAAGACATTATAGTCCAAGGTGCCCGTGATGTGAAAATCTATCATAATTACCTAAGGACAAAGGCAAAATGTGAAGTCAATTTTTTTATGGATCATAGGATCCGGATGTCCTAGGTAGTTTGATCATGGACATGGAGACCTAGTTCTCCTATACATAGGTTGATGATAAAGAGAAAGTACCCTTTGCTAAGCTCAAGTTGATTGGGCTAGAAAAACTTGTAATTATAGAAAGATAATATGGTAAAAACCTCATTACCACTTGGGATGGTTTGGTTCAAGTCTTGAAGGATACATTTTACCCTTCAAATTATGAACATGACTTAATGGTCAAATGGTATAGGTTAAGACAAACCTATAATATGCCTGTTCAAGATTATGTCTTTCAATTTAATAGATTGAGAATTTTGCTTCATGTGAAGGATCCAACAAAAGCCCTTATCATCAAGTTCATAAGTGGGCTTCTTGAACCTTTGTATCAAGAGTTGAAATATACTTCCTTAAAAACCTTGGATGAAGCATTTAATCATGTACAATTGGTAGAGGAGAAGCTTGCGATGCAGTCCAAGGAGCTTGTCGACCTCAAAATTAGCAACAATAAACTAAGACAAATATGGCTTCTTCTTCTTCTTCTACTACTAATTATTCTTCTTCTCCTTCTCCTCCTACTTATTCTCCTTCTCCTCCTTATAATGGTAAGAAATTCTATCATCATTGTAAAATAAGAGGACATAGAGAATATAAATGCTTTAGAAAGAGGAAGAACCTCATTGTAAAATCTCAACAAGAGGAACCACAAAATGGTCCCCTTGAGGTTGTAGGTGAAGATAGAGAATATGAAGAATTAAAGGGTAAATTGAACAATGTTACCCTCATGCATCATAAAGGTGGCCATGATAGTTTGTTTATCATGAAAGCCCACCTCACACATAATGTTTTTGTGAATTGTATTATTGACAATAGGTTGCAAACCAATTTGATTGTAAAATCCATATTCGATAGACTAAATATACCTTTAGAACCACATACTCATCCATATTCACTTGTATGTAATGATACTAGTTATACCTCCTACATCGTAGAAACTTACAATATATCCTTTGCTTTGGACCCTCACTTTATGAATCAAGTTGGTTGTGACTCTGATGGATTATTGTGGTCTCATTCTTATCTAACCCTATCAATATGATAAAAGGGATCAATATGATACATATAGTCAAAACTACATAATGCATCATGCGGATAACATATTTCTTATTTATAGCCTTCCACATTCCACACTTTTTCTTTGCTCACATAGGCCATAAAATATTACCTTAATATTTAATAGGACTCAAGACACACCTACTTCTGCATCACCATATTCTCACCAAGAAGTGATTCCTCCTTCTTCATTAGTACCTCCTACTGCTCCTACTGCTCCTCTTGTTGTACCTTCTCCTAATTTTGAGTGGCCTTTTTTATTGTTGCCTTCCTAGGTTCCTATTGTGTAGTATACTTCATAGAATACACAATAGGCTATTTTTCCTCACTTTTATTCATAGATTGGAGATAGAGTTGTGATCAAATATTGTATTTCAGCATCGATATCTTAAGGTATCTTTGACCTTGTTTTGATTGATAGTGACATGGCTTCTTAGCTTCAGTTTCATCCTACCCCTAGATATATATATATATATATATATATATATATATATATATATATATATATATATATATATATTTTTTTTTTATAACTTTGATGATTCATCCTTATACTTCTATTGTAAAAGCATTGGATTCCAATGCTTCTTAAATGGGGAGGTATGATGAGGGCATCTTGTGTTCACCTTAGGGTTAGTTTAGTTTCTAGGTTTATATTTTCTAGGATTAGTTTCTAGGTGTGTTTTGCATATAAAAATAAATGTAAATGTGAGCTTTATTTCTCATGTGAGTTTCTAGACCTAAGATAGTTTATAGAAACATTAAGTTAGTATTTAGTTATACTAAGTCCTAACTTAGCTTATTTTTTAGTTAGCCTAAGACTTAAGTTAGCTTAGGTATGTGCTAATCTTGGCTATCCTGAGATATGCCATATTGTTGATTAGCTATTCTTCTTGTATAAATTTTATGTAGTTTAATAATATTAGCACTTTAATTTTGCTCCCTAATTATGGACTTGATGATCTAGGATCATCCACTTTGAGTACCACTCACAAAACCAAGTTGTATCTCAATACAATTTATGATGTAAACTTAGATCGTGTTCTAGATACATTTAGTTTTGGATCAAGAACTTAGAGAAGAGTTTGAAATGAGGTCAAACTAGCCCTAATTAGCATTGTGGTACAAACATATGAACCTTCAATGGTTCATGAATTTATTGCATAGAAGGAGTGGAAGGATAAAATAAACATCAAGTATTAAGCATTGATGAAGAATAAGATGTGGCAACTTGTTGATATTCTACTTGGCAAGAAACCCATTGGTTGCAAGTGGGTATTCAAAACCAAATACAAATATGATGAGAGCATTGATAAATAAAAATCAATAATTATTGCAAAGGGATATGTACATAAGGAAGGAATCAACTATGATGAAACTTTTGCACCAAAAAATATCAAGACCATTCAGATGGTTTCTATAATGGTTGCACAATTTAGATAGAAATTGCATCATATATATAAAGAATAAGTTTCTTAATTGTTACCTCATGAATAAGTATATAAAAAATAACTAGAGGTATTCATCATACCTATTCAAGAGAACAAGGTATGTAGGCTCATCAAATCTCTCTATAGGATGAAAAAAATACCCAAATCTTAATTTCTAAAGATCAATGAGCATATTTTATGACATGGATTGCATTGTAGTCCATATAATCCAAACCTATACTTCAAAATGCAAGGAAGAGAGGTTGTTATTATCATTGTGTATGTCGATTACTTGGTATTCACTAGAAGTTTGGTGAATTTGATTGAAGAGAATGAGAAAATGTTAAAGCATTCATTTGACATGAATGATATTAGGCTAATGCATTATTATCTTGGATTAGAGGTATGGAAAATTGGGAACCATGTATTTATGTTATATATAAAGTATGCCAAGATATTTCTCAAGACATTTGGAATGGTAGATTGCAATCCCATGGATGCTTCAATGGAATCATGGTTGCAATTATTATGTTATGATCCATATCTAGATATAAATGAAACTCTATCACCAATTGATCGAGAGTCTCATTTATTTGATATACACTAAACATGACATCAACTATGCTATGAGCTATCTTTCATGATTCATGCAAAAACCAAAAGTGTGTGTCATTAGAAAGTATTAAAGTACGTACTTAGGTATATCCATGGTACAAATGAGTATAGTTTGGATTACAACAAGAATTATCAATTCTTCTTGATAGGTTTCACAAATGTAGACTATGTAGGATCCATTGATGATAGGAAATCTAATTCTAGATATGTATTCTTACTAGGATCTAGCATGATTACTTGGGAAAATAAGAAGCAACATGTTGTTTCTTGTACTTTTGTTGAGGTTGAATATCATGCCACATGAGAAGCTTTCTAGGAGGTGAAATGGTTATATTGCATCTTGTTAGGAATGGGCATCCCACAAAAGAAACCAATAATCTCAATTTGTGTCAATCAAAGGAGTTCTAAAGCTTATTCACAATCCCATTTTTCATGAGTATACAAATCACATTAAGATTCAGTGACATTTCATATGTGAACATATTCAAAAACACAACATTGCTCCAATTTTATGCCACAGAGGAGCAACATGTAGATATTTTGACAAAGTCTCTTGCATGTGTAAAGTTTAAAAAATGTAGACATTTTCTTGTATGTAATTTGATTGAGCATTTATGTAATAAGAGGGGAATGTTGTGAATATTATGTATCTACCTTAGGGTTACATAAGTTACGAGAAGTTGGAAAGTTAATATAACTCACAACCTCATACCTTATTTATTTTACATGTATGTATACTTCTATCACATCAATGTAAATTCTAATTGTAGTGCATAATTCTATTTTGTATTTCTAACACATACATGATTTAGAAAGTATAGAAGTTTTATTAATGGTAAAATAATTATGGACTTAACTCCACAATGTGTATGAGACTAACAAAAAAAACACGAAAGAGCCCACCACAAATTTGGATAGACTGTTTAAACTATTCAGTTAATATTTATTACAAAAATAATGGTAGAATCAATCAATATTGTTTGTCTAAGTTAGCTTATGGTAGAAAGCAAGACCATATCATCTACATATATTAGTACAATACATTTTGAGTAAAAGTGTAGTGATCCAAATAGAAAGAATAATAATTTTATATTAAAATGATATATCTTGTAAAACCTTGTACTAATTTTAAATATACTTTTGATATTATGGTATTAAAATTTTAATTAAATAATATTTTTTTGATAAGCTAAATGTGTCTTTCATTGAGGGACACTTCCATCAAAATAATAAAATACTGCATTTGTTATCGAGTCAATTAAACCATATCCAACTTGCATTCTTATCAAATATAATCTTCATTTTCTTTTCTATGGAATCTATTCTTCATATTCCTCAAATTGTTGTGTATGCAATCATATCTTTTTTTTTTAATGTGGCTTCTATTGGGGGCCACTCCCATCAAAATACCAAAATATTATATTTGCTACAACATGCCATTTTATCATAAATTTTTCATTTATTTTTTCTCTTAAATATAGTCTTCAACTTTCTCAAAGTGCTATATTTCCACAATCAGCTACTTGACATCATTTTGATTAAGAGATAAAATCTCACTTTGCTAGTTGCCTTCTAAAATTTGAATTTCAGTGAATTAAAAATCAACACCGCAATTCCCAATTTATTTGCTACCTGGTTTCCTTCTCTATAAATATGCTCACACTTCCAAGAGATTGCCTCTAGTAATAGATGATGAACATAAATAATAATATTATTTTTTATCCTATCTCCACATTCATTTTTGTTAATATCATTGATGATAATATGTGAGTCGCCCTCAATTGAAATATATTTCAATATTTTTTCTACTGCAATTTTAATCCTTGTAAGAAGTGCCCTAGCCTCTGCATAGTTGTTAGTTCAAGTTCCATATGATTCTTAATAAGTAAGGAGAATTTTTCCTTCAATATTTCTAAAAAACACTACCTCCACAAGCCTTTCCTAGATTTCCTTTAGAAGCACCATCAAAATTAATTTTGATAAACCTAATTTTGGGACATTTTCATTTTACCATAGATCAAAGTAGATCATTTGTTTTAATTTCATTATCGTAGATGACTCTTCCATGTATGTTCAAATCATGTAGCCAAGTTATTACCACATTTTTTTTTTGTAATTGAGACTTCCCATGATGAGCACCATATTTGTGGATATTCTACAAGAGAGGTAATAATATGGTTCCAAACTTGAGCATGATTATGAGATTTATTTTTAAAAATTATGTTATTCCTTTCAAGCCATAAATTCCAAAAAATAATGGCAGGGCCAATCCTCCAAAGAAATACATAATGCTTTAGCTTTGAAATAATTAATCCAACATTTCATCAACTATTTCAATGTTGATAGAGCTACCTAATATAATTTCATATGTTAAAAAATAACCCCAAATAGTGTGAGAAAACCAACAATGAATAAGTAAATGGTCTAATGTTTCTAAATCCTTCTCACACAAGGTACATCTAAAGGGTCCTATAGGCCAAAATGACCACATCAAGGGGAGTAAGGAGTGGTCTTCTCAAAAAATTTCTAAGTATAGAAGAAACGTCATGATCTCATGATATTTTATTTCTCAAAGGTTAAGTAAAGAGAAAACATCGTGGTTTCACAATATTTTTGGGCTCAAAGACCAAGTGAAAGAAAACATCATGACCTCACGATATTATTGGTCCAAAAGACTAAGTGAAGAGAAAACATCGTGGCCTTGTGACATTCTTGAGCCGAAAGACTAAGTGAAGAGAAAACATCATGGCCTCACGATATTTTTGAGCTAGAAGACCAAGGGAAGAGAAAATGTCATGATATCACGATATTTTTGAGCCACAGGACCAAGTGAAGAGAAAATGTCATGATCTCATGATATTTTTGACCCAGAAGACTAACTCGCGACATCTTTGAGCTAGAAGACTAAGTGAAGAGAAAAAATCATGGCCTCATGATATTTTTGAGTCAGAAGACCAAGTGAAGAGAAAACATCACGATCTCACGATATTTTTGAGCTGGAAGACTAAGTGAAGAGAAAACATCACGGTTTCATGATATTTTTGAGCTAGAAGACCAAGTGAAGAAAAAATATCATTATCTCATGATATTTTTGAGTTGGAATACCAAGTGAAGAGAAAACATCATGATCTCATAACATTTTTGAGTCAGAAGACTAAGTGAAGAGAAAACATCATGACCTCCCGATATTTTTAGCCAGAAGACTAAGTGAAGAGAAAACATCATGATCTCACAATATTTTTGAGTTGGAAGACCAAGTGAAAAGAAAACATCACGACCTCATGATAGTTTTGAGTTAGAAGACTAAGTGAAGAGAAAACATCGTGGCCTCACAATATTTTTGAGCTAGAAGATAAAGTGAAGAGAAAAAATTATGATCTTGCGATATTTTTGAGCCAAAAGTCCAAGTGGAAGACAACTGGGCCACAACATCTCCAAGAAGATAAAGGCAGATATGCAATTACAAGAAGATCTCAACTATTTTTGGTTGAAGATCCCATACTCTCTTAACTTCCACTCTACCAGAATGATCCTATGGGTATATTATTATAACAACTTTCAATTTTTATATTATAGGTAAAAGATATATATATATATATATATATATATATATATATATATATATATATATATATATATATAGGATGAGCGACCCAAAAAAGGGTCGGCTCTTGGATGTTTACAAGGAAATGTACTCAAACTTTTAAAAGCAAATAAAGACTACTCATTCTAGTTTCTGGCTCACTAGTGTTGTTATCAAGTATGTATGGATTGTTGATTGTTGTATAAGTTACGTTGAATAGAAACTGCCTTAATTCTTATTCTGAATTTCTGCATTTAAGGTTCAACTAGCTCTGAAATTAACATTTCAAATAAGCTTATGTTTGATTAAATATGCACCAGAGGACTAGTTATTCTAATTTGATGGTTCAAAGAATGCTTATCTATAAAAGGTTATAGATATTTCTTTGATGTTATCTAATCTACACCATATAAATGTTCTTAGCAATAATTATATTTCCCTCCCTTTATGCATTCTACTCTCTCTTTTATTAAAATAAATCAAGGAACCAAACTCCTCTGGATATTGAATCAGGTAAACTCTATTTTGAACCCTGTCTTTCAATATTGGCAAAGTCTTGGGTGCAAACATAACTAAAATCATATTTTGCACCAACTATTTTTGGTACGCCCGATGGGACCCAATCCCATGATATATATAGATCAAATTTTTGGTGATTATCTTTGCCCTGTTTAAATTTTTATGAATCACCTGTAAACTATGCTAAAGAGAGAAACCCTAATAAAGTCCTTATCTACTTTCTAGTTGAATACCATTTTTATATGAAAACCAGATCTAAGGCAAAACATTTTGAAGAGCCCATCAAGTTCTTTGAGTCACACCTTGGTAGCCTCAAAGCTAATCCTGTATTAGTTGCTAAAAACACTTCTTCATCTATTGTCAATATAGGATACGTAAATCTTTTCCCTGCAACCTTTCGTAGTACTACTACTAGTGAAATGTTAACTCCAGATACCCATATACCTATAATGTCAAGAAAAACCATAGCTGCAATGGTCTTGAATCAATTAAATTTGCCCTACCTTTCATGGAACCATACATGCCCCTTAAATCTGGTAGATCAACACCCGATTCAAGCAGTAGCTTTAAAGGCGTTACCCCAGTATGATGGTACTGGGAAGACGATGTTGAACTAAGCATGATACTAAAAGGGGGGATGAATCGGTGTGTATTAAAAATTTAATCCAACTACGAAATCAAATCAAAACAAACAATCACACAAATATGCATCATATAACACCAAATTTATAGTGGAAACCCGATGTGGGAAAACTACTGTACCAATGGAATGTTTGGACTCCCATCCAAATCCAGCCTAATTTTTTTTTGGTATTTACAATATTTTTTGTAGCACCAACTTTAAGGAATGGTACCAACCAACCCGAACTTAGCAACACCAACTACAAGGAGCACCAACCATTTTTCCAAAAAAAAACCCTCTTCTCCATTTTATTTTAAAACATATATATGCTTCACATTAAAAAATGCATTTTTTTTTTTAGTTACACAAAAGTACCACTCAACCGTTACATTCTTAGAAACTACCAAAATGACCAAAAAGAGCCGACAGGGCTTTTTGTAACAGTCATAACTTCCTCCTCAAATATCCAAACGGGCTAAAAATTGACACATATATTCTTGGATAAACTGACTATCTTCAGTTTAAATTTTAGATTTTAAATCTTCATGAATTATTTGCAGTACCTCCGACAAAGTGGCCTCTAACGCTGATTTTACACCTTTCACATAAATTGGAAAAAGTGCTCCAGATCCATTTTGAAACGCTCACTATTTCTTCTTATGGACTCCGTTTGGGCTAAAATTTAAAACTTAAGCTCTCAGTATATCCAAATACCTCTAGTAAAAATTTGAGGTCCAATTCATCATGAATTGCTTAATATTCTTCCCAAAAAGTGACCTTTGACGCAAATTTTACAAGTCACATAAAGCATGAAACTGACCAACAATGCACCGGCGAAGCAACTAGTCGTTCCAACACTGCAACCACACTTGATAATGATAAAAAAACCTCCAAATAGTATCTTGGGCTGTCCAACACATTCCATTGACGTTGTTGCAACTTTGACAATTTTGCTACTTTGACAACTTCCTGACGATTTTTGCAACTTTTGCAAATTTGCATGAACAACCTGTAACAACTTCACCCGAACATCAAAAACATCCTCATAAGAAATTTTAACACCACTGTACATACTACGAACAACCTCCGAACAACTGTCCACTGCATTAACCTGTCCATCTGAGTGTGTTGACAACAATGAAAATACTGTTGCTGTACCTTGCTCAACAATCTCCCCCTTTGGAATTGTTGACAACACACACACAATTTCCTGTAACTCTTCTTCCTCTTCGAAAAATAGAACAAAGGGCTGCTGCAAACTCCCCCTGAGTCCATGCACATCATTCTTAGGCAACATTTATTACACTTAACAATAATCACAAACATGAGCAAAAATGTAAAAAAAGACACAAATGCTCCTCCTGAGAATGTGGCCCCGATAGCTAGTCAATGCTTGGGAAGTGTGACCACTCCCAATTTCTTGCGAAGGTACTCAAAGACTTCCTTGGGCAATGGTTTGGTAAATATATCCGCTACTTGTTCTATTGTTGGAACAAAATCCAACTTAACCTCACCTTTCGCAACTTTCTCCTTAAAAAAATGGTATCGGATAGCAGTATGTTTTGTGCGAGAATGCATAACCAGATTCTTTGAGATATTGATTGCACTTGTATTGTCACACATGATCAAGATGGGCTCACTGAAATTTATTCCAAGATCCTTCAAAGTTTGTTTCATCCAAAGTACCTATGTACAACATGATGTCGATGCAATATATTCTGCCTCTGCTATGGATAGTGAGACTGACTCCTGCTTTTTGCTATGCCATGCAACAAGATTATCACCAATATAGAATGCAACTTCACTGGTACTCTTCCTGTCATCTACACATCCTGTCCAATCTGCATCTGAATATGCAATAAGGGTGAAGTCCTTACCTTTCGAATACCATAACCCATACTCCATAGTACCCTTGAGGTACCGAAAAATCCTCTTCACTACTGTCACATGAGTCTCCTTGGGACTAGCCTAAAATCATGCTACTATGAATACTGCCTATAAATTTTTGGTCTAGTAGTTGTCAAGTACAATAAGCTCCCAATCATGGATCTGTACATAGTTTGATCAACAGGTGGAGATTTGTCATCCTTGCTCAACTTGCAACTTGTCATCATGGGAGTGCTAACTAGCTTGCAATCCTCCATTGTGAACTTTTTCAACATCTCTTTCACATATTTAATTTGAGAAATAAATATGCCCTTCTCCTTTTGATTAACTTGCAATCTAATAAAATATGAAATTTCACCAATCATTGACACTTCAAACTCTTTCTGCATCTTATTTGCTAAATATTTACACAACTCATCTTTGCTACTGCCAAATATGATATCATCTACGTATACAAAAACAACAATATGATGACCGTTTTTGGTTTTGATATACAAATTACTATCCACCATACCTTTCTTGAACCCTTGCTGAGTAAGATAACTGTCTAGCCTTGCATACCATGCCTAGGGTGCTTGTTTTAAGCCATATAATGTTTTCTTCAACTTGCAAACCAAGTTGGGATCATCACCAAGATGAAAACCATCTGGCTGCTCAATATAAACCTCTTCTTCAAATTTCCCATTCAAAAATGCTGATTTCACATCCATTTGATAAAATTTGAAATTCTTGTAAACTACTAAAGCAAGAAATATTCTAATTGCCTCTAGTATGGCCACATGTGCAAAGGTTTCCTTGAAGTCAATACCTTCAACTTGCGCATACTATTTGCATACCAATCTTGCTTTGTTCTTGACTACCTGTCCGTCTTCATTCAATTTGTTCTGAAAGACCCATTTAGTACCGATTGCATTTTTATTTGCGGGTCTTGGTACTAACTCCCAAGTATTATTTTTATCGATATGATCTAATTATTAATTTATTGCCTTTACTCAACTTTCATCTTTTCTTGCTTCGGCAACATTTTTGGGCTCAATGCTGGGTAGCAAAGAGTAGTTACTTACTAATATTCTTCTTGTCTGAACACCAACTATGGGGTATCCAATTTTTGCTCTCTAGGATGATCTTTCTGCCAACTACCTATTTTGAATTTCTTATTTTCTTTCAATTCTGAATCACTTTTCGAATCCTCTGAGTCATTTCTTGGTTTCTTTTCTGTTTCCTCTTCCTCATCTCCTTCAATGACCTCTTCATAAAATGGGTAGTTCTCTTCATATCTAATTACTCGTTCGCTTCCTTCATCAACTTTAACATAGACACTTTCCATAATTTTTTTTAGCCTCTTGTTGTAACATTTGTAAGCTTTGATTTTTGACGAATAGCCAAGAAAAATACCTTCATCCGCTCTATCTTCAAATTTGCCAAGGTTTTCTTCAGTTATTTTGATGTAACACTTGCTTCCAAAAAATTTAAAATATCTTACTGTTGTCTTTTTACCGAATCACAACTCATAAGGAGTTTTGCTTTCATGCGTCCTCAACATGCACTTATTTTGGATGTATATTTCAGTATGGACTACCTCTTTCCAAAATATATCTACTACTTTGCTCTCAGTCAACATAGTCCGTGCCTTCTCTTGCACTGTCCAGTTCTTTATTTCGACCACATGCCATTTCTTGCACTGTCTTGTTCTTTATTTCTACCACACCATTCTATTGAGGTGTCCTGGCTACTAAAAACTATCTCCTGATGCCATATTTTTCATAATACTATGTGAAATCCTCTGAAATTAACTCTCCTCCTCTGTTTTACCTTAAAAATTTAATCCTTTTTCCTGTTTGATTCTCAACTTGGTTTTTGAAAACCTTGAACATCTCAAAATATTTTGATTTATGCTTCAAAAACAATACCCATGTCATCCTGGAATAGTCATCTATACACAACATGAAATATTTGTCACTGTTTATGCTTTGCGTTCTCATGGGTCCACATAAATCAGTATGTACTAGTTCCAAAGGTTTTATCATGTATTACTCTTTTGTTTTAAATGAGACTTTAGTTTGCTTCCATTTTTGACATGAAGCACACATGTTGTTCTATGGTTTACCAATGGTGGGAATATCTATCACTGCTTTCTTTGAACTGATTTTTACTAGGTTTTCAAAACTGATATGATCGAGCCTCTTGTGCCACAACTAATTCTCTTCTTCCTATACAATAAAGAAAGCTCCTTCTAAAGTATTCGAGAGAGTGTACAAGTTTCCAAATGTCCTTGATCCAGCTGCTATCAACTTCCCACTGTTTGCATTTTTGATTTCACAACCTTGCTTCTTAAAGATGACATGATGACCTCTATCACAAATCTGACTTACGCACAACAAGTTATGCTTCAGACCAACCACAAACAAGACTTATTCTGACCTAATTTTTCCATCACTGATCTTAATTGAACCTCTGCCAACTATCTTAGCTCCATCATTATTTCTAAATTACACTTAACCACCTTCATATTACTGTAAATTCTTAAATTTTTGTTTGTCACCTGTCATATGATTGGAGCATCCACTATCAAGTATCCATGGTGCAGATTTATTTTACGTTTTAAATGTTGTTTGTACGATCAAGGATTCCTTTTCTTCCTTAGGTTGCTCTTTTTCTTTCCACTCTAATTTGATTACAGTTTTGAGCTCTTGTTTTGGCTTTTCTTTTTTAATAGCATGTGCATGTTTTTCAGGAATTTTTTTATTTTATCTTATCCCATTTGGCTGAAATTTTCTTCCTTGAAATTGATTTGATGCAAAAATACTTATATAATTTCTTGCAATATTCCCAAAGTTATGACAATTATAATATTCTACTGCATAATCCATCAAAGGTGAAAAAGCATTTCTACTGGAAAAATTCCTTGGTCCTACATTATGCTTGCAATCTGAAATCTTATGTCCATAACCATTGCATTTAAAAAAGTAACCAGAAAAGGGATGATTGAACTTGGGTGGTGGTCTTTGCCATGTTGTTGTAGGAGCCATAAATATTCTTCTTATTTGATGTGTGACATTGGTGAAACCATCATTGTCAATTCTCCTTTCATGCCTTGCATTATTGCTTTCCTTTGCATGATTTGTTTTTGCTTGATTAACCTGCTTCTTTTCTTCATTCTTTATGGATTATTCATTTGTGGCCTTTGATCCATTTGATGATTCTCCTTCGTCAAAACCCAAACCAAATTTGATTCCTGTAGTCTTCTGGTTCTTTATGATCTTATCCAGCTTCATAGAACTCTCTTCACGTTTGTGATAAAAGCTAATTTTTTGATTCATCTCTTCTAACTGTATCCTTAAACCAACAATATATTCTTCTAACTTGTTGCAATAATCTATTTTTATGGTTATTTGCACTTTGAGATCTTCAGAGATCTTCTTGGATTATTCTAACTGTAATTTCAAACTTGTTATGATTTCGTTTGCATCCTCAAGCTTTCTTGACATTTTCTTATTCCTTTTTATTTCTGTCTTCAATTCATCTAGAGCTGCAATTAGTTCCTCTTCCAAATTCACTTCTGCATCAATTTCTTCTTCATCACATTCCTATTATTTTTCTAGTTTTTCTTCTTCGAATGCCATGAAAAGAGCTTCACCTATTTCTTTTTCAAAATCCTCACTGGAGTTGTCTTCTAATGAACTGACCTTCTTGGAGATGAAACTTTTCTTCTTGAAGTTGTCTTTTTTGAAATTTGATTTTTTCTTCCAGTCGCTTCTTTCTTTGTGTGATCCTTCATCACTTATGTTATTCTCATTAAGTGTACATTTAGTTGCAAAATACCCAACAGATCCACAGTTGAAACATTTAAACGGTAACTTTCCTCTGTATTTTCCTTTTCTCCTTTTTAGATTTCGAACAAAGTTTGCTTCTATTTCATCTGATGTCTCTTCTTCCTCAGATTCTTATTTTGCATTCATATTTTTCTGGGCTTTAAAAGTAGCTTCTCTGTCTATGAGTTTAGATTTTTCTATTCTCATCTCATATGCAGTCAAAGAACCATGCATCTCATCCATACTAAAATAATTTAGATCTTTAGCTTCTTCTATAGTTGAAACTTTAGAATCAAATATTTGGGTAAGGGACCTTAATGCCTTTTTCACGATGACATAATCTTCGATTTCCTCACCGAGTCCTCTAATCGCATTAATGACTTTATTAACTCTCAACATATATGCGTATATATTCTCATCCTCATTCATATATAATCCTTCGAACTGAGCTCGATGTGTTTGTAAGTTTACCTCCTTGATCTTAATGTCTCCTTCATGAATGCTCTTCAATTTTTCCCATATTTACTTTACTATTTTACAACCCATAATATTTACCAGTTCACTATCCACTAATCCACACATGATATCATTCTTTTCTTTTGAGTCATTCTCAAACAGTTTCTTACCAACAACATCGGTTGGAGAAGTGGTGGGTATTATGTATCCACTGTTTACTAAATCTCAAAAATTGTATCCCAAAGCACAAAGATATGTCTGCATCTTGAGTCTCTAAAATACATAATTAGTTTCGTCAAACAATGGTGCTTTGTTTTATGATAAGCCTTCACCACCTGCCATGGTGTCACTTCCAAGATTACCCTAGCCGATTAAGCCTGTTCAAGAACTTGGTTTTGATACCAATTGTTGAACTAAGCATGACACTGAGAGGGGGGGTGAATTAGTGTGTATTAAAATTTTAATCCAACTATAAAATCAAATAAAAATAAGCAATCACATAAACATGCATCATATAACACCAGATTTATAGTGGAAACCCGATGTGGGAAAACCACTGTGCCAATGGACTGTTTGGAATCCCATCCAAATCCAGCCTAAAAAATGTTTGGTCTTTACAATATTTTTTGCAGCACCAACTGCAGGGAATGACACCAACCAACCTAAACTTTAGCAGCACCAACTGTAAGGAGCACCGACCCCTATTGCCAAGCATCGTTCCGACAAGTTTAACAAGCTCTGATAAAAGTTTTAAATCTCATCAAAATACCCTGAGTGTTCTAGCTCACAAATATTCTCCTCTAAAATATTATGTCTAACCTTTTCAATCTTATCAACTCTGCACATTGATTATCTCACACCTTGCACATTTTTTCAATCAAAATGCCAAAGAAAAAAATTCTTCACAACATGCACCGGTAGTCCTTTTTAAAAAAAAAACCCTCTTCTCCATTTTCTTATAAAAATATATATGCTTCACATTAAAAAATGCATTTTTTTTTTCAGTTACACAAAAGTACCACTCAACTGTTATATTCTTAGAAACTACCAAAATTGCCAAAAATAGCTGACAGGGCTTTTTGTAATAGTCATAACTTCCTTTTCAAATTTCCAAACGGGATAAAAATTGAAACATATAATCTTGGATAAACCAAATACCTTCAGTTTAAATTTTATATTTTAAATATTCATGGATTATTCGTAATACCTCTGACAAAGTGACATCTGATGCTGATTTTACACCTATCACATAAACTGAAAAAAGTGCTCTAGAGCCATTTTGCAACGCTCACCGTTTCTTCTTCTGGACTACGTTTGGGCTTAAATTTAAAAATTAAGCTCTCAGTATATCAAGCTACCTCCAGTAAAACATTTGAGATCCAATTCCTCATGGATTACTTAATATTCCTCCTATAAAGTGACCTTTGATGCAGATTTTACACCTATCACAAAGCATGAAACTGACCAACAATGCACCGACGAAGCAATCGGACATTCCAATACTGCAACCACACTTTCTAATGATAAAAAAAACTCCAAATAGTATCTTGGGTTGTCCAACACATTCCATTAATGTTGCAACTTTGACGATTTTTGCAACTTTGACAATTTTGCTACTTTGACTTCATGATGATTTTTGCAACTTTTGAAAATTTACACGAAAAACATGTAACAACTTCACCCGAACATCAAAAACATCCTCATAAGAATTGAAAACCACTATACATACTCCAAAAAATCTTCAAACAATTGTCCACTACATCAACCTGTCCATATGAGTGTGTTGACAACAATGACAATACTGTCGTTGCACCTATCTCAACAGATGACTTATGAACATTGTCAAGATATAGTCGCACTTGCACCAATACATAACATCACTGAAGAAGATATCATGATAAGAATATTAGTCATTTTCTTGAAAGGAAAAATGCTCTACTGGTATAGAGCCCTCGCCAATCAAACCATATCTACCTGGGCCCAGCTTGCCGATAAGTTAGTAGAAGATTTCAATGAACATGCCGACCCATTTTCACTGCTAACCCAGTTACAGATTGAGACCAATAAATAAACAATCAATGTATTATTATCTGAGAGCTTTTAACTTAGACATAAGTATGGCTATTAGGTAATCCCAAGTATTTACTTTCCTAGATATTTTCCAAGAAGCCCAGAAAGTAGAAAGAGATCTAATCGTTATTGGAAGGTTCCCTACAAAGATGATAATGCCTATTTTCCTAGATCTACCACAAGCATCAAATACTGCTTTCCCAAGTCCTGCTCCCACTTCTAATACAAGTCTCCCAAATGGATTGAGAAGCCTAATATCCTAGTGGTACATATGCCACTCGCTCCTCCAATGTTACCCGCCATCCCTGCGCTTCCTATGGCAATAGTTTCACCAACTCCTAATCCTCAGCTTGCAGCCCTGTTAGATCTACAATCGACTATGAAGACTGACAAATAAGATGACATTTATGGAAATAAGAGAAGCAGAGAGAAATTTCCAGCCAAGGAGATTTCCACAGGTAATAAGAGACCAAGCTTCCATGAGCAGTAGAAGTCATGACAAATCAAATGTGGTTTATGCCAATAAATATGATGAACCCACTAATACTTCGATAGAGTTAAACTTCTGGTGTTCTATGTGTAATGATTCACATGATGAGAACTCGTGTATGATACATCAACACTATGTCCAAAATATAACTATTGAAAAAGTAGAGAAAACCCTCAAGCAACAGGTAAACATGATAAGGGAATAAAATCACAATATCATGATGCCTTCTATAAAACAGGTGGTTGTTCTAACTAGATCAAGGAAGAAACCTTTGCAAGTAGACCCCTAAGAACTTAATCCTTTGAAAATGCCTTCACCTATGAGGAACACATTTGAGATAAGATCCTCCTATGAGAAGGTTCTCCAAAGCTCGGGTCAAAAAGAAGTAGAAGTATGAAAAGAGATACCCCTGCATAAGGAATTGGAAATGCAGGAACAAGTAAGAGATAAATTGAGATACCCCTCATTGAATAAGCATCAAATAATAGATGCTACTCAAGGGTATATAAATAAGTATGACACAGTTTTAAAAGAGAAAAGTTTTGAACCTCTCCCATTCAACATAGTCGATAAAATGAAGAAAACTCCCTCCAAAGCAACTATGTATGAAGATTTGCAGTTTCCATGAGAGATTGATTTATTGTAGGAATCCTTGAGATCTATGAAAAACAAGAATAGAACCCTAACTCAGTTGAATTCTACACAGGCTAGTCTGATGTCCACTACGGGAAAAAATAGACCTCCTCCTTTCTATCTATCTCTTCAAATGGAAGGATGGGTGGTACACAACTGCATGATAGACTCATGAGTTGTAACCACTATGATACCCAAAGCCGTATGCAATATCATAGAGATGGAATACACCAGGAGCAGCCCTATCATTTTGCAACTAGATGAAACCCCTGTCAAAACCGTAGGGGTAATTAAAGACATCCCAATAGTTCTTCGTAGATTGCCTCAACTCACAGTTATACAAGAGGTAGTGGTAGTGGATCTAGAACCTTATTTTGGTATGTGTCTCTCTAGAGAATTCACCACCAAAATAGGAGGATATTTATCATTAGATTACTCGCACTTGGAAATCCCATTCAAAGGCAAGAGAGTAAAAATATTCAATGAGAAACCTTCAACCTTCCATATTGAAAAACTTGAAGAAGAAGGGAAACAAACCGCTATAGTGAACATGATGATCGAGGAATTGGAAGACTTAAACTTGATGGAGGAAGCTCTAAATGTGTTGCAAGAAGAAGATCAATTCTCTCTCCAAGACTTCAATGCCATGATTGAAATGGATCTTGGAAGCTACTCAATTGTGAAGCTTGAGAAAGGCAAGCCCAATCCTCTCCACCTGATAAACCCATCTATCGATCATCTATGGAAACCTTTCTTCTATGATTCCTGATGCAGAATGAAGTTGGAGTAGGTATTGTTTTGATCTCTCCAATAGGTGAAGAGAATTTTTTTCTTACCAGTTAACCTAGACCTGTACTAACAATGCAACAAAATATGAAGCACTCTGCCTAGGCCTTAAGAAAGTTGAGAAGCTAGGTATTAAACAACTCCAAATTTTTGGGGATTCTGAATTGATAGTAAATCAGGTCATTGAGAAATGTGTAAGTAAGCAACACTACCTCAAATCTTACAGGAACAAGGTCTTGGATTTGCTATAATTTTTTGAGTCTCTAGACATCAAAGTAATCCCTAGGGAGAAGAACACCCATGCTTATTTATTAGCATCAGTAGGTGCAAATTTTTGCCCTATCAGCAATGTCATCCAGAAGTCTAAAATAGTTAGACTAATCTATAGGCCTTCTGTGCTGGATAGAGATACCTTTTGGTAGATATTCAAAAATGATGAATAAATAGTGGACTTTCTTATCCACAAGATGAACTGCTCAAACAATAGAGTGTTTAAAGATGAGGAAGATGAAGGCATGATCCAATTGAAAAATAACCATATTCCAAAAGGATTGATCACTCTCAAAAGCCTATTTGATAATAATGATAGGTCTACAGGCCATAAGATGAAATTTGACAAGCATAGATACAAAGAGGTCCAACTAGAATCAGAGAAATCAATTAAAGTGGGAGTAAACACTATAGAGGAAGAATTGGACCAAATTCAAGGATTATGCAAAGAATTCCTCGACATCATAGCCTGGACTTATGGTGATCTTAAATTCTACTCTAAAGAGACCATACAACATACCATCGAGCTCAAAGAAGGTGCAAAACCCTTTCAAAAAAAGCAAAGACCAATAAATCCAAAGATTGAAGCTCTGATGAAGTAGGAACTACTGAAGTTGCTTGAAGCCAAGATTGTCTACCCTATCAAGCATTCTACTTGGGTAGCTAACTTGGTCCCATTAAAAAAAATAATGGAGACATCAGATTGTGTGTCGACTTCTAAAACCTGAAAAAAGCTTCACTAAAAGACCATTATCCGCTCCCACAAATCGACCAGACACTGCATACTATAGCAGGAGTAGAAATATTCTCACTCTTGGATGGGTTTTTTGGGTATAACCAGGTGTGGGTCAAAGACAAAGATTAGTTCAAAACCGCATTCACCACCAAGTGGGGAACATTCGCTTATTAGAGGATACCTTTTGGATTATCCAATGTTGGAGCGACATTCCAAAGAGCAATGGATGTGGATTTTGGAGAACTCATCAACAAAATCATAGTGATATACTTGGATGATATGACAGTGTTCTCTCACCACAAAGAAGATCATGTTGACCATCTTAGAAAAGTCTTTGAGAAGTGCAGATAATTCGGTATCTCTTTGAACCCAAAGAAATCCATATTTGTAGTGGAAGAAGGGATTCTACTAGGTCACATCATTTTTAAGGTCGGGTTAGCTATAGACCCCAATAGAGTGAAAGCACTTCTTGAACTTCCTTTACCCTCGAACAAAAGGGGTTTGCAATCCTTCTTCGGGTAAATCAACTTTGTACGCAAATTCATAGCAAAAATTTTCTCAAATAATCAAAACAATGATCGAGTTTTTAAAAAAGGATGTTGAATTCAAATGGACAGACTTAAAAAAGAAGGCTTTCAAACAAATAAAAGAATAGATAGCCCAAGCACCCATCTTAGTAAATCCAGACTATTCCAGAGGTTTCATCTTGTATGTTGCAGGTGAGCAAGAGAGTTACACTATAGTACTTACTCAAAAAGGATCTGATAATGAAGAGAGACCCATAGAATTTCTAAGTCAAACAATGCAGGAACACGAAGAAAAGTATAACTTTATCAAGAAACAAGTTTACGCGATAATAAAATCACTAAAAAAGTTTAGGCACTTTCTTTCACAGAGTAGGACCATCATGTATGTGGTCCACCCTGATGTTAGAAATTTCATTATATAGGGGGAGCTTGGTGAGAAAAGAGTTGGTTGGGTATCAAAGATACAAGAGTACGATGTCGAGATCCACCCGACCAAGCTAGTGAGGGGTAGAGCATTATGTCAAGAACTCGCTAAACAAGCCTCATCAGAATATGTGGCCTACCAAACACAAAAAATAGCTCAAGGGGATGATAAACCCTAGGAAATTACTAACTTGTCTAATGAATTGATCAGATATTTCCAGACTAGAAAATGTTCAAAAAATTTGAATGCTTCACAGAGGAGGAGATACAGGATGCAAGCTCTGAAATACACTTTACTACCTGAAGGATTGTACAAAATAACTTGGATGGGGTACTGCTTCGGTGTATAAATGATGATAAAAAGCAAAGGATCTTGGATGAGTTACATGGAGGTCCATCAAGAGGACATTACTCAGGGAGGACCACTACTTTAAAGATTATAATAACTAGATGCTATTTTTTGACCATTTTCTCAGATACTTTCAGAGTGATAAAATATTATGATAAGTACTAGAGGTACGTTGGGAGAAATAGAAATGCTTCAATGCCTTTGAAATCCATTCAGGTTGAAGAACCTTTTCAACAATGGGGTTTAGATTTCATCGAGGTGATAGAACCCAACTCGTCCATTGGACATAAATACATTCTAATCGCTACTGATTATTTCACTAAGTGGGCTGAAGCAGTACCCTCTAAGAAAGCAGATCAAGAAGTTGTGATGGAATTCATGGAGAGTTTGATCACAAGATTTGGTATCCCAAATGCATTGGTCATAGACAATGGCACATCTTTCATAGGAGCCAAAATGATAGATTTTTCTAGTAGATATGGGATCTATTTGAAAACATCTTCAAATTACTATCCCCAAGGAAATGGGTTGGTTGAATCAACAAATAAGAATATCCTTCGAATCTTAAAGTGGACTTTGAAATAAAACAAGATAAGTTGGCACTCTTTGATAAACCAAGCGTTATGGGTTGATATAACCACCATCAAGAAATCTATCAACACCTCCCCCTACTCGCTAGTCTATGGTAAAGAAGTGATCCTCCCGATACACATAGAAATGCATGCCTTAAAGTTGCTCAATCAAACAGGCATAGAAGAAGTAGAACCGATGGAGAATAGGTTGATACAACTCCTACAATTATAAGACCAAAAAGAATAAGCCTACAACCATTATCAAAAAAATATTGGAGATATGAAGAAATGGTTTGACAAAAAGGCTACTCTTAGGAATTTCAAGGTAGGAGACTTGGTCCTAAGGTGGAATAAAAAGAAAGAAAAACCTGGAAACCATCAGAATATTTGATGCTTTCTAGGAAGGCCCCTTTGAGGTAATCGAAGAAAAACAATAGAATTATTTCCAATTGAAATATGGATAGGGTCAAGTTCAACCCATCCCTATCAACGGCTTCCATCTAAAGTTGTACTATAAGTAAGGTATTTTCCTTCACTTTACATGTACTATATGTAAATATCTTGTTTATTTTTCCTAAAGGCCACTTCAAGGAAAAGTGTCATGATCTCATGATATTTTGGCACTCAAAGGCCACTTCAAGGAAAAGTGTCAAGATTTCATGATATTTTGGCACTCAAAGGCCACTTCAAGAAAAAGTGTCGAGATTTCTATATTTAAAGGCCACTTCAAGGAAAAGTTGTTCAGAAGTTTTCATGACATTTTGGCACTCAAAGGCCACTTCAAGGAAAAGTGTCAAGATTTCGTAATATTTTAGCACTCATAGGTGCCTTCAAATAAAATCATTATGATTTCACAACATTTTGGCATCCAGCCACTTCAAGGAAAATTATCATAATTTCATGATATTTTGGAACTCAGAGGTGCCTTCAAAGAAAACTATCACAATTTCATGATATTTTTGCACTCAGAGGGGCCTTCAAGGAAAATTATCGTGATTTTGGTGGGAAAATCAGTTTTCTTGAAATTTTAAATGCACGCCTCTCAAAGTACCACCGTACCAAGTTATTGGTCCAAAAAAGAGGTGATGCAAAGATATTGACCCAGAAAAGAGGTGATGTGATGCCATTGGCCCCAAAAATATGGTGATGCATGGTGGTTGGTTCTCTCAAAGGTGGCACTCAAAATAAAACATCTAGTAACATTCAAAATTATTCATGGATCATGCATCACCAACCATAATTAATTCATGGCACCTTAGCGCATGCATGCACATCTACTTATGCCGTAGAAGCTTTTTCATCGCCTCTCTATCCTCTAAAAATTTTTCTCTGCTTACGGTATCCCCAAATTTCCCCCAAGTTCTCTGAGCTTCTCTGAGTGCCTTTCAGGGTTTTCTGTATACCAAAATCATAGCAAGCAACCATGACAACATCTCCTCCATCCTCTAAGGAAAAGCACAAGGCCACGAAAAGTGAAGGCGGTTTCATAGACCTGGATTTCCACATCATCGATACCATAATAACATGGAAAAATCCAAAGAAAATTTGAAGAGATGTGGAAGCCAATAAAGTGTGTCATGCCATTAACTTTCAGTACATTCTCCTATCACTCTCTACTCTCTTGGTATATTTGCACCCCTGTTCACCCCTGCCTTGAATTAGTCAAAGCTATGGCAACTTTTTATGATGTAAAGCATAGAATTGTCAAGAATTCCAGGGGTGATGTCATTTTTACCCTAGATGCTAATGCAATTAGGGTCACCTTCATTTGTGATAGAAGATCCATTGTAAACCCCATTCCATTTGACCCAATTATCTCAGCCAAGTATTATACCCCTACTCTTAATATAAAGTTGTTCTGCAAGAACATGTGTCACAACCCCCTCCCGATGGGACCCTGTCAGAATCATCGATTCTCCTATCAAAATTTAAAAATAATGAGATTTTATCCATGCTGGCTATGGTGGTAGGGCTAGAATTCGATATGCAAGTCTACATATGGCATATTGCAATGGCGCAGTGTATGTCAAACCCTAAATTCTATGATGCTTCGTATGTGGATAAAAAGATAGTGCTAATTTTCTTCGACTGGCCAACATACCTGGCTCAGCATATACACATAGGCTTATTCAAAATATAGAGGGATTCCCTAGAAGCTTTCATGTTTTCCTCTTACCTAATATGGATTTTCTTTTTCTTTCAATCAAAGAATCTAGAGTTCATCTCTACGACCAACAAGGACAAATATGGGAAGGGTTTGCATGTATACGAATGGACGATAGTACTCTCAAAAGCAGAGTCATACTACTACTTTAACATGGAATTCCTAGGCCTTGCCTTATGAATTATGTATGGCACAATACCGAGAATTCCTCAGAATATGCGAGATACCCTATAACACACTCATGCAAAAGAGGGAGATTGGTTCATCTTAACATAGGGAGTAGTCGTTAGATTGTACGGCTTCACAAGGAAGCCTTTCTTACTTTCATACTATGTCACCGAGCGATTGTTCACTCTAGAGTATGTAAGATAAACTAAATATATAAACTCTAAATTTGGCACAAGGACTGGTCAGACTGGCACATGCCTCATGCCCTTCCAATTTGAAGGGGTATATGTATCAAAAAATGGGGACCATGAGCGAATCGCTCGAACTCTAAAAGGCCTGAAGTTAATAGAATTGCCACAAAAATGGAGGTATGACCCCATTGATAAATTTACACAAAAATAGGCTTCTCTCAACCAAAATTCCTTTAAAAAATTTCATGCATCAAAAAGAAAAATTGACAAACAAGGTAGAAATAATGAGGAAGATGAAGCACTAGAATGGCATGTCGAACAAATGTAGCCATTTGCCCCATGGCATGACTTCTATGAGCATCTTATGGACTGGAACCCTGAAGTCAATCCCAGCCACAAGTTATATGAGAAGGTCATTAAAAGGATGAAGAAAAAGGGAAAAGACTGGACACATGCAAAAATCCTAGCTTGGTGGCAGATGAGGTGCCATATCGAAATGCACTCTAGATATGGAATAAAAGTTGATAATGAATTTTGTGAGAGATATAACAAATATCATGCCACATGGTCTGAGAATCTTGCAGATAAAGTACCACCATGAATCAACGACATCCTAGTTCCACTCATCGCTAAAAAGGTTGGGACTAGCCAAGGTAAAGGTAAAGAAATTATTGTTGAACAAATAAAAGTCCCAAATAAGGCAACTCATAAATTCATCCTCCCCTCCACATCAGACACAAAATTTGATGATGATGTTTCTCTCTTCTAAAGAAAGAGGAAAGCAGATTCGGAAGAGGTAGGGGAACAAAAGAAAAGGAGGCAAGAAGAAACACATGTTGACCCTGAGACAGGGGACAAGGAAGAAAACACTGGGGAAAATATAGAACAACTCTTTGGACAACAGGAGATCAGTAACCAAGAGTTAGATAAAATGGCTGAAGAGTCTATTTCTATCGAGGAAGCCCTCGTTGAAGAACAAATCCCTACCAAATATGCACTGGATACTGGAGATACGAGCCTACAAAAGATAGTAGAGACCTATACTGAAGACCCAATCCCTCCTGAGAATGCACCAGATACTGGAGACTCAAACCCACAAAAGGTATCAGGTATATCTCCTATCAACCTTACTACATATTCTTCTTCTTCTCATCCCCAAAGAAATTCCCCTCCCCATTCTATAGATCAAGATGATGCTTCTTCTCATTCTAATCTTCAACCTCCACCATCGCCATCATCAATCCAACCTAACCCAAAAGCATATTCAGCTGCACCCCCACATACACTCATAGAACAACCAAATGTGGATGCCTCCATAGCCACCATTCCTTTCCCCTATACCGCCAACTTCCCCAACTTCCAATCTATTCCTACCTCCTCTTCTGAAAGTCACCCCACCATTGCTAAGCTAAAAAAATTGAAGAAAGCAACCCTAAATGCTTCATCCTAGTTGAAATCATGCAATGCTCAAAGTTCCAAGGACATAGCTCACACCAAGGAAGGAATAGCCCTAGATCCTATCAGTATGTAGCGTTCGACTATGAATATGATGCCACTAGTTCAAAAGCCTAAAGGGGAAATGACCTTGGAATATTATCAAGCTAAGATAATCACCGAAGATATCACTCAACTGCCTATGGAAGACGAGTGGGGAAAATCCCAAGCTCACATGGGGACTATATACTTGAATGTCGAGTATTACAAGGAGAAATACCTCAGAGTTGAGTAGGCAAGGAAGCATTTAGAAGAAGCCTTAAATGAGCAAAAGATAATTGAAAAGGCATTAAAAAATGAGGCAAAAAAATGGGAACAAATATTCAATGAAGTGGCCCTTTATAAGGAAGAAGCAAAGAAGGTCATGGAACAAATCCAACTATTGAAAAAATAGGTGGAAGACCTTCAAAAGTAGATCCAAGACAACACTGGTAAGACCAGTGGGCTATCCAAAGAAAAAGCCAAGGCAGTCAGGAAAGAAATGATCGAGGACATCCAAAAGATGAGCTTAAAAGCAAGGCCTACATTATCATACTTGGTCAAAATTAAGGAGACATTGGATCAGGTAGAAGATGAATTTACTACATCCATCAACTTCCTAAAAGCAAGGCTATCTATAGCAACAAAGATCCAAGTTTTGGAAGAAAGCACACATGCAATATTTGGATACAGAGCCCAAGATGAAAAATGGTCCCAAGCCAAAATAGCTGCCAAAATTTTCTTCAAAAGACACAAGCTAGTGATAGAAAGTGCTAAAATAATGTGAGAACTCAAGGTAAAGGCTAAGGGAATTTTGAAACATGTAAGCATAGTAAAAAATATGACATGCCAAGCTTTTGGGATAAAGATTCAAAATTCTTGGAGGAAGATGAGTTGAAAGCTTCTTGGAAAACTTTCATAGAAGATGAATCAGAGATAGACAGCTGGGAAGAGCCAATCCAAGAAGAATAAATATTTAGTATGGCTCAAGACCTCACCCAGATCAACTCCTATTTGCATGAGTTATACATGAGGTCAAAAGTTCTATCGTATGACAAAGTAGAAGAACTAGAGTATTTGTACTTAACTTTCATGGAAACTTTAGACCCAGATGAAGAGACTTGGAAAAAGGCTTGTGTCGCTTACAATGAAGTTGTCTAGGAAAAGGAGAAACATGAAAAGGCTAAGAAAGCTTTAGCAAGCAGTACAACGGCACCTGAGCAAGAAGATATAGAGAAATCCATAGAGGAAGACACTCCCGATGAATGACCACATAGAGCAAGAAACATCCTTTTTTGCTTGGTATCACTCCCCTTTCTCCCATTTTTTTAGTTGTTCTTTTTACTCTATTCCCCAATGGATAAAGGCTCTAGATTCTAACATTTCATTGACAAAATTTCCCTAGGAGGCACCAATAATGTAGGTCAAAATGACCACATCAAGGGGAGTAAGGAGTGGTCTTCTCAAAATTTTGTAAGTGTAGAAGAAACCTCATGATATCACAATATTTTATTTCTCAGAGAGCTAAGTAAAGAGAAAACATCATGGTCTCATAATATTTTTTGAGCTAGAAGACCAAGTGAAGAGAAAACATCGTGATCTCATGATATTTTTGAGCTGAAAGACTAAGTGAAGAGAAAACATTGCGATCTCACGATATTTTTGAGTTGAAAGACTAAGTGAAGAGAAAATGTTGTGATCTCATGATATTTTTGAGCCGAAAGACCAAGTGAAGAGAAAACATCACGATCTCATGATATTTTTGAGTCGAAAGACCAAGTGAAGAGAAAACATCATGATCTCATAATATTTTTGAGCTAAAAGACTAAGTGAAGAGAAAACATCGTTGTCTCATGACATTTTTGAGCCAAAAGACCAAGTAAAGAGAAAACATCATGATCTCACAATATTTTTGAGTCTAAAGACCAAGTGAAGAGAAAACATCATGATCTTATAATATTTTTGAGCCGAAAGACCAAGTGAAGAGAAAATATCATGATCTCATGATATTTTTGAGCTGGAAGACCAAGTGAAGAGAAAACATCGTGGTCTCATGATATTTTTGAGTTGGAAGACCAAGTGAAGAGAAAACATCACGATCTCACGATATTTTTGAGCCGAAAGACCAAGTGAAGAGAAAACATCGTGATCTCACGATATTTTTGAGCTGAAAGACCAAGTGAAGAGAAAACATCGTGGTCTCACGATATTTTTGAGCTCGAAGACCAAGTGAAGAGAAAACTTCGTGGTCTCATGACATTTTTGAGCCCGAAGACCAAGTGAAGAGAAAACATCATGATCTCACGATATTTTTGAACCAGAAGTAAAGAAGTGGAAGACAACTGGGCCACGACATCTCCAAGAAGATGAAGGTGGATATGTAGTAACAAGAAGATCTCAACCATTTTTGGTTGAAGATCCCATACTCTCTTAACTGCCACTCTACCAGAATGAGCCTACGGGCATATTGTTGTAACAACTTTTAGTTTTTTTGTTATGTAAAAAGCTATATATAGGATGAGCGACCCTAAAAAATGGTCGACTCTTGGATGTTTACAAGGCAATGTACACAAACTTCTGAAAGCAAATAAAGACTACTCATTCTGGTTTCTGGCTCACTAGTGTTGTTATCAAGTATGTATGGATTGTTTATTGCTGTATAAGTTACGTTGAATAGAAACCACCTTAATTCTCATTCTGAATTTCTATGTTTAAAGTTCAGCTAGCTCTGAAATTAACGTTCCTAATAAGCTTATGTTTGATTAAATCTGCACCAGAGGACTAGTTATTCTAAATTGATGGTTCATACAATGCTTATCTGTAAAAGGTTGTAGATGTTTCTTTGTATTATCTAATCTGCACCATCTAAGAATTCTTAGCAATAGCTATATTTCCCTCTCTTTATGCATTTTATTCTCCCCCTTTTCCCTAAAATAAAGCAAGGAACCAGCCTCCTCTGGAGATTGAACCGGGTAAACTCTATTTTGAACCCGATCTTTCAATGTTGGCAAAGTCTTGGGTGCAAACGTAACCAAAGGCATATTTTGCACCAACAGGTCCATAATATCATCTTCTTTGTAAACTCTATTTTGTAAGAATCTTACTTTGAACTACTAATGAAACAAATGTTGAGGCCCTACGGAGAGCCTATAATGACCAAATATTCTTCCAAGGAAAATCTTTGGGAGAAGGAAATTTTGATTGTTCTAAATTCTCATATCCCAACTTGATCGAGTATCCACCATCCTTTGATAAATTCCAAACCAACTCATCCTTTTGTATAAAAATCAGCAAATAAAACTCTTAAAGCATCTTTTGAAGCTCATGTACAATTTGTTTGAGTTTCTTTCCTTCAACTAGGTTATTAAAATAAATCCATGATATGGAGTTGTTGATCATAATAATATAGTATTTGACCCTTGGACCTTTACATGCTAGGAATGCTTGAGATAATGGTTACCATTTTGAGTAATATATAAGAGGATAAGGCTTCAACCAAGCATCAGATCTAAAATTTGTATAACCCCTCATTGAATAACCTTCTAATATATCTCTTTGTCAAATTCTAAACTCTTTGATATGAAGTTCCATTTTGATGATACTTTGGGTAGAGTTATTTTCCTAAATAATTTCATTGCATCAAGAGAATCTATATATTTTTGAAGTGATATTTTTATCCAATTCTTTCCTTGATCTTTGAATAATCTCCATCCAGGATTTTCTCCTAATGCCAAATTTACAAGTCTACAATTTTGCAAGCCTACTCCTCCAATATTCTTTCCTTTGCAAACCCTATCCCACTTACAAAGAGGAAACCTCATTTTTTCTTCACAACCTATCATTAGAAAATCTCTCTAAATTTTATCAATTTCTGATGCTATACCTATTGGCAGTCTTGAAAATGACATCATATAAATAAGGATGGATTGAAATGTAGTCTTTATGAGTTGTAGCCTTCATGCCATGGTTAGAAACTTACCTTTCCAACCTATGAAGCAAGCTTTCATTCTATTCAAAAAATATATCTAAATATCCTTTTTATTTCCTTTATTAGACAAAGGAATACCCAAGTAGATTGATGAAAAAATTTCAATTTTAAAACCTTAAATATTCACAATAATTTGTTGTAAATCTAGGGCAATATTAAAAACAAATCCTAGATTTTGTAGTATTTACCAACTATCCAATAGCCTTCTCATAGCGTGATATTATTGATTTAAAATCAATGGAATCACTGACTAAGGTATGGCCCAAAAGAAAAGTATTATCAAAAAATTAGAGATGAGATTCAGAGGGACCAAAATTTTCAACTTGAATACCCTTGATTTTTTCTTCCACTTTTAACTTTGAAAAGGATCTACTAATGCTTTCACCAGAATAATGAATAGATAAGGATAAAGTGGATCATATTGACAAAGTCCACAAGATGAATTGAAATAACTATTGATAAAAATATAAAATTTTGCAATGCTATAGCAACATTTAAGTCACTCACACAAACTATAATCAAAGCCAGACTTTTTGAGAATGGCATGTAGAAAATTCTAGGAAACCCTATTATATGATTTGTTCATATCTAATTTCATAAGCATACTTGGCTTTTTCATGGAATGAAGAGAATGTATAGCCTCTTGTGCAAGAATTATACCATCAAGATTTTTTTTACTACAAATAAAGCCACCTTGTTCCTTTGAGATAAGACACCCTAGAATGTCCTTCAACCTATTTTCCATAATTTTTGAAATGATCTTATAAATAATATTACAAAGGCTTATTGGATGAATATTATTAAAATATTTTGTGTCACCATTCTTAGGAACCAAGGTGATAAAAGTAGAATTGATCTCACTTATTATAGCCTTCCTTTTTTGGGCCTCTTCAACCAAAAATAACATATCACTCTTCAATAAATCCCAATTGTTTTAAAAAAAAATTGTAAGAAATCCATCGAGGCTAGATGGCTTGTTAGGATGGAAAGAGAAAACTACTTCATGGAGCTCCTTCATAGATATCTTCTTCATCAAGCATTCATTTTATCCTTGAGTTATAATCGATGGAATATTTTGAATTTTTTTTTCTTGTGCCTCATCTTACCTAGAAATTGGAAAAATATTTTTGAATAATTAATTGCTTCATTCCTTATATCTTCTTCATCCTCAATATTTCTTCCATCCGACGTTAAAATATTTTGATATGATGAACATAATTTTTTGTAGCATTTTTTTTTTGTATTTCTATCTTCTTCCTTGATCCATTTATCTCTAGATTTTTGGAACCAATATGACTCCATTTTCAATGCATTATGATAATAAGAAAGTAATTATTTTTCTTTCACATAAGAATATTGATCCATTCCATTAGTTTCTACTATTTCTTGCTATTTTTTAAGCTTAGATTAAATTTATTTATTTTCTTCAAAAATATTACCAAAATATTTGGCATTCCAAATATTCATTTGCTCCTTTAAATATTTTACCTTTTGAACAAATATGTACATAGATGATCCTTAAAATTTTGACTCATCCCACCATAACATAACCATATGGAAAAAATCAGGGTCTTGGAGCCACATAGACTTGAAGTGAAATGGTTGTGATGACCATTATTAGGTAACTCACAAGTCAAAATATTGGGTTTGTGATATGATCCTACTCACAATAAAATATTTGAAGAGATTGTATACTTTGTTTGCAATAATTTATTGGATAACAAGAATCTATCCAATTTTTTTGCTATATGATTTTTTCCAATGCGTTTATTATCCCATGTATATTGAAATATTGAGGGAATAACATCACAAAGGTCATTTGAATTAACAAATGAAGTAAAATATTTCATTGATTTAGACCATCCTAGAATACCACCCTTATTTTCAAAAGGATATAGAACAATATTAAAATCACTCCCAAGAATCCATAGATCATAATGAATCATAATTGTATTTGAAAAAATATGTTAAGGTCCTTCAACATCTTTCACGAGGAGTAACTATAGTTGGAACATATACATTTATAACCACAACTTTGATGTTTTAATCTTTCCTGTAAAATAATCTAACAACCTAATTACTTTTTGATTCTAATAATTGCCCATCCCATTTGCAATTATCCCATATTATTGCCATATTGCCTAAAGATCCTATAGAAGAAATTGCTAAACAATCACCCATCATAAATCTTCTTAAAAACATCCTTACATTCCTCACTACTTAATTTTATTTCTTGTATTAAAATAAACTCGGACTATAACAACCTATTGATTTTTTATTTTTAAATAAAGGGGTAAAAATTTATTTATAAGAAGACAAGATTATAAAGTACAACAAAGCCCCTAGCCAGGGCTCAAGTAAGCAATAAAACAAGCTAAAACCACCAAACAGGATCAAAACCTAAGACAACAAGAACAAACCACATTAAGTTTGAACATCCTTGTGGATCAACTCCCCAGAGGCATTGAGAGTCCCTATATAGGAGACTCTCCCAGTTATCCATAATCCAAGTAACCGAAAGCTCAGAAGCCCTTTTGGCCAAATAATCAACAACCCCACTCCATTCCCTTGGAATGTGCACAAAGGAGATGAATTTGAACTCTTCACTAATTATGAGAATCTGAATGGCTACAAATACCAACTACCAATTAACATCCTCCAATATTTTATTGTTTAAAATATTAATCAAAATTTGAGAGTCGAACTCACAGATGCTCCTACGCCAGCCAAGAGAAAACCCTCTATGCAAGGCCTTAAGAATCGTAAGAGCTTCCATAAAATTGTTGGATTGAACACCTTTATAAATAGAAAAGAAAAATATAACCATGCTAGTAGAGTCTCTCCCAACACCACAAATTCTAGCATGTCTAGGATTACCCCTAGATGAGCCATTAGTATTAATTTTTAAAACTCCTCTAGGGGGTGACATCCATATACCATATCTCCTAACTTTCTTGCTAAGATGAAAAGCATTGCTAGGGTGAGAAGAGTCTACTCCAACCCCAAAGAGACCAAGGGCCTATTGTACCTTCTCCTCCCTAGAGTCCAAAAGAGATTTCACATCGTATTTTCTATGGATAGTTTCCTGAACCATACCCAGGATCCTTTTCCAGATTTTTTGAACATCCAAATGACTACTCTAAAATATGTGATGGTTTCGTTCAAGCCAAATATATTAGATAATGCAAGAAGGACCCAAATTCCAAGCCACCTGAAGGAAGGGAGCATTGATCAGAGGTCTTCCTAGACTACTTCAAAACTCCACTAGAGAGAGCACATGAAAAAAAGGTTGGTTCTAGGCACTCCAAAAATTATGCCAAATATCTTTGGCAAGGGAGCATTGGAAAAAAATGAGAAGAGACATCCTCATTATTACCATAAAGAACACAAATAGAGAGATCCTAAAATACCCTCTTTCTCAAGTTCTCCCAAGTGAGGTATTTATTTTCAGCTACCAGCCATAGAAAGAAGTTACATTTAGGCCAAGACAATTTGTTCCACACTTTTTTCCACCATGTGACAAGGAGGGTCCCAAACTTATGCATATCAAGAACCTGGTAGCCATAGGCTATAGAGTAGGTTCCCTTGAGATCAGGTTTCCAAGCCAAACTATCTTTACCCCTCAATGAAGAACATGGTCTCCCCACAAGAATACGAGCAAGCACACATTTTTCCTTGACCAATCCCCCATGGGGCCATTCCTACAGATATTTCCACTTGTACATATCCAAATTACCAAAATACTAGATTTTTTTAAAGTCCTCCACATGAGACCAGCCTACTTATAAAAACCAAATTATTAGGGAATGTAGCCTAGGATATTGAGTTAAGATAGGAGGGTGGTCATCCTAAGAATCCTCCTAGAAAAGAGTCTCTAATCAACAATTGCAAATCCAGAACAAACCTCACTTAATTAAATTAGCCCCTCTTTTCAAAGTATCCTAGATATTCAAACCTTTCCCAACCAAGCTGACTCTAGGGATCTCAGCCTTAGAAATACCTCTTAAGTACTTACAAGATAAGATTTTATCCAAAATATGATCTTGAGAAGTACACCATCTCCAATAAAGTTTTGCATCCAAAGCCTACCTAGAAAGAGTTTCCTGTCACAACCCAAAGCCTCCCTCTTAAACTGACCTACAAATAGAATCCCACCTAACCAAACTCTATTTATATTGAGCAAGATTTTTAGATCTCAAAAAATGTTTTGACAAAGCATACATGTCCTTGGTGAAATGAGAGGGAGCTATTTGCAAAAAACATCTGTAGATGGGTAAATTTTGAATAACAGATTTTTAGAGCAACACTCTACCCACAAAGGAGAGCCATATGACAATCCAGTGATTCACATTCCTTATAAACTTATCCAAAATATACTACCAAGAAGATCTAGGTAGATTATGAGATGAAATAAGAATACAAAGATAAATGAAGGGGGAAGTCCCAACCTGAAATCTTAGAATTCGAGCAATCCTAGCTTGAATAAGAGGAGCGGTATTGAAGAAGAAAATAGAAGATTTGTCATCATTAATCAACTATCCAGAAGCACCAAGATATATATCAAGAGAACATCTAATGTTGTCAGCTTTCCTAATAGTGGTAACTCCCAGTAAAGTAGTGTCATCAACAAATTGAAGGTGGGAAAAAGGTGAAAAAATACTATCCCACTTCCAACCTTGAATGAAACCATGCCTAACCTGAGACTTGAGAAATATTTCCAACCCTTTTTCCATAATGATAAACAAATAATGAGATAGAGTATCTCCTTACCTCAATCCCCTCGAGGCCTCAAACAACTCCAACAATTCATTATTAACAAGAACAGAGAATGAGGAAGAAGAAACACAACTCATAACCCATTTAATCTAATCCTACTCAAAGCTAAAAGTAGCAAGAAATTTCTGAAGAAAGGACCATTTGACCTGATCATAGGATTTGGACATGTCCAACTTAATGAACATAGATTTCTTCTTAGAAGTTTCCATCGAGTGAATAGCTTCCATAGCAATAACAACCCCATCCAAGATTTATTGACTAGCAACAAACCCACCCTATTCCTTAGAGATGATTTTTCTCAACCATATCTTCAGCCTCTTGGCAATAATTTTTGTAATGATATTATACACAACATTGCAAAGAGAAATAGGCCTAAACATATCCAGGGAATTCACTCCCTCTTTTTTGGAAATAAGCACCACAAAGGTAGCATTTATGACCATTAGCATATATTTGTTCTTTTGGGACTGATGGACCACCTCCAGAAGATCAAATTTTATTAAATCCCAAAAATACTGATAAAACTCAATCAAGAAATCATCCGAGCCTTGGGATTTTCCTTTTTTCATCTTTAAGACAACATTTTTTAACTCCTCAAGGGAAATTGGACCCATCAAATGCTCATTCATTTCTCTAGAAACAATCAAGGTAATATAGTTTAGAATAAGCTTTTTAGCCTCTTCATCTGAGAAGGAGTTCTCCTTAAAGAGATAGGAAAAATGCCTCCTAGTCTCTTCTGAAATATCCCTGAAAGAAGAGAGAAGGACACCCTGAGAATTCACAATAGAGGAAATCAGGTTACCATTATGATTAGCCTTAACTGAGTTAAAAATGAAGGTTGTGTTTCTATCTTCTTCCTGAAGCTAATCCACTCAAGCTTTTTATTTCCAAAAAATTTCTTCCCTCAACTCCCTTTCAACAAGGTCTTTTGTAGCCTTAGATTCCTCAATGATAAGCTCCTCCATGATTCCATGATCTTTGATCTTCCCTGAAGCTTCTTCCACCTTCCTAAGAGCTGCCAACTTAGCTAAGGAAAGGTTCCCAAAATTTATACTATTCCACCTCTTCAATTTATGCTTAACAAATTGCAACCGCTTCATAAAGGAATACATAGCGGTGCCAAAATAAAGTTTACCATTAGTCCACTAGCCTCGCATGAAATCATGAATCTTAGGATCCTGAAGCCACATAAGTTGAAACTTAAAGGAAGGATTATTATTTAGCCCAAAATCAAGAGCAGAGAGTTTGATAGGCCAATGATCAGATCCCCTACCCTCCAAAATCACAAAAATAGCACTTTTGTTATTACCAACCCAAAAACTAGAGATCGAAAACCTATCCAGTATCTCTGATATGGAATCTTCCCCACATCTTCTATTGTGCCAGGTAAAGATCCCATTATCCGTCTTGATGTTAATCAAGTTTAGGGCTCAAAAATGAGCATTGAAGACAATAGAAAAAGGCTCAAGATGGTCAATCCCACCACGTTTCTCCTATAGACAAGTGATAGAGTTAAAATATCTAGCCAAAATCCATGGGTATAGGGGAGCCAGAATTCTCACAAAGCCAATGTGCTCCCACAAATTTACTTTACCATTGTAATCAACAGGAGCATACACATTTGTAAGTAGGATGGTTTCACCAGATTCATTATCATACCCAATCATTAAAATAGACCATGTACTAGAAATCTAAGTAAGAGGAGAGATCTTAACTAGATCCCATTAAAAAACAATTCCACCAGCATATCCACATGCACAAATACACTGGAATTGACCCATTCTCCACAACTTGGGAGCAATATTGAATATACTATCAATAGCCAATTTAGTCTCCTAAATAAACACCACATTCGAAGAATGAACATGAACCAAATAATGAATAACTTTTTATTTGGGGATGTTGTTCAACCCCCTTACATTCCATGAAAGGATAATCATTTCTAGGGGTTAGAAAATTGGGAGTCCAATGTTCTCACCAAGCCTAATGTTAGGATCCTAATCCTAAATTTTATTATTATTAATTTCATTCATTTAATTAATAGAACATTGTGTCCTTTCACCATAATGACTATTAGATAGTTTTATATATGCATTTATAGAAGATGTCATTAGGCACCGAAGAACATAAATATTTATATCTCCTTGTGAGCACTTGGAAGGATGACCTACATTTGAAACATCAATTCAATAAAAGTGATTGTATTTTATACATTTACATTAATTTTCTACTTTCCTCCATTGATCTCCAATCGTTAGGAACTAGGTTCCTAACAACTGGTATCAGAGCAAAGATCCATAAGGACCTTTCACCACCATTTTTTTTAATTTTTTTCTCACCATATTTGTTCATTCACTACCAAATTCACCAACATCATCAATATCTTAATATGTTTTCCATACACACTATCCACCCACATTGTCCATAGTAGACCCACAACTCACACAAACTCCATTAAAGACATCAATAAGAAAGACAACCAGAATTTATAGCACTACAAGAAAATGAACGTAGGCAAAATAGGTTAAAACCAGTACAAAAGGCATAAAAAAGTAATATACGTACCAAGAACTTGATCGAAGCCCTCAAAACAATGTCACATATTTTTTTTGTCTTCGATCAGGTGCCAAACAGAGAAAAAATCGATCAAAACACTCAAAAAATATTTGTAGCGTTAATTCTATGTTTTTAGATGAACCATCGAAAAGATGACCAAGAATTATAAAAATATATTATAATATAAAGTTTAAATAAGCACTGGAAAAATTCGATAGCATTCCCATTTTTTTGACATCGGTGAAAGGGTAACAAAGCATAAATTTTTTAAAGGCTCGAAAATTTTATCCCACATGTGGTAATAAGTCAACATAGAAGGGTTTAAAAGGGCAAAGACTTATATACCAAATCATGACTTCGGTCAAGCTGGTCAACCGATCCTCGTGTACCTGAAGCCACTCCCAGATGTGATACTTATCTCAAATCCATCCCACCTTGCTTAGTGTACCTAACCTTCACCTTTCCATGCACCCCTCTGCTTTGCCTTGCCTTGAGTACCCCACCTTCACTCATCATCTGCCTGTTTGCTCTACCCCACTCTTTGTACCTCTTGCTTCCACCTTGTGCTCATGCTGCTTGTCGATTACTATCATAGCCATTGAGCCCATCAAAAGTTCAAAATTTTTTACCGCAAACATTCAAATTTCCTGCCATAGCCATTGAAGCCCGTCAAACTTTAAAATCAAATTAAAAAATGGGACCTTAGGTCCACATAAGTTGAAATAAATAATTTTTTTGCAAAAATAAACCTCAATTTGTTTTCAAATTAAAAAATATTGCTATATGTTCTTACAATTTTATCACTAAAATTAAAAAAAATTGATTAATTACAAATTTTATAAATAAATTAAAACTAAAGAAGGCTTGAAAATCCGCAAAACCTTCCACAATGGTCAACGAAAAGCGATCTCAAGATCAAATGAAGGACTTCATGGATAGATTAAATAAATGGAAGGAAAATCTTGAAAAAAAACTCTCGACAAAAGTAGCAGAAATAGATTTAAAATTATTACTACTAACCACTCCGTGGACATGTTGCAAAAAAATACGATAGTCATTCACACCACCAAAACAACAAGCATTACTCAGAGGGCCAAAAACATGAATCCTACCTCGAACCACTAAATTGGAATTTTTAAAATTTGAATGAGACAACCCAAAAAATTGGATCTATCGAGCAGACAAATATTTTCCATCTATCAAATCCTTGAAGTCCAAAAGGTTCGCATTGCATCCTTCCACCTAGAAATAACTGCTATGCAATGGTACCAATGGTACGAAAAGATAAAAGGTATCCCCACATGGATAAAATTTACAAAAAATATAATGGTACGATTTGACCCAAGCAAATTTGAGGATTTCACAAGAGCCCTCACCAAACTCCGCCAAACCACTACAATACGGGAGTACCAAGCTCAATTTGAGAAATTGGTAAA
Source organism: Wollemia nobilis (assembly GCA_028583015.1). Taxonomy (NCBI): domain Eukaryota; kingdom Viridiplantae; phylum Streptophyta; class Pinopsida; order Araucariales; family Araucariaceae; genus Wollemia; species Wollemia nobilis. The sequence goes on along the minus strand of JAQPPZ010001268.1, from coordinate 864,483 downwards.
TTTTACATCAGGGCTAGATGCATCATTCTTCCAAAGTTGCTTTATCAGTGGTTTAAAAGAAGACATTTGATTAGAAGTGCAAATGCTCAATTCTATCACCATGTTGCACACTATTGCATTAGCCCAAATGGCAGAAGAAAAAGTCAATAACCAACGTCAACTCGGGAGACCATCAATGAAAAAATATCAAAATTCCTAACCACCACAAATCTAAATAGATTTTTACCAATAAAAATAATTAGCCCTAAAAAAATGAAGGAAATATAAGAAAAGGAACTTTTTTTCCACTGTGATGAGAAATTTATTTCCAACCATAAATGCAGTTTTCCCAAACTCTATATATTAGATACACTTGACCAGGGTAATCCCAAAGAATAAGATATTATTGAGGTAGAAGTAGTGATAGAAACTCCAAAAGAAAGGACACACCTGAAATTTCCTTTAACACTCTTACTGGTTTCTCCTCCCCTATTACCAACTGGCTAGACCAAGTCCATGAAGAATGGTTTAATTATCCTACCATGAACACATTAATTCAACAATTTCAACATAACTCTACTAGTAAACCCCACTACTCTTGGAAAGATAACATAATTAGGTACAAAGGGTATATTGTCATATCCCCTACATCTTCATATTGTACCAAACTTCTCCATGAGTTACATGCCATGCCCACAAAAGGAAACTTGAAATTCCTCAAAACTTACTATAGAGCTAAAAGCACAACATCAAATAACAACAATAGATAAACAAATCTGATAAGACGAATGAAACTGCACAATAAATATTTTATTAGATAACAGGGGGGGAGCTGAAAAACTCCTTTGTACAATTAATTCTGCCTTGATAGAAATGTTGTGATACATTGAATACAATCTGCTAGGTTTCTTCGAAACTCTAGCTATAATAACAAAGGTGTCTTCTATGTGCTTTTGCTCCCAACAGAATGAGTGGGCTTTAGGTATTTGTGTGTTCGGGCCACTCTAACTGCAGTAGTCTTCCAATGTTCTTTTGATTGATATTATCCAATCCTACACACAACAAATAATAAAGTAGTTAGTAAACAAAAGGAGGGTTCCACAGTGTGAACCCTCAGAAATGAAAACCAAAAACCCTAGATATTATGTAAACTATAAATGTAAAATGCGATAACACCAAAGGATAACAAAACTATAGATTTAGCTTGCTCATGGTGATAATTTGCTCTGTTGTTGTAGCTCTGACGGTGGATGGCATGATGCAACAGACTCTGATTTAGGATTTGATAATTACAACAGGCTCGGGCGTGCACCTGGTGATTACGATAGGCTATGGTGTGCACTTGACAGGATCTAAAATGAGCTTCACAAGATCTGGAGTGAGCCTGCAATACAACAGGACCTGGTGTGCGCTTGAAAAGTTCTACAGCAAGCTTGACAAGCTTATGCAGTGAGCTTGTTAAGCTATGGAGTGCACCTGAGGGTGAGGGTGAAATATGCAGAAGCAGATCATGGGGATGGTAAGAACGTGACAACTGGGGGATGATGGAGGCAACAAAAAATGGTTGGGGAATGAATGCGAGGATGACTGGAATAGTTGAAGTCCTATGGCCAGCTAGGGCTTTGGGTTTTTAGGGCTCTATCACTTTCTGCTTCACTAGGGCTTTGCCAATGACTTCTTCAAGATGCACACTCTAATATCAGGATTCCAAGGTTTTAGGGTTTGGGCATTTGTAAATGCCCTTACTTATAATCCAACCTTAGGGTTTCTTAGGGTTTTAGCTCAAAACTTTAGATCATGTGGCTAAGATTAAATCACATCCTAGGGCTGAGATTGTACTTTAAGTGTGGCATGGATTAATGAAGATGTACGGTGGATATTAGATTGGATCGGGTGGCTGAGGTTAATTGGGTTTATAAATACATATTTTATAATAAATATAATATAATATAATATAAAATATTATATTAAATATAAAATAATATTAAAATTTTCGACAATGGTGGCAGCAAAACCTTTGTCCAAACCCTATCTCGAATCTTTTCATCAAACTCAAAGCAGTCAAACTCAAGCTGAAATGCTGGAACAGGGAGGTTTTCGGCAACCTCTTTAGTGGAAAAAAGCTTCTGCTGGATGAGATCATAAGGGTGGAAAATCTGATTCAAGGAGGGGATCAGAGGGTTGAAATGTTCATGGAAGAAAAACGCCTCCTTTCAAACCTTCACAATGTTTTGGCTAAGGAAGAGTCCTACTGGAGGCAAAAATCCAGAAGCCTCTGGCTCAAAGAAGGAGACACCAACATGAAGTTTTTCCACGCTTCCACCTTGCACCACAGAGGTTCAAATAAAATCTCTGAGTTGACCAAGGCTGATGGTACCATTGTCTCTGATATCCATGCCATCAGACGGAAGCCGTGCACCACTTCCGGGAAATCTTAGGTCCAAGTGTTGATTGCCACCCTCGCACAACAAGTTCTTTGCTTCAGAACATTCCAATGATGGTGTCTAACGATGATAATGAGAAATTGCTCCAATCCTACACTGAAGAGGAGATCAAAGATGCCCTGTTTGCAATGGAACCCGACAAGGCCCCTGGACCCGATGGCTTTCCACCCCAGTTTTTTCAACACTTTTGGGATATTGTGGGCCCTGATGTTGTTGCTGCGGTTAAATTCTTCCAGAGAGCCAAAAATATGCCGAGAGAAGCCAATTCCACCTTCATTGTTTTAATTCCCAAGTCTAATGATCGTGCTTCCCTCTCCGACTTCAGACCTATAAGTCTTTGTAGTGTCATCTACAAACTTATCACCAAAGTTATGGCAAACAGGTTGAAAGACATCCTTCCCTCCATCATTGACCAATGCCAAGGCAGCTCGGTCAAAGGCAGATTCATTGCTGATGGAGTGATAACCGTCCACGAGTTGGCTCATTCGGCATCTAAAAACAAAAAACCCAGTATGTTCCTTAAGCTTGACATGAACAAGGCTTTTGATCGGGTTTCATGGAAATTCCTGTTCGAGGTCCTTGAGAAGTTTGGGTTTCACAAAGATTGGGTTCAGATGGTTCGAGAATGTATCTCTACTGCTTGGTTCTCTGTTCTTATCAATGGTTCACCTGCTGGATTTTTTCCAAGTTTTAAAGGCATTCACCAAGGGGACCCTCTGTCACCCTTCCTCTTCATCATTTTGGCCGAAACCCTTGGAAGGACCCTTTCTGCTGCCTGCATCAGTGGACTCGTCTCTGGGATCAAACCAGCCTCAACAACCAATGCCATTTCCCATCAACAGTTTGTGGATGATACTATTCTTTCCTCTCATGCTTCTGTCCCCGAAGCAAAAATTATTAAGAGCATCCTTGACTCTTATGAAGAGGCGGCTGGCCAGAAAGTCAATTACCACAAAAGCAAGCTATACTTCCTCAATACTCCCATCCACAGGCAAAACAGGATTGCTGAGATCCTTGGGTGTATCATTGGGAGCCTTCCAACTACTTATCTCGGATTACCGCTTTTTCATGGCAAATCGGTCTCGGCTATGTGGAACCCTATTCTAGATCGTCTCAACAAGAAGCTTGCAGGCTGGAAAAGTTCATTGCTCAGTCAGGCAGCCAAAGCCACTCTGGTCCAGGCTTGCTTGCAAAGTATTCCTATTTTTTTCTTATCCATATTCAAAGCTCCTGCTTCCATCTGCCAAAGAATTGAGCAAATTCAACGCAGATTCCTTTGGGCGGGAAACGAAAACAAGAACAAATTTCCCCTCGTTGCCTGGGACAAGGTTTGTTCCAAGAAAATGGATGGAGGTCTCGACTTCAGGGACATCAAGTGAATGAACATGGCTCTCATTGCCAAGAAGTCCTGGAGACTTACCATCAACGAAAAAGCCACCTGGATTGACATCATCAAAGCTAAATACCTTCATCAGGTTCCCTTTCTTGGAGAGCACAACCTTCCTAGCGGATCTCATTTCTGGAATGGTGTCACTAAAACAAGGAAGATCATCATGGAAGGCTTAAGGTGGTGTCTTGGAAATGGATTGACCATTCATTTTTGGGATGACCCGTGGATCCGTGACAAACCTCTCAGCCAAGATCCTCATCTTGTTGTGCTCAAGACGGTGACCGAAGCCACCTTTGGAGATAAGGTGTGTCATTTCATTAACCCAGGCATTACAAGACCCGAATGGAAACACCTGGATCTGAATGGGCCTAGACATATCACCGAGGCGCTTAGGCGGTTACAAAACTTACTGAGGAGCTGCATAATCCCCAGCTCTCACAAAGATGACTCCATGGTTTGGAACCTTGAAGATTCAGGGCATTTCACTGTTAAATCTGCCTACTACAGCCAAGAAGTTCCCAGTGATGGCCGTGACTTATCTAATCTGGTCTGGGTTCCCAAGATCATTCCCAAGGTCAAATTCTTCTGCTGGTTGGCCATCCAAAATAGAATCCTCACCACTGACAATTTGATAACCAGAGGGCTTCTCATCCCCAATTGGTGCATCCTGTGTAAAAATGCCTATGAGTCTATTGCGCATGTTTTTCTGGAATGTCCCTTCTCCCTTGCAGTGCTCAACCAGGTTTTCAACACTTTCACCATCTCCGTAGCCCTCCCTCATTCCATTCCCCTCCTTTTTCAACAATGGCCCAGGCCTTTCAAGAGCAGCCAACTCAAATTCATGTGGCAAGCTTGCCTTCACATTTTTCTGTGGCAGATTTGGCTTGAGAGAAATGCCAGAATTTTCAAAAACCTTGCCACGAATGAGAAGATTGTTGTTGCCAAAATCTTGGCCCTTGCTGCGGAGAATGCCTCTCTTGTCTCATCGTCCAAACCCCCCCCTCCGGGCCTTGAATTGGATTTAACAAATCATTTCAATCTTTTCAATTTTTTTGCAACTCCTCGTACTTCTGTCGACAGGTCTGTAATCAAGTGGGCCTTACCTCCTTCTGGGTGGCACAAGCTTAACTTCGATGGCACGGCCAAAGGCAACCCTGGAGCGGCTGGCGGAGGTGGAATTCTCAGAAATCATAGAGGAGAAATAATTTTGGCCTTTGCTCGAACTTAGGAATTCAGTCTAATAATATGGCCGAGGCTCGGGCCTTGCTCCAAAGCTTGATTCTCTTGGAAGGCTTGACTATCAATAAACTCATCATAGAAGGAGACTCATTGCATTGCATCAACTGGCTCAAAGGAACCTCTGTGCCTCCCTGGGCCCTTGTTTCCATCTTCGAAGAATGCAAGACACTAATTGGCCTTTACCCAGAATTAATCATTCAACATCAATACCGGGAAGGAAACAAAGCTACGGACTGGCTTGCTAACAAGGGAGTTGACGCAACAGACATTCAGGTTTGGAGAGATTCCTTCCCAATCGGCCTAAGGGACGCTTCTTCAAGTTCCAATGTTTGCACAATGTGAGTGGGTTTCTGGGCTTCGGGTTTTCCCCCTGTGGCTGCGTCTTGGCATCTTGGAGCATTTTCGCGTCACTTTTCACAGTTGGTTGCAAAATTTCAGCTTGCCGCGTTATCAAGACTTTTATCTATCTTCAACGGCGGTCTTCCATTCTGTCGCGATATCGCGACCTTTTTTCTCTCCGGGTGCTTTTTTGCAAACTTGTCGCGATATCGCGACACTTTTTGGCCTTCAGACGCTCCCTTGCTTCTTGTCGCGATATCGCGACACTTTTTCTCTCTCCAACGGCGGTCTTCCTTTTTGTCGCGATATCGCGACATTTTTTCTCTCTCCAACGGCGGTCTTCCTTTCTGTCGCGATATCGCGACCTTTTTTCTCTCCAACGGCGGTCTTCCATTTTTGTCGCGATATCGCGACACCTTTTCTCTCTCCAACGGCGGCCTTCCATTCTGTAGCGATATCGCGACCTTTTTTCTCTCCAACGGTGGTCTTCCATTTTTGTCGCGATATCGCGACACTTTTTCTCTCTTCAACGGCGGTCTTCCATTCTGTCGCGATATCGCGACCTTTTTTCTCTCCATCGGTGGTTTTCCATTTTTGTCGCGATATCGCGACACCTTTTCTTTCTCCAACGGCGGCCTTCCATTCTGTAGCGATATCGCGACCTTTTTTCTCTCCAACGGCGGTCTTCCATTTTTGTCGCGATATCGCGACACTTTTTCTCTCTCCAATGGCGGCCTCCCATTCTGTCGCGATATCGCGACCTTTTTTCTCTCCAACGGCGGTCTTCCATTTTTGTCGCGATATCGCGACCTTTTTTCCCTCCAACGGCGGCCTTCCTTTTTGTCGCGATATCGCGACATTTTTTCTCTCCAACGGCGGTCTTCCTTTTTTGTCGCGATATCGCGACATCTTTTCTCTCCAACGGCGGTCTTCCTTCTTGTCGCGATTTCGCGACACTTTTCCTCCTAGGCTGCGGATCTTCAGATTGTCGCGATTTCGCTGCACTTTTTGTCCTCGGCTGCGGTCCTCCAGATTGTCGCGATTTCGTGACACTTTTTCGTCTTGGCAGCGGTCTCCTAATTTGTCGCGATATCGCGACAATTTTCCTCTTCGGCAGTGGTCTTCATTCTTGTCACGATTTCGTGACACTTTCTCTTCTCGACAGCAGGCTTCCACTTTCGTCGCGATTTCGTGACTCATTTTCCATTTCGGCTGCGGTCTTCATTCTTGTCGCGATTTCGCGACTCTTCTTCTCGTCCGGCTCCAACCTAGCAACTTGTCGCGATATCGCGACACCTTTCAACATGTCGCGATATCGCGACATCACCATTTTGGTCGCGATTTCGCGACACCTTCCCTAGTGCGAAGGTTTGCCAACTCTCTATTACTTTCTTCTTGGACCACCTCGGTCGTTATGGATTTCTTGTAATCTCTCTTGTACAAGGTTCAGGGACCTTTCAACACCCTTTCTACCAATCAAAAAAAAAAATATTAAAATTAGCCCAATTGGGTTAGGAAATGGTGGGAAAGGTGTAATTGGGCCAAGTAATTGGCGAGAAAGGTGTAATTGGGCCAAATAATTGGTGGGAAAGGTGTATGGTGGACAAGTGGGTGGTGGGATGGTTAGGATGGAGGATTAATGGCTGCAATTTGGTGTCTACAGATGCCCCTTTTGTACCATATTGCGTGAAACACAATATGGTGCAAAAATACGAGACACCTACGTGGGATATGGGCACAGAAGAAGCTTCTCTCTATTGTTGGATTTGGGTACTGATGTTGAAGACAAAAGAATAAAGAATTTTTGGAATTTGTGTAGCTTACCCCCTCAATTGGCGAATGAGAAGCATCTCACGAGCCAATTGAAAAAGAATTTTGTGCAAGTGATGAATGATGTAATGAAGTGTTATGTGATTATGGACGATATGAATGATGTAAAATGTGATACTATTTTTACCCCAATGGTGGAAAATGGGTTGGTGTGTAATACCATGTGATTGTGGATGATATGAACGATGTAAAATGTGATACTATTTTTGCCCCAATGGTGGAAAAGGGGTTGGTGTGTAATACCATGTGATTGTGGACGATATGAATGATGTAAAATGTGATATCATTTTTGACCCCGGTTGAAAGGGGATTTTATCCAAGTCATGATCATGTAAGATGTATCCCATTGTGGGAAATCATAATAAAATTGTGGTTGCCCCAAATTTTATGATGATTCAATGCTGTTGAATAGTGTGCTCGTTGATGCCATTGATATGCAAATATGATGATGCAAATAAAAAGAAAATAAAAATAAATCATGGATAGCCTGCTGGTGAATGTTCTCACAATTGGAACTAATCCTCCTAGCTAGTGTTGATCATTAGGTTTTTGAAGAGAAAATGATGAAATGTGAGTTTTTGTTCGTGTGTTAAACCTCACGAACTAGGCCATCAATGACAACAGTTGCGCAAATTGTTCTTGGCAAGGTTTCACTCCAAAATGTGAAGCGCATAATATGATTGTGATATTGGACAATGAGATAATTGATGATAACCATGGTCAAGTGTCCTTATTGTAGGCTATTCATCTTACCGAATTGCATGGATTACTATCGCTATAATCACCAAGTTTATAGAATCACCCACTAGATATGAGGTTCACTTGAAGGAATTGAATGAGATGGTAGATAAAATGATTGATGGATTGAGAGATGGTGATGGAATAATGTTGTATGAATTATTTGATTTATGATGTGCATTATGTGTGGGTGAAATTTGTTGAATTTTGGAGGAGATAAGCTACTATTTTGGTAAATTTTGTCTTCATTCTTCTTTAGGGCTAGGAGCCCATCTGCACCTGTGGCATTTCATAGGTGCACGGGTGCGCTTGGGTGTGCCAGCAAGCACACAGTTGCACCTATGGACTGTAGGTGCAAACATGCACTTGAGTGCACTAAGGAAAGCTATAAATAGCTTTCTGATTGAATCATGAGGCTCACTTGTGCGTTTCATACTTTGAGGAGCTGTGTCTGAGGAGTGGAGTGGGTTTGGTGAGATTAGTGAGGCTAGTGAGAATCAGAATGGAAGCTATGGCGGTGGAGGAATCGAATACTAATGGTGGAGCTAAGGCACCATTTGCACCAGTAATGTTTAAAAACACTTTGTAAAAGTTTTGTTTTTATTTATTTATTTTTATTTTTTTGCATATTATTAATAAAAATGTTTGTTTCTACAATTGAGGGACATAAAGCCTCAAAATCGGTTCTCTCTGCTTGTTCATGGGATGAGGAAGAAGCTGGCTGATGAGGATTGGAAGTTGTTGGGGAAGGTGGGCCTAGAGGGAGTAGCTAGATTGGATGTTGTGAGGGAGGATGATGGGTATCTCTCATCATTGATAGAGAGTTGGGACTCTGATAGGGGATGTTCTAGCTACCGACTAGGGAGGCTACTATCACCCTTGAGGATGTATACCGCATCCTCAAGGTGCCAGTAGAAGGGGAGAAGGTGGTGGTTGGGTATGATAAGAAGTTTGAGATGGAGAAGATGTTTGGGGATCGATGGTGGGAGGATAGGATGGGAGATGGAGTTATATTCTATATGAGCATGTACAAGACAAAGGAGTTGGATGCACTCCCAGCCTTGGTTATGTTTGTGTTAGCAAACATAGTGCTACCTAATAGCACCGGCTATAGGTTCCCTTGGAACCTATTGGGGTTGGTGAATGATCTACTCACTGATCCCCAAGAGTATGCATGGGCTCCTACCTTGTTGGCACAGTTATACCGGGAGTTATATGAGGTGACATGGAGAAGGAGGAAGGGGATTGGGTGCAGCTTCATATTACAGTGTTGGGCTTGGGAGCATTTTGGTGTAGCTCAACCAGAGAGATTGTCATATCAAGCATGAAATATGGGGGAGCCCTATGCTAGGTGATGGATAGTTTTGGAGGAGGTACAACCGAGTCAAGAGGTACATACCAGCCAGTGGTATCGGGATATGTGGTTAGGGTTGACTCGGGATGACATGATATGGAGGCCATGGTGAGGAGCTCTATGGGATGGTGATAGGGAGCAGCTACATTGGGTGAGGTAGGCTCAGTGGTTGATTTGGAAAAGAGATGAGGAGGTGGAGTACTTTTAGTACTCATGGGTTTTGAGGCAATTTGGCTTGCCTCAGGATGTGCCAGACTAGCCGATGTTGTATCAGCATCAATGGGATGAGGTGGGGCTCCCATGTGTAGAGCCATGGTAGGTGCATATGAATGATGATGAGCCATAAGAGGTATCTGATATAGATGATGTCTAGGTGAATCTAGAGTATGTAGCTTGGTTTGGTGCCCAATTGGTGTGGGTACCAAAGGTTGTGGGTGATGATGTGCTAGCTATGGGGTCAGGGACGAATTTGAAGAGGACAAGGCCTCAACGATTAGTGAGTCAAAGGTAGTCGAGGGGATTGGCCCAGTAGGCTCTGGAGATGGGGTTGGTGGATGAGGAGAGGGAGGATGATGAGAATATGGGTGAGATTTTTGAGGTGTCTAGGTTGTGGGTGGAGGTGGAGCAACTTCGTGAGGAGCACGAGACCATGCTTGAGACTCATAGGGAGTCTGGCTACTATAGCACGACTGGAGGCAAAGTAGGAGGCAGCTGGGGTAGTGATTGGGAGACGGTCATGAGGCTTTAGGCAAAGATGTTGGATAAGGAGCATTGACATTAGATGAAATTGCAACATTTTTGGTCTAGTGAGGCGTATGCACATTCCTTGGAGGATTTGTGTATGCGTCACCATATTACGCTACCTGATCCTCCTTCTTCCATAGCCCAGTCATCTAGGCATATTGAGTCTAGGCAGAGTATGAGGCCTAGGGTTCCTACTAGGTCTCAGGAGTCCTCTCACGGACATTAGCTTAGTGCTTAGATGAACTATTTTGTATATGAGCCTTGGTGCTCCCTTGTAGCATTTTTGGCTTTTATTGTATATGCGATTTATATATATATATATACATGGCATTTTATATATTTGTGTTATCTCTTGTGTGAATGCTTTTATGTTTTATTCAATTTGTGTTTAATATTTTATTGATGCTTAATGTAGGCGAATCATGATGTGTATGCATAATTCTTATATGGATGATTAATGCATGTGAAAGGACATGTATATGAATGGTGTTTATGTGAATTATTAATGCCATATAAATGATATTTGTTATGGATGATTAATGCAAGTAAATGTATAATGAATCTAAACTATATGAGAGGAATGCATAGTGTTCGAATTATCTTTTTATAGTTCAAAAATTTTATTGGCCATTTTTGTTGTCCATTGTTTAGCCATCGGGGGTACCAAATTTGGTGGTGTTATGCAACTTGACTATGGAAGACATGGATGTTGACATGAAAGAAGATATGGATGTTGATATGGAAAAAGATATGGATGTTGATATGGAATGAGTACTGCAAGATTTTCAAAGACTCAAACATACTAGTGTCCTCAACCAAACTCACTAAGGTTGTCTTAAATTTCTTCAGGACCAAATGTGTGTGCGAGTGAGGTTCAATTACCAAATCTTGAGTATGACAATGACCCTATCCAATCAAGAACCAATGTGTGTACATGTGAAGTTCATTAACCCATTATGAGTGAATTAGGCATGACCTATTATGGAGATGACCCTGAAGCTAGCTTGTCCTTATGTGCGGCCAGAGGTCTCTCTTTTTGGAGGAGAGACATGTTGCCTCGCATGATCTTACTCCACTGCCAATTAAGCGTCTATAGCCCCGATGGAGATTCACTCCATAGTACGATGGGATTGATATTTTAGGCTTTGGGGATGACTACCCATCCTTGTCAGGGGCATGTAGTACAATCCTTACAACTTTAGGGATCAGGGGTGTGGGGATTGAAATTGTTGATTTTGTATAAATCTTTGGGGAATTGGATTCTCAATTGAAGTGTGATGAGAATTTTATCCTATCCTTACTACTCTATGTGTTTATGTTTATGTTTGAAGCAATGTTGGTAGTGGTGAAAACCACTATTTTTGCTTTGGACTATGTTGCATGATGGGACAAGCGAGGATTATCTCCTTTTTGCCTTAAGGTACTACCCAAGTATGGTACTAACCCTCCTTAACTCAAAATGTTCTTAAGATGTGAGGAAATGTGGTTGGTTCAGGATTGTTTTGTGATCCATCGACAATACTCAAGACTTTCTTAGTGTATAAATTGTGTTTTTGGTCCTAAAGAAAATCTGACATCCATTTTGAGGTTGCTTGTTACACTAGTAATGGCTGAGTGATTGAAAATCTAGACCTTGTGATTTTTGGCATATGGTATTGTTGGCATATATGTCTTTTGTGAAAGTTGCATGAAGGTACCCCCAATTTTTATAACTTTACTTTTTGTTTATGGTCATATCATCATTACTATGCCAGATCATTGAACATGGGATGGGATGAATGCAATTTGTACGATGTATGAAGATGAATGCAATTATGAATGTCTATATGCAAGCGTAAGTAAAATTCGTGCCTATATGTATGCATGTAAGTGTGAAAAATATATGAAAATATGCCTATGTAGATTTTTTTCTTTTTGGCCATGTATATATACATATAAAGTATCACTTTTAACAATAGAATACCTTTAAATGAAGAAAATTAAGTGGTTCGAGTTCCTCTATTTCCTCTAAATCGGCAAGTCTATAAGTACCATTACCCACTTTTTGAGTGATTATATATGGACCTAACCAATTGGCTGAAAATTTATCACGAATATGTGGCAAAGAATTGGTGTTTTGTTGGTTCTCTTTGAGTACTAGATCTCCTACTTGAAATTCTCAAAGATGGACTGTATCATTGTAAGCATGCTTTAGACGGTCTTGATAAAATCGTAAATTCTCTAGTGCGTTGACTCACCTTTCATCTAGGAGAGTGAGTTGGTCAAGTCATGCTTGTCTAGTTGTATCGTCATCTATGAATTCCTGCAAGGAGACTCGTAAGGAAGAAATATCGAGCTCAAGAGGCATGATAGCTTCTGCTTCATAGACCAAGGAAAATGGTGTTGCTCTTGTTAGCATTTGGATGTTTGTTCGATAAGCCCAAAGTGCCAAAGGAATTTGTGTATGCCAATATTTATGGTTTTCTTTGATGAGTTTCTTAAGAATGGCAATCAAGGTCTTATTGGTAGCTTCAGCTTGTCCATTTTCTTATGGGTATTAAGGAGTCAAGAAACTATGTTGAATATTATACTTTTCACAAAGTGCTCGAACATATTTGTTATTGAAAGACTTGCCGTTATCCGAGATCATTTTAGAAGGAATGCAAAAGCGATAGATGATATGATGGAGTATGAAATCCACAATTCGAGGTCTTGTCGTACTGGTTAGAGGTATGGCCTCAACCCACTTTGTGAAGTATTTTGTGGCAGTAATGATGAATGTATGTTGTCCTGAAGAAGAAGGTGAGATTTTGCCAATTAATTCTAGGCCCCATTGTGAAAAGGGCCAAAAGATTTGTATAAGTTGTAAGGCTTGTGATGGTACATGAGTTAAATTGGCGTGTGTTTGATATTGTTTGTAGTTTTTGACATAAGTGCAACAGTCGTGCTCCATTGTGGGCCAATAATAACCCATGCGTAATAGATGCTTTGCAATGGCCATTCCACTAAAATGACCATCACAAGTACCATCATGAGCTTCTTGTATGGCTGTTTGAGCCTCACTTTGTTCAAGACAGTAGAGAAGGATTCCATCACAACTCTACTTATACAACACGTCACATAAGAGCATGAAGCGGGTTACTTTTTTCTTGAAAGCACGCTCAACATATCGAGACATGTCAAATGGGAGTGTTTCAAATTTCAATAAGGCTACTATGGGGCTTGACCAAGACTCACATGGTTTCGTATGGATAAAGTAAACGCCCTTTCCATCCGTAGGATCAACACTAACAATGGATGCCTTAGAGATTATTGAGATTATTAGGGGTTGTACCTCACCAACATCATTATTTGGAATTAAGGATCCAAGGGAGGCCATTGCATCTGCAAAACTATTAGTCGAATGAGGTAAGTTGTTGATTTCATACCATTCAAATGTTGAGAGAAATATCATTGCAACTTCATGATAAAGTTTAATGGTAGGCTCTTTGCATTGGTATTCTCCTGTTACCTATTTTACTACAAGTTGAGAATCCCAAAATATACGGATAATATTGATACCCATAGCTATAGCTGATACCCAAATATTTTGTGAGGAGCATTATCCATTTAGCGGTATGAGTGTTGTTATAAGTGCGAGATATCATGTAACGTAAAGGATTTTCTCTAGCTATGACATGGGTTGTTTGGCTTAGCATATAATGGTGGAGTTTCTTAGTGGCCAAGACCATTGCTAAGCATAGATTTTCTATGTAAGCATATCGTGTTTCATAAGTCACCAATGTTTGACTAATGTAATATATTGCTTGCTCTCAATTTTGTTCATTTTTTTGTGCAAGCATTGTCGCTAAAGCCACCTCTGTAGCTGAAACATAGAGATGAAAAGGGACCCCCGACCTAGAAGGAGTTAAGACTGGTGGTGAAGTTAGGTATCGCTTGATGTCATCAAATGCTTTTTGAAATTGTTCTATCCATATGAATGACACCACCTTTTGTAGCAAGTGGTTAAATGGTCTGCATTTATCAGAAAGTTACGTAATGAAACATTTGATTGATTGAATTTTGCCCTGTAAGCTATGCAATTCCTTGACGTTGGTAGGGGGTGGAATTTCCATGATGGCCTTGACCTTATTTGGTTCCACTTCAATGCCTCTTTTGGAGATAATGAATCCTAAAATTTTACCAGAGGTAACACCAAAGACACACTTTTTGGGATTTAACCTCACCTTGTATTCTAGAAGTCGGTCAAAAATATTTTCCAAAACATCAATGTGCTCTTGTCGAGTTTTAGATTTAGCCAAGAGATCGATAATACGTCTAGGATATTTTGGTTCTTCGGGTGGGTTTGATCCAGTTGAGCAATACAACCCTCCATAAAAAAAGTTAATACTATTTGGAGCTGCGCTCATGTCATAAACAACACCTATGGATAAAGAACGGTCTCGAGGACGTCCAAAATCTTTGGCTGTGGGAATGGCTAGGGGTGTGATGGTGACGTCTTGGACCACGTACTCACCTATACCAAGATTGGTGATGTGGACTTTAACTTGGTCTTATGTGGTTGATGATGGGCACTCAGAGGATTTTGGGTTGGTTGTGGATGGTGGTGAATTAAATATTTCACAGTACGAAAGTTCAACTTGTGAAACATCGGCTCATGGAGTGGGGTTGGATGGTAGTGTGGTATTAGATTGTGACAGATGGGGTAATGATGAAATAGAATAAGTGGTTGTAGAAGAAGGGGTGGATGTGGTGGATGATGTGTTAATAGTAGACTGATTGTGACCACATGTACAAGAAGAAATGGATGTTTGAAGAGGGGATGTGATGGGTAGTTCCTTTAGGATGGGAGCCTTAGAAGAAGATGTAGATGGATTAGAAGAAGATGGATTAAGAGATGATGTGGATGGATTTGATGATGGTGCCAAGAATAAATGGGTGGAAGGTAACATGGACTCATAAGGATTTGAAATGAAATTACAATACTTAAAAGGTTCGACATTCACGGGGATGCAATGGACCTATCCATCATGAACATATTTCAAGCATTGGTGGAGAATTGAAGGAACACATTTCATTTCCCTCATCCAAGATCTACCAAGGAGTATATTATATGCCATGGCTCATTATAATATCTGAAACATTGTGTGCAACGTTCTACGCCCTACTTCTATGGGTAAAACAACAATGCCAATTGTGGTACACAAAGCATCGTTAAATGCTTTGAGGGTGAATGATGATTTGAAAATGTGGGATGGAGGTAATTTGAGGTGACTAAGAGTAGCGGTAGTAATGATATTGATGGATGATATGGTATCAATTAGGACTCTTTTGAATGTATTTCTATCTATTAAGGCCATTATGTGTAATGGAGGGTCTACTGATTCTAAAATCATTGACTTTATTTCAAAGTCATAGAAGGTGATTGATGGCTCCATAAACGTCCTAACACTCCCTACAAATTTGTTAAAGGCATTAGAGTCTTGGGATTCTAACTCAATTGACTTGAGTATTTCCATTAAATCATCTCTATGCCTAGGGGATTGTTGGATAAGCTCATACACAAAAAGCTTGGCTGACGCCATTTTCAAACTAGTGGTTAACCGGATGGTTAAAGTTACCACTAGCCTTATTAGATGAAGGATGGGCTGATTGGATGGATTGGATAGATTTATTGGCAGAGATGGATTTGGCGATGTTTGGATGGGAGGTGGATTTGGATATTTTTGAGTATTTTTTTGATTTTGTTGTTGCCCTATAGTGACCACATGGACTGCTCCTAAAGTTTTGATATTGTTGGACATGATTTATTTGGTTAGGAGGTACCTGTTGATTGTTACCTCCTACATTATGTTGGACCTCCCCATGGTTAGGTAGAGGTGTCTGATATATGCCCAAGTTTTGGTTTAGTGGAGATAAGGGGTTATCCATGTTAATGGCCCCTAGGTCTATGAGGTCTTGAACTATGTTCCTGAAAACATGGCAAGAGTTAATATCATGCCCATTTTTCCTATGGTATGGGAAAAAAAGTGCTCTCTATAACTTTTAGGCCTTTTAGCGGGGTCATCGGGCCTGATTTCTAGAAAAGCTAATTTATTAGTCTCATACAACCTTCAAAATATGGATGAATACGACTCCGTTAAAGGAGTGTATTGATGTTGGGGTCGATTGTATTGGTGGTGGGTAGGTTATTCCATAGTTGGCACTATGTTTTGTACTGTTGGTGCTTGTGTTATTGATGGGACCGCATGATAGGTAATTTGTTGTTGCACCAGATTTTGAGCCACTACGGGCTGGACCATCACCACTTGATTGACTTGATTAGTTTTGTTAGCCGTTGAGGCTTGTGTTGATTTAGTTTGGCCGGATTGATTATTTCGGTATTGGCCCTTATTTTGCCATTCCTTTTTCTTATGCTTAATGACACCTTATTGGATTTTTATCTCCTCAATGACACTAGTCTATTCTAAAGATTCCTCAAATGTTCTATAAGTGTTTAGCTATAGCATACAAGAGATGGGTTTTAAGCAACTCTTGGTAATTTTTTTTATAATTTCTTCCATTGGTAGGGAGAATGGAAACTTTGTTATGAATTCCCTCCAACAGTTTCCAAAATCATAGATAGTTTCATCATCCCATTGTTTCAAAAAATATATGTCTGATAATGATACCTTCTGTCTAATATTGAGAGCAAAATGCTCAAAGAATAAGTCCATCAATTGGTCAAAAGTATAAATACTATGTGTAGGAAATTGATTTTACCATTCAATGGCATATACCCCTAATGTTTGAGGAAACGTTCGGAGCATAAGAGCATTATCATCGCTAATCTGAAAACATGCATGAACAAATGAACTCACACGCTCCTTGGGATCCTTAGTTCCTCTGAACTTATCAAAATTTAGTACCGTAAAATCTGCTAGATATGGCGGTGATGGTATCGAAGGATGGATTGGTTGATGGATCAGTTGGCTTAAGGTGAGATTTTGGTTCGTTATTCCTGGTGAGTTTTGCATCAACTAATCAATTTGCTTTTTTATTGCCTGGAATATAAAATCTTTTGCTGGAATGTGAGTACCTTGGATTATGTGGTGATTGGTTGATGGGTTGTATGGTAGATGTTGGGGTGTGACCAGCATGGTATTGTGAAATGAGTTGGGTTGGATATGGGATGAAGATTGATGGTTAAAATATGGTGATGATTGGTGAGGAGGTTGGTGGAAGAATGGATTGTGTGGTTGGTTGTTAGCAATGGTAATTGGTGTGGTTAATATGTTGATTTGCGATGGATTAGGGATGGAGAATATGAAATATTAGGAAATCCATGTTGGATTTTGATTGGTGGGTGGATGTTTATTTGGAACTGCTTGGATCATAGGTTCTATGTGCACTGACTTTTTTTCTCTTATTCGTTGTGAAAGCAACTTATTTATGAGCCCTAATGTATCCGTGATTTCCTGATTAGACCATGTGTCAAAGGATGTGGTTTTGGCTAGATGAGATGATGGAAGGGTGGATGATGATGGATGAGAGGGCATGGGCATTGTGTCTAGGTGATATGATGGAGGGATGGATGGGAGGACATGGGTATATAGCAAGTTGCATTTGATGTGACAACTTGTGAGGTAGCATTAACATACTCCTCATATAATGGGTTGGAATAGATGGATGTGGGGTAAGTTTTTAGAATAATTAAATGTTGTTATGGTTGGCTAGTGGAAGAAGGCATACCATATTCATAACCCGAATTATGATATTCTTGGGTAAGGTGGGCGGTAGCCAATTCGGGTTCTTCAAATCCCTCTTGGCTAAGGGGTTCTAAGACATAGTTGGAGGACTTGTAGATGGCCCTCACTTTGTCCATGTCTATGTGGGTGGTGGTTATTTCTACATTATGTGGAAGGTATCCTACTTGGGGTAGGGATGGATATGACGATCCAGACAAAGTAGTCTGAAACATGTTGGATAGGTTGGCTACCGAAGTAGCGAGAGGATGGGAGATGTTTTTCATTAAATAATTTTAGTTTATTACTTTCTTTTGTTGTCTTGTTAGCAACATAAAGTAGTTAAACCAAAGATTCAAAGTTTGTCAAAATCACACAGACTAAAAACATTTTTAGAATTTAAAGTAAAGCAAACAATCAATCATAGGTTTCACTGTGTGTGGCTTACCTCGTTCACTAATTATTTTCTTTCGTTAATATGAGATTCTTTATTTTTTAGAATTGTAGTCTTGTGCATTTTGATGTAACTTAATCTTGATTAAAGAAAACAAAGGTAAAAAGCTATGGTTGGTTGGTGCAATGATATTATTGTTGGTAATGACCTCCAACAATCTTGCTCGAGGGTAATCCTATGGTTTCTAGGGCAGATATTGGTGGATGGAAATCACTGCCACCGTCACCAAATATCAAGCAATGGTTGGTGATGAAATCCAACCACTACTATTAAAAAGTGAATCGTGCAAGTGTGTGTGATTAATTTTATTAGATTTCTCATTCTCTATGGTGTGAAAAAATATTAAATATTACTAAATTTACTAATATAAATTAGAAGCCAACACAAAGATGCAAATTTCACCTAAAGAGTGCAAAGTACACCCTTAAAATCCCCTACCTATAAGTGATTAAAATCACAAGAGCAACCGGAGGGTTCGTCCACCTCTCTACCAAAGGGGCCAGCATAGGGCAGGATTACTTTATGCATTTGGGTGTTGTTCCTATTTACATATGCAAAATTTAAGTTATATTTAACTCTTAAATGCAAAATATATGATGCTTTTCTATTTCATATGCACTCAAAATGCAAACAATTGCCTAGATCTACAATTTTAGAACAAGAAATGAAATTTGTGTAAATAAATGCACAAAACCCTAAATGTAATCTTGCTAAGGATTCTTTCCCAAATTACTTAGTGTTAAGTTCCTTTTATAACCCCGAAACAACAAAAAATTATAGAAAATACAGAATACATAAATTATGAAATAGAGTTATGGGACTTACTCGGAAGCCTAGGCTCTGCTCCAAATCACTACCAGACACAACCAGGAACCTATGTAAGCACAGTAGAGCACCTGCGTAGGTGCAACAAAGTGCCTATGTAAAATTTGAAAAGTGCAGCAATATGCTGCATAAACCCTAGTAGCAAAATCGATGACTTATGCACTTCTGAAAATCACTGCAACATACAAAAAAATCAAGTTAGCAAAGTAAATCAATTTAAATAGTGAAATCATTGTGGGGTCCCACTATGATTTCCATTTGTAGAGCTAAAAGCACAACACCAAATAAAAATAGTATATAAACAGATCTGATAAAACGAATGAAATTGCACAAGAAATATTTTATTAGATAACAGGGGGAGAGCTGAAAAAATCCTTTGTACAATTAATTCTGCCTTGATAGAAATGTTGTGATACAATGAATACAATATTCTAGGGTTATACAAAACCCTAGCTACAATAACAAATGTGTCTTCAATGTGCTTTTGCTCCCAATAGAATGAGTGGGCTTCAGGTATTTGTGTGTTCGGGCCACTCTAACTGTAGTAATCTTCCAATGTTCTTTTGATTAATATTATCCAATCCTACACACACAACAAACAATAAAGTAGTTAGTAAAAAAAAGGAGGGTTCCACAGTGTGAACCCTTAGAAATGAAAACCAAAAACCCTAGATATTATGTAAACTGTATATATAAAATGCGATAACACCAAAGGATAACAAAAATATAGATTTACCTTGATCGTGGTGATAATTTGCTCCATAGTTTTAGCTTTGACGGTGTATGGCATGATGTAATAGACTCTTATTTGTGTTTTGATGATTACAACAGGCTTAAGCGTGTACCTAGTGATTATAGTAGGCTCTGGTGTGCACTTGATAGGCTCTGGTGTGATCTTCATAGGCTCTGGAGCGAGCCTACGATATAGTAGGCGTTGGCATGTACTTGAAAAGCCCTACAGTGAGCTTGGCAAGCTTCTACAGTGAGCTTGGAAAGCTATGGAGTGCGCCTATGGGTGAGGGTGGAATCTACAGAAGCAGATTGTGAGGATGGGAAGAACATGACAGCTGGGGGATGATGGAGGTGACAAAAAATGGCTGGGGAATGGATGCGGGGATGAATGGAATAGTTGAAGTCCTATGGCCAGCTAAGGCTTTGGGTTTTCAGGGCTCTATCACTTTTTTCTTCACTAGGGCTTTGCCAATGACTTATTCAAGATGCACACTCCAATATCAGGATTCCAGGGTTCCAGGGTTTGGGCATTTGCAAATGCCCTTACTTATAATCCAACCTTAGGGTTTCTTAGGGTTTTAGCTCAACACTTTAAATCGTGTGGCTAATATTAAATCACATCCTAGGGCTGAGATTGTACTTTAGGTGTGGCATTGATTAATGAAGATGGACAATGGAGATTAGATTGGATCAGACTATTATGGTTAATTGGGTTTATAAATACATATTTTATAATAAATATATTATAATATAATATAAAATATTATATTAAATATAAAATAATATTAAAATAAGCCCAATTGGGGTAGGAAATGGCGGGAAAGGTAATTGGGCCAAGTAATTGGCGAGAAAGGTGTAATTGGACCAAATAATTGATGGGAAAGGTGTATGGAGGACAAGTGGGTGGTGGGATGGTTAGTATGGAGGATTAATGGTTGTAATTTGGTATCTACACTTACAGAAGGGTTATTAGATCTTTTTATTGGATAGGCATGAAACAAGATATTAAGAAATTTGTGGATGAATGTGAAACCTATCAAAGAAAAAAAGGTAAAACAATAAATACTCCTGGATTTCTACAACCTCTTCCTATTCCAACTAAAAATTAGGTTGATACTTCCATGGATTTTATTGAAGGCCTTTCAAAATCTGTAAGAAAAACCACTATTATAGTTGTAGTAGATCACTTATCTAAATATGCTCATTTCTGCCCTGTGGCTCACCCTTACACGACAAGTACTATAGCCCAAATGTTTCTTGATAATATTTTCAAACTTCATGGCATGCCCTAAACCATAATTAGTGATCATGATCCTACATTTACTAGTAATTTTTGGAGAGAATTATTCAAACTCCAGGGCACTCAACTTCATATGATTTTTTCTTATCATCCCCAAATTGACGGTCAAACCAAAATTGTTAACAAATGTTTGGAGACCTACCTACATTATTTTATTTCTACACAACCCCTTCATTGGGTTTAAATGGCTTCCCTTAGCCGAATGGTGGTATAATACCACATACCATTCCACCATTAAGATGACACCATATGAAGCATTATATGGCCAAACACCACCTTCCATTACATATTACATTCCTGGAAGCTCAAATTTACTAGCAATGGAATCTCACCTTTCTACTAGAGATGACATTTTTTTGCCTTCTCAAGGATAATTTAATCATTTCTCAACATCGTATGAAGAAACAAGCAGACCAACATCGAATCGAGAGAAATTTCCAAGAGGGTGATATGGTGTTCCTCCATATTTAACCCTATCATCAAACTTCACTCAAAATAAAAGGATCTCAAAAGCTAGCTCCTAAATTTTACAGTCCTTATAAAATACTTCAACATATTGGAACCATCGCTTACAAACTCGAGTTACTATATTCTTCCAAAATTCATTTGATATTCCATGTTTCTTGTCTTAAAGTAGTACTTGGTAATAACATTACCATAAAAACTCAACTTCCTGAGTTCAGTGATGATGGAAAACTCATGGTCCAACCTGAAGCTATCCTAGATCATTGTACTAGCCAACTTTGCCATTACACCATCATAGAGCTTTTGATTCAATGGAAAGGTTTACCTTCTAAAGATGCTACATGGGAAACACTTCACAACATTCAGCAAAAATTTCCCCAATTTTTGCTTTGAGGACAAAGCTCTTTTAAGGGGGGTGGCTTTTTAGGATCCTAATCCTAACTTTGTTTTTTCTATTTCATTCATTTAATTAATGGACCATCATGTCCTTTCACCATCATGACTATTAGATAGTTTTATATATGCATTCATATAAGGTGTCATTGGAAATCAAAGAACATAAATATTTATATCTCCTTATGAGCACTTGGAAGGGTGACCTCCATTTGAAACAACGATTCAATAAAAAGTGATTGTATTTTATTCATTTGCATTCATTTTATACTTTTCTCCATTGATCTCCAATAATTAGGAACTAGGTTCCTAACAACTAACTCCATCAAAGTCTCCCCCATTAACTAAATTTTATCCTAGTCTTTCTTTCAATCCACCTTCGTATTCTTATCTGAAGCACCTTTTTTAAATGTTTTATACTACAATCCCAACATCGCAGTAGTTTTACAGTCCAAGGATTACTGCATCAGTATCTGAGTAGGAAAGGGCATAACTAAATTTGTACCACTTTTCAAAATAGTTTTCCTTCTAGGGCTAGAGCAATCCATACCACCTATGCTTAAAACCAAAGCCCTCTATTCTTCATTTAAACTTGCTAGATCTGATTCCTTAGGTTCCACCTTAAGAAGAGATATCTAATTTGGCCTTGTTATAAAGGTAAAAGGTAGCGATATTTTAGGTATCTACATGCACTAATCAAGATCATATAGTATCTCAATATGATTGATCAGAGCATCTGGATGGCTATCCTTAAGGTCTCTTTTTGCCCTTCTTCCTTTGTTTCAGGGTTTTACAGGAACAAAGCCTTCCTTATCTCGATCCCCTTATTTTATTGGGGCTTTTATTTTTTCCAAATTTTATGTAGATCAAGAGGACCTAGGATTTGAAGCCATGAGTAGGATAAAATTAGGGTATTTTCTTTGCAAGTGGCCATATTTATGATAGATCTGGCAACAAAACAAATGAGTTTCATAGTCAAGTTGTTGAACCCATGTAGTCGATCCAAACTGTATTTCAACAGAATCTAGAATAGGATTATTTAAAGAAATTTTGACATAGATATGGATAACAAAGATTACCTTTTTATCCATCATTTGTTGTGATGGTCCAACCGACTTCCCAAGAAGAAGGGCAATCATATGCAAGATGTTGTTTCTCCAAAATTCCAACAGGAGCCACGGGAGCTGAACCCACACTAGAACCTATGATGGTGGCTCGTATGACGGGTTGAAACCAACATGCCATGGTTTAAGAAAGAGTCTCGTTTGGTTACAAAAATAGGGACCCCCTTCAAATGTTTTTTTATGATATGCAGGATAAGAGAAAACCACCATAAAATAACTATTTGCACTCAGCATCACCTCCAAATCACCTTCAGGGTTCCAAGTCTTCCTAACCCAAGCCTTCTAGAAAGGGAAGAGAAATTTGGATACCCATAAATTTACCAATAAGTGCATTATTTGTTAAATACTCCACATATTCCGCCACTAAATCTGGTTGAACCACTAGAATCAACCTAGCTTCACATCATTCTAAACATCCATTGTTATTTAACAATTGATTCCTGACATGCAATGGGAAATCCTGTTCCTTCCAATAATTTTTATATGAAAAAATATCACTAGCATGCACGCTCTGTGATGGGCCCGATACCATCACAATATTACTCCAATTGTTCATACCTCCTCCAAAAAATTCTGCCATCTCCTCTGGGTTTTTTTTCTCCGGCTCTGCTAGGGTTTCTTTCGAATATCTTCAACACTGAAACTCATATATAATTCTACAACAACCTATTGATTCCTTAATAACTCTTTTTTTAATGGGTTTTATTCATACCCCTAATATTCCATGATATTATTTTCATCATCAACATTTTTGTATTTTAATTAGTGGGCTTAGCTCGAATTCTTGTTAACACCAGTGATATTTTTATTTGGCTCCCTAGATCAATATCCTTTTGAGTTTCTTTTTTTATTAATTCCTACTTTGATGGACTTCTTATCCTTCTTCCATTCCTTCGAACACTCTCATATTCATCAATATCTTCTATTTTTTCTATGTTTTCATATTGTTTATAATGAGACTTATCAACTTACTTTGACTATTATAAGGTATAACAACATTGAAGATAGAGAAAAAGAAGAACAATGTGGAAGACAGAGTTCAAGGTAGGACTATGTTGAAGAAAACATTCATGAGTAAGCAAGGGAGAGATTAAAAAAAGAGTAATCTTGGTTTTCAATATTAAAAAATATGAGCTAGCATACTACTGTAGAAAAACCACAACCGTAGCAAAGAAAAAGTAAGATAGCATGATAAGCATAATTATTTGCTTGAAATATTGAATGTCTTGATCATCAAAATAGTGCACCTAAACCTACATACGAAAGAAGGAAGAACAAACATTATTTAGGCATATTAATGCTCATAATTGAACCAAACATAAGGAGAGAAATCAAAGTGTAAAGAAGCCACTACATACACAAAATATAATACCACTCAAGAAATTTATCACTACTTGAGGGCCACCAACCAAGCAAGAGGTAATGCTACCAAGGAGCCACCATCCATTAAGGAGCGATAAAACATCCAAATGCCATGAGCTAGCTAAATATCATGAATCAACACAAAGCAATGAATCATCCAAGAGCCAACAAAGACATATACAAGACGATACCATGAGTAAATAAGTTGAAGGATCACCATAGCTAGAATTTGAAGCACACAATCCATTCAACTGTTGAAGATAAGAAAAAAGTGAAGTGTCATTCGAAGGTAGAGTGCAATAGAATTTGGAACATTTTTAAATGTTGGAATGCAATAGAATTTTTGGAATGCTAAAGTAATAATTGAATTCACCAAGCATTGAGAAAGAAAAGGAGAAGTGCAACCAAAAATCATAAGGAAATCATGTTGGAAAATCAAAATAACTTCTTGTTTATTTTATGAAATGGACCTTGCTTAAATAGCAAGTGCATACAATCTGATCCATTGGATCATAACTAACTCAGTTGATCTAAGCCACTCAAACTTATCCTAGTAACAACTTAGGATATGATATACTCTAACACCCCCCCTTAAGTGGTACTAGGATATCTCTAACATCCCCCCTTAACTGGTATTAGGATATACTCTAAAACCCCCCTTAAGTGGTACTAGGAGGTAGTGAAAATAATAAAAGAAAACAAGTGGCATATCCACAGATATGAGTCCCAACAACAAGGTCTGATCAGGTACTCATGTACAATATATCTGTAAGAAAATCTATTGGAGAGATGATGAAAAACCACAAGGGAGAAAACCATATGCTAGAATAGAAGAAGGAATATGTACAAGGAGGATGGAGAGAAAGATGTCCTCTTCACCCCCCTAGGACAATTTCCATAAAGAAGGGCCTGCAAAGGATCCATGTGATGTCTCAAAAAGTATAGAATCCTCATCGTCAAACTGAATGTCTATCCACTCCAAGAAGATATGAGGTACAACATGAAATCTAGTTCTTGTGACTATGAGCAAGGCTGCAAACCATAAAAAATTCACCAAAGGAAACCCCATTAAACCAAAGTGTCTCACAAAAAAAAAGTGTAAATATAGGATGGAGAAAGAACCACCACGATCGCAAGGGTAGTCAAAAATCACTCCACAAGCATAAATATGTGGTTTCTACCTATATGAACACATTGGACCGATAACAAGGTCTAAAACTTATGGACAAACAACAAAACAAGGGGATGAAAAGAAAGGACACTAAGGTAGCTGATGAAAAATGAAAATGTCACCAAATAAGCCAAACAAGGGTCAAAGGAACTTTATAAATTTAGTTCATAAAAGCCACACAAAACCTTTCAACCAAGAGAGCACAATATTTGAGCCACAAAAAAGTATAGAAAACAGTTTCAAAACTGAAAATGGACACCACCATTGTGTTCGGCTCAAAAAAATATTTCCAACAAGTATATATAAGGTATACTACTGAAAACAAAGGTGCTCAAAAATACAAAAAATAATGTTCCTCTAAGTGGATGCAGCTCCCGGACTTACCAAGTGGTCACTGATGAGGCCAGGAATTGCCTCATCTATGAACACTTTTTGGATACATTCTACTTATTTGAATCACCCTTTTTATTATGTTTCTATGCTAATTTTGGGTAAAATGCATTATGTAATGATATTTGCATATTCTGAAATGTTAAGTGCATATATTCTGTTTTACTATTTATTTCTGCAATTTCACCTATTTTCAGCTAATTTGTCAGTAGTAATTTAAAATTAGTAGTAATTGTTGAGTGTTTGGCGCTTAATAGTAGTATTCTTCTGTTTGAGCTAATTCAAATGCAAAAGGCGCGAAAGACCTTGTCCCCTGTAGTTGACTGTGCAGGAAAATAGACTATGACTGTGACAATTCCAGCCAGCTGTACATATACAGCAGGGCTTGGAAACAGTCACTCCAACACATGCCACCAATGCAAAAAGGATGTACAAGATAAAGGAAAACATTCTAGGTGGTCAAACACTTATTCCCTACCCGTTTGGAGCATGAAATAGTGATTAAATGTCACTTCCTATTATTTCGGAGCATTGCAGGAATAATAGCGCAGGAATAGGGAATAGTGCAGGAACAACAGAGGATGGTCAAAAAGCAACAGATCGATAGAGGAAAATATTGGCAATTGACCAGAAAGTTGCCCCAACTCATATTAACTGATTTCCTCAATGAATGCAGCTCAATAAGGTTGAATGGATCAAGTTTGACAAAGCAAGCTCATGCATTTTAGTAAACAGTTGTGCAAACAGATTGTAAATCCTCGCAAATCAAGCAACCAAGCATATCAGCATTAGATTATAAATAAGAAAGCTCCCAGACACGGTTGAGCATATAAAGATATAGGCATATAGGCATATAAGAGAGAAATAGGCAATAGAGTGCAGTTATTTCTGTAGCAGAACAGTAATCTACAGGTTTTTCCTGCATTAATGTAATGCATTTCTAGATTTAATAAAAGGTGCAATTTTTAGTTATCCATTAGCATGTTGAGTTGATGATTAGCATTTAAGTTTCTTTAGCATAACTCTTCACCTTCATCTGGTTCTGAAAGCAAGGGCTACTTGCAGGACCAGAGGAAGGCATCTTATGACAGAATACATTGCTAATTCCTTGTCTGCAGAGAGTTAGCGAGACTCGCCGCTTTTCACTTCTTTAGCAGACTTTAAATTCGATTTTAGTCTTGACAACATTTTTCCATCATTCCATGCAAGTTCAATATTTCTGTTTCAGATTTGCGACTACTTCAAGTTTTCTGTCATTATCCGGATTTGCAGCAATTTCCAGTTTTCTGTCATTTTACTGTAATTTCCAGATTTGTGACATTTTCCCGTTTTGCAAATAGATGTTAGTTTGAATTTCTAGATTTAGAACATGCTTAGGGAATTGTAGTTAGTTTTTCTGCAAATGTGTGTGATTTCAATTTTGCAATTTACCTTTCTATTAAATTTAGCAACATTTTATTTTTTGCTATTTCAGATTCTGCTTTTCTTGCAAGTTTTAATTTAGCTTTATTTTCTGCAATTTGATTTCCAGTTCTAGGAGATAGAGGTCACACAAAAACCCCCAAAAACACTAACTGTTCCACCAATAAAACCCTCGTTCTTGAATGAATTGAACCTGTAGCTGTGACACCTTCTATCGTATACAGCCTTTGGACACCGCCCTGGACTGACACATATAATGATTAAATGATGAATGAACAACGATACTCATCAGTCACCCATCCAAGTGGTACTCTGGGACAAAATGCTTAACTTGGGAGATTTTAAGAGTTTTCCTACCAAGAAAGAGAACCTCCAATATTGAAATTAAATATAAACAATATCTCTTTTTAAAGAAAATATTCCAAGGTTTGAGGTGTAGACCAATTGGTTCATCCAAACCCCATAAGGGGGCGGAGGTCTGAGGTTCAAATCTCGGGCCTAGCCGAACTGAACACTTGTCCATTTCCCGATGCTTTCAGCGGCGTAAAAGGTTTAAAATGATTGTGGCATGGTGGTTATAGGGGCGGACTGCGCGAAGATCTATGTGGCGGCTTCTAGGGTGGACAACGCAGAATACTGTGGCGGCCATAAAAGCTCGACAACCTTCTCGGATTCGTGGCGGCTACCGATTCCACCATGTAAATTCAAAAAAAAAATATTCCCTCCTTTTAAACAAGATCATGAGGATTGCGGCAAGCCAAAAAAAAACCATACCAGCACCAAAAAATATCTGTTAAGGTAGCAGAAGATTGAAATTCAAACAAAGACACAAGTAGTGTGAGATGGCATCCACCGGACCAATGTCAATACAAATATTAGCCATGGCTTTGACTTCAATGAAAAACATAGGCAACATAAAGGGGGCCACCGCAACATTCACATCCTTCTGCCCAAAATCAATGATCTACGAGGATTCACCTAGCATCCAACCTCTTCATGCGGGGTTCATCCAGTGGGTAAAACTTCGGAGACCTCTCCCTTGTGGAGCAAAAGTATCCATAGAGAATTGAAGTAATCAGTGACCCATCTAGAGATAGAAGAATCTAGAGCAGCAGCAGTGCCACAAAGAGTGCATAACATCTACACCTAGCCACCAATGTTGAATGTGGTTGCCTCACAATGCAAACATTGTGCTCCTTTGTGATGTCCGCCCCTTGCATGCATTTTTCACTCAAATGTTGTTGACCATAGGTGACATGATGCTGGACTCTGAAGCTGGGAAACCAGATCTTAAAAAAACACACCCATGTGGATACACGGTGCCGAGTGTTTTAGTAGAGCAACAAAAAAAAGGATCATTGGGGGCCACAAATTTACTGCAAATTATCATAGATGGCTACAAAGGAGCATTTCACTTATATCTCGATAAAGTTTTACATCAATACAGTACTGAAATTGTTCGAGCGTCATCACAGTGGTAATTGACAATGACCACCACCATGCTTCTATTGCACTAGTTTCAAAGAAATCCATGCCCTGCCACAGATGGACCTACAATGTGCTCACCACCACTCCACATCAATGACCACTTCATCAGGAAGTCAAAAAACCCAGGTGTGGATGCAGTCCATCAAAAAAAAATTTCAAGGTCTCTTGCTCCATTATGAAATCAAAAAGAGATTCAACATAAAATTGTTTAATGGTGAAGTCATGAAATATTCTTCCACCACTTTTTAGCTCTTCTCCATTCATCCCCACTGCTGTAACCTTCAAAATTTCAATTGTTGAATGATGGGTGTACCTTCATACGCAACCACAACCTTGACACCAGTTTATATCCAATTTAAACAAAGTGGGATATGTGTATCTCCAGCTGCAGATAAATGTGTCATAGTGCACAGTGCACAGTCAAAATGCATCATAGTGTCTTCGTGTGTTGTAATGTAGTCATGCTTCTTTTTCTATGATAAAAATTATAGTTCCAAAGTAACACATGGTGGAATGAACAACAAGAAAAAACATCAAACATCTGGATTTTACCCAAATGGAGCAACAACTGGTAATGTGCATCGTCTTCAACAACATCTTATTCAGATTTAGTCGATTACCACCACCAAATAGAATGGATGCCATACAATCGCTTGGTTCATGGAAACATGAGAAAACATCACCCACCGAGGTTTTAAAGGCATCGAATCCTAGGAGGATTTATGTGAACCAGCACTATGAAAAGAATGACGTATTGCAGAGGATATTTTCTTCACCATGACGTATTGCAGAGGATATTTTCTTCACCAAAAATCGGTGGATCTGCTATACTACATCCACATGATAGATCATGCCTGCACCAATGACATCGTGGGAATGTCCTCGTTGGACTTGTAGTTTTACAATAAATCTTCTTCCGAACTGCCCATGAAATACTCCACTTGCTCAGGAACATAAGGCTATACTGGTTCAAAATAAGGACCCAAATCTTAAGTTGTGTGGCCATCTCCTCCTCTCGTGGGGCCTTTGAGGTTGGCATATCTGATTTCTGGTTCCAAGGGAGATGGGGAGAAACTAAAAAAGACTCTGTCAACTCTTTATTAGTTAATTAATATATTGTACACTTGGACCAGGAGTTCCCTCCCAAGGAAAGTATCGATCTTGCCAACTATGTAAGATCACATTCAACTTTTCATGATCAAAACTGTCGATCTGAAGCAAAACAGCGAATCACAAGACCATATCACAAGCGGTAGAAAATAAAACTTCATAAACACTGTCGAATGTGCCCTTGGGTTTTTAGCACAATAATATGAAAGCTAAAAAAAAATGAAATATATTTAGCTTCATCACCACATAGTTCTACCAAGCCACTGCACCCTTAACATCGAAAACACGAGTTTTGACAAGGCACCAACAACAAACCTAGATCTACAATATAACTAAAAATAAAATTAAAAATTAAAAAATGACCTCTCAAACTGTAGATTTTTTCTTTTAACCATCTGGTTTCTAATCCATCAAAATATGGAGAGCATACTCCCTCGGTATTGGAATAAATTAGAAAAAAATATAATGGGGAGCAAAAGAAAAAAAATTAGGGGGATTTCCATGAGGGAAATCCTCTCTCAGGTTCATAGGGTAGGGAAATTCCACTCTAATACCATATTGGGAAATCAAAATAACTTCTTGTTTATTTTATGAAATAGACCTTGCTTAAATATCAAGTGCATACAATCTAATCCATTGGATCATAACTAACTCAGTTGATCTAAGCCACTCAAACTTATCATAGTAACAACTTAGGATATGATATACTCTTACAAAATCAAGTGGAGTTGAGCACGGAAGCATTAGAGAGTTTAAGCATTGGAAGCATTGTCTAAGTGAAAGAAAATCAAGCAACAAGAAAGGTGAAGCATCACAAGAATTGTGCACTACATTGTAAAAAAAAAGGTGAATAACATTACAAGAATAGCCATAGGGATCATGTACTACATTGAGAAAGCTAGGATAAACATATTACTAGGAAGACGCCACAAGAAATCATGTGTTGGAGAAGTCAAAGAGATGCCAGAGAAAGTGAAGCGCCTGGTTGGAAAACACAGAAGTTTGGAAAGTCTAGCGAGCACCAAATTTGGAATTTATTGAGTGTCATATTTTTGGATAACATTAACATTAAAGTTCCAACCCAAGGGAAGAATTGAAATGTCTAAGCATGAGTGTTTTGAAGCTAAGACAAGTGCCACGTAAGTAAAGACAAATCACCGTTTTGTAAAGTGATAAAAGAAGTGATAGAAGATGCATGCCATGAGGTAGATGAAACGTCTAGAGTGGCAAATAGTAAAACACTTGCTTATTTGGAGTACAAGTGAAAGAAAGTGAAACGCTCACCCAAGTGCCAAGTTTGGTTTGAAATTTGTTTCTAAGAAGTTATCGCATGTAAAAAGGTATAATATTTTATGGTTTTGATAAATTAAAATTAGTTTTTTAATGTCTAAGGTTAAGAGGAGTGATAAGGTTTATATTTTTTATTTTTATAAGGTTTATTTGGAGAGATAAGTGTGCTAATAGTATAGTTGAGTTTTTAATTATTTGTAAAGCTTTTGGAGTGATAAGAAGTGTTAGTAATAAAGTTATTTGAATTTTTTTATATTTGAAAGCTTTGTTATTTTATTTATTTTTTGAAATTCAAAGTTCATAGAATATTTGCAAATTATTTAACTTTGGAGAGATAAGGAAGTCTACTTCAAATTTAAGAATATTAAATTTGCAAAGTTCTTATTTTCTAGTTTCTAATAAATTAGGAAGACAAGGAATTCAACTTCATAGGTTTGTAAAATTTAGAAACTTGAAAATTATTATTCAAAACCTAGGGAGATATAAGGTAAGCAACTTCAAAGGAAATTGATTGAGAAAAATGGATGAAATTATTAAGAATACATTCAATGAAAATAGTGAAGAATTATTTCATGTACTTAAGAAATCAAAATGGTTTAGAGATATATTTGAGAATAAGTTAAAAGTTGATTCTCAAAACTTAATAGATAAAGAGAAGAAAAAACCAAAATGGCTTAGAGATACATTTGAAAATTTAAGAATAAATTCTATAATAATATCTTCTAACGATTGAGTAAAGTGTTCAATTTGTAATGAGGATGAATCTTCTCCTCATATTTTATGGTTTTGCACAAGAGCAAGGAGTGCCTGGGAATGGGGATGGTCTTTTTTTTCCCAATTCCAGGATGAATCCCTTACATGGCAGCAAGCTCTGTTAGGGGATAAGATTAAATTTGTTCTTCCCTTGTCCAAAGTGTGGCACATATTTCAAATTAGTCTTCTTTTTCACATGTGGAAATCTAGAAACAAGATAGTTTTTCAGCATCAAACTCCTTCTGATGAATTTTCTCTAGTCGACAAAATAGAGGTGTTTCAAGATACATGGTTCCAGATTTGCAATCAGTAGGCTAAACTTGACATTGAGCAGGCGCACATGAAGGCACTTTTGGATGACTGGAAAAATGCACCTTGCTCAGTTAGCAGGGTTTTTCCAAACAATGCACAACAGACATCCTATTCCCGCTTGAGGTCTCATCAACTGCCACGTCTGGTGCATGCACAAGGAGGTTGGGGACATGAAATTTTTACCTACAATGATGGATGGAATGCACAACCAATTCAATCACCATCATGTTCTCCACCCAGAGGTTCCGATGATGAGCTGGTGGAAGTTAATGGTGGCACATAGGATCGTGCCTGGAATGCAGGGGATATAAGTGCACATAATTGCCATCTTGATAGATCTCGAGGACAGAGTCGGGGAGATTCAAATGTTCATGAGGATCAGGGACACATAGATGGATTACCGCATACCTTGGCCATTCCATGGGACTCCAACGTAGACGTGCAACCACAAACTTTTCGATTGCAGGCAAGTTTCACTGCCTGTTTGATTGATGTTGCCTAGTTTGTAGTGAGCTCCGGTTTGTGGTTTACCAACCTGTGGTTAGGGTTGGCTTGTTTCTTCCAGGGGTGTGATCATTGCCACCTGCCACTTTTTTCATGTTAAACTTTATTATTAATATAATTTAGCTTTTCATCAAAAAAATACAGGCTGAGAAAACATTTTATAATAAAATATTTGGAAAACAAGGAAAAGAAAAATGGATCAATTGTGATCCAAATTTATCTTCCAAAGTAATCATGAACCAAAAATCAAAGAAGAAGCTCAAGCAGTTTGTGAACCAAATAATGAAGAACCAAAGAATGGAGATGATGAAGAACTCATAGCAAAGTCTCCATATAGAAAAATAAAGGGTCATATGATTCTAAGGACAAAGGAAAAAGAAATATTCTTATGCAAGAATCTAATGACTATGAAAGAGTTCAAGAGACTTGTAATATTGAAGCCACAAAGACTGAAGTACACTAATCATTCATTTGATCAAAATTAAAAAGGGTAGTAAACTAAAGAAATAAAAAGGAAACCAAAGAAAGCATAGACTCCAAGATCAATATGAAGACCATATTGAAGACTAAAGTCTTCAATAACCAAATAATGTAGTACATGGGGGTGTTGGAGAATATTACATTATTTCGTACATGCCCATGTACCACCTTGGTACATGATTGTAAATATTAGATTAGAATTGTATATTAGATTAGTGTGTGAGTTAATATTTTATGTAATATAATAACTGCAGGAAATGCACAAGTTTCATGTAAATATGTGTGCAAGTTTTATGAGTGTAAATGTGCACAAGTGTCTAATATGTAAGTGTGCACATGTGTCCTTAGAATAGAAAAGTGAAGAGTTGTAAAGAAGAGTGAAGGTCAAGAGTGTAGCATATGAAGAGTCACATACAATTATATATTTGTGACAAAGCATTATAATATTTATTGAACATGCATAGCTTTATGCATGCATTAGTAGACCTTTATTCAGTAGTATTTTCAGTATTCTATGTGTAGTATTGCGAATACTATTATGTGAGTATTCTTATTATGATTTAGCATATTTGATATTATTACAGCTATCATATATTCATTCTTATTATAATATTGATTCCATTATATCATAACTTCATTATATTCGATCATGTGGGATTTACATTAGTATTAAAGCTTCAAAAGCTAACAGTACCCATTTAGGATTTAAACCTAATAAATTCTTTGGGTTTTTAAATAGAAATAAATATACTAAGAATGAGGAGTACCTAAATGTTCAAGTTACTCCAAAATGGCTCAAACCTTCCCGTATTTGTTCAACATTTAATTTAGTAAAATCCAATGTCCTTGGTTCCTACCTCATCTTGTATAAAATTCCCAACTGAGTTATATTAACATATTTGTCACGCTCCATGCAGAGAAGGAAGGTCATCATGCTCAAAGCATCTCTTGAGTTATCCCCAAACATATTGAGGGGCAAGAAACTTTGAGGGACTAGTTCATATTGGTTTATGCCCTTATATTCTATGCTTCAGAAGTCCATTTTTTTTTGGTTTGGGAGTGCCTTAAAGGATTGTTTTTCTTCCTCTTCATTAATGTGTATTTCACATTTAAAAAAAACCAACATTCCTCAAATAATAGGACCAACATTATTTATTTTGAATTCTCCACTCAGGGACCTAATTTCTTATGTAGTGGGCTCATAAAATTCTGCACATGTTACCATAAAATCATAACAAAAATGGACTTTAGATGCCATATATTATTCCAAATAACTAATCCAAATTCTTACCCCAAATATTGTAGGCCTACTAAATTTGAAAATATTTTATGCACCTATCCTCAAATTATTGACTCCTTTTGTAGCCTTTGGGTCTGAGAAATCTACAATTGAGTCACTCAATATCTTAATATTAGAGGAATAAGTAGGTTTTGGTCATAAATATGGCCTAATGGAAATGTGGGGGGAATGGATTAGCCTGATGCACCCATAGAGCTATGCCAATATTGAATAGACACCATGAATTGGGAAGGTGAGGTGATCGATCTCTAGAGAAGGTTGGTTCTAGGACAGTGTTCCTAGCTACTTGCCTAGAAACTGAGGGAGGAAAAGGGAGAGTAGAGGATAAAAAAAGGATGTCGTAGCAAAAATTGATAAAAATGGATGTAGTTGCATCAAGATACACAATATGCCCACCCACAGGAGTAAACATAGGCATACCACCTAATAGATCAATCGACAACACTCTTGCCTTGAACTACACACCAACAGGTTGAAGGAAAATTTTAGAACTGGGCGGATGGGTGCATGAAATCCAAGATGTAGAATTAGAGCGCTCTCAACCCCACAAAGTTTAGCAGAAATAAAATCTCTTCCCTAATGTGAATGTGAATGCAAATTATAGAACTACCCAATGAAGCCCACAAAATCTAGATAGTATAATTAAATGAGAATGCTCAGATAGCCATCGTAAAAATAAATATTAGCACACACATACATAAAATAGATTGCAAGAGCACTAGTCAAAGACCAAACAATGACACACTTGTATTTACAAAATGGAGAAATATTTACATATAAATTGTAATGGCTATAGATCTACCCTTGGGAATGGCCAACATTCCAGTATTTATAGATAAATTACAATAAATTCAAAATATAGGCATTAGTAGCGCTAGGCAAGAAGACATTATTGAGGCAAACTAGCGTTCAGCTGGTACACTACTCCTTGGGAGAATATCAACTATTCAAAAGAGATCAGGAGCCTTCTCCATGAATCTAGGCCTTTGATCACTTTGAAATTTTTTCCAAGCATTAAATTCTTACCTACTCTACCCATTCAACCCAACGATGAGCCTTCAAATAGGTGGATGAGCAACAAAATTAATTGCCTTAGAAGCCACATTATTTCAAACCACTTTGCCACCCATGGAGAGCTCGTACCTAAGTAGTTAAGATAGTAATTGCACCTTCCTTAGGATTTCCAATGCTTGTAGTACCGGGAAGATACTTTGTCTTGTACTTTATCTTGAATTTCCTCCCACTTGCATGTTTTCAATGGGGTGGAGAATCGGGCCTAAAATTCAATTATCACCCTCCCAAAATTTTACCCAAGCTTCATCCTTAGTCTAGATGGCGGTCCTACCATCTTCTAGGTTTTTTTTCTTCAGTAGGGTGGGTTCTTCTTGACGAGCAAGAATAAGTACTTCATTTAAAACTTTTTTCCCTACTATAGGGTAGGAATTGGAGGTCGACTTTTGATGCTTGACATCCTAGAAATCTGCCCAACCAGTCTTAGCCATCGTTTGATTAGGGCAAGCTTTTGGGATAATTATTTTCTTAGAAGATGCCTATTTTTATGCCCATTAGACCATTTGCTTCCACCATCCACTTTACATTTGAGACCCACCCAAACCACAATGCCAGAGTTTGGCTCTAAAATTAGCCACTTCCATAGGCCATCATCTTGCATGAAAGAGTGGGTGAAGGGATGCAAAATTTCACCCACATTCTTGTCAAATTACAGGGGTTTTCCACTTGTGGAAAGAAGAACATAGAAATTTAGGAAATATGACAGCCAAAATAGGAGGAAAAGGAGGAAGAGGAAACCAAATAGAGGAAAGAGAGGTGCGCAGATGAGAGCAACCAAGGGAATTTATGGGATTAAAGGAGATTTCGAAATAAGCAACACACTTAACATAGTGGAATATTAAGAAGAAGAGGAAGGATAAGGTAACATGAAGTGGAAGCAACAAGAAAAACTAGGGAATGAAAACAAAGAGACAAGAGAAAATAAAGAGGACCAGGAAATAGTTGAGACATAGGGATGAATGCCAACAACTGAAAGAGTTGAAGGCAACAAACACCATAAGAAAATGGATAAATATGAAGAATAAATATGGGAGGAGAGACGAAAGGAAAAGCAATCTAGGAATTATTTCATGAAATTAATAGGGTGAATACCCATTTTTATGAATATTCTCCATGAATTGCAATCTCCTAAACATACCCCACCAAGCACCAAAGGAATTCCAAGAGCAAATAGATTGCCAAGGGCATTTGCTTGTATTTCCACAACTCTTTTTCTTGATGCAGTACAACAAGGACCCTCTTTTACCAACTTTTATCCATAAGGGGGTCATTCTGTTTTAGATGGACTATGTAGCTTAACTTTCTTGACCACACTTGTAGCTACAGATAGGGCACTATTTATAACGTATTTACCCTACTTAAAAGGGTCCCAAGATATTCTTGATGTAATTTTTGAGGGTGCGATATGAAGCCTTGGTGATTGCTGGTTGCGTCCATTAGGCTATGAGTTCAGAATAAAAAAAGGGGAAAGAAAACTAGAAAGACAATGCAAATATAGGAGGATGTTATATTTCCAAGAGACATTGTCGGGAACCTTCACATGCTATTTTCTTCAAAACCTCTGGTGCTTTAACCAACTAGTAATTTTTTACAGGAGCATATTGCCTATAAGCCATTAAAAAATGATGAAAGGCTACACTAGCCACACTTAGAGTGTAGGTTTATTTACTTACTGCATAATTGTAGCTTGATAAGCATGCCTAAGCCAATAATTTTTTTGTGGGAATCACCCTGTGAATCTATAGTGGCTAGACCAAATTTCATTAAATTTGAGCCATCTCTTGTATTGCATCTGGCACCATTTGTGCTAGCTCATAGTTGCGATTATATCACAACCATTGTTTTTTTGCCTAAGCACCTTGGTACTCAGGCCATCAGAAAACATAGTGGCAAATATTTTTACCACATCATTCCACCTGGCCGTTGGTGGAATGTTAGGGAGTTGACTCCAATGCAACTCCTTTTCGAGATTATATTGTTGCACTAGTCAAGCCATTTTATCTTTTTCCATAATTGGGTCTTAGTCCTTGTTGCATCCTCCAATGCTATCATCTTCTAAGTCCATTTGGACTTGGGGTTGATTTGCTGGGCTATTTTTATGTATGTGGATGCAGTAACATTCTTCCTGCTGAAGTGGCCCTATTTCCTGACATGGCACAAGCATTGTTGTGATGATACTTGTGTAGGAATTTACTGGACACCATTTCCATCCTAGCATCCACTCAACTATGATAGCTTCCTCACAATTTTTGGAGGAATTGGTTTTACCCATATTGATAGAGAAGGAAAGCAATATCAAAGCTGAAGGTTCGGATGTAGTAAATATACACTTGGGCAGAGGATGGGAGAAGTAAACAAGGAATTTTTTTCCAATTCTTCTCAAAATAGACATTGAAGTCTACCACACTTTCAAGAGGGTTCCTCTTGATAAATGTAAACTAAGTTAGTAGCTAGAAGATGTTCTCAAATCTGCTAAATGTATTTAGGAGGGGTTCAACCAAGTTTTATCATGTGGAGATGCTCCCATGCTACAAGATCTTATACCAGAGTAGTGCTCTGCCTTCGAGAGAGATAACAAGAATCCTGATCATTACATCTTCATGCATGATATTGTGAAGGGTGGCCAGGGAAGCCACATTTTCAAGGTGATTCTTCACAGCTCCACTATTACCCTCATACGTTGACAGGATGTTGAAAGCAGCCTTAGGGATATCATGCAATTCAAGGATATTGAGGGGATCCACATCATTCTAGGGAGAAAGACTAAATTGAGCCATTGAATTACTGGTTCCTTAGACCCTTTGGATATTATCACCACTTTGGAGTCACCATATAAGCATGCTTTCTTTGTTGATGAGGTCAAGACTACTAGGGGTTAGAACTATTGTGAGCATAAAATAATAGGTAACTAGTCTTAGGATCTTGATATGCTACATAGAGGAGTTACCAGATGATTTGTGGCAAGATATAGGCAAAAAATAGTATCATAAAACTTTGATTCCTTGAAGCATAATGACCTTTTGGATCCTGAAGTAGAGTTGGTAGGACCTGCTTCTCTTTGAAATATAATCAATCAGAGAATACCCAATTCGGTATGGAGCAAAGTTTCCAGGTGAATATAAATATGATGCCAATAAAATTTTTACCAATATTGAATCAAGAATTGAGACCTTTCAGTCCCATCAACCATGCCAAAAACTAGTGGTCACAAATCTAGCCTAACAGGAAGGCGAAGGAAATGGATCAACCTAATATGCTTGTAGAGCTATGCCAAAATTTAATGACTACTACACCCAAGGAAGGTGGGGTGGTTGATATTTATAGAAGGCCTATTCTTAGATGGTGTTCCTAGCTACCTATCTACAAACTAAGGGAGGAAAAGGGAGAGTAGAGGATAAATAAAACATAGGAGGTCGTAGCTAAAAATTATAAGGATGAATGTAGCCACATCAAGACACATGATCCACCCACTTGTAGAAGTAAACACAAGTGCACCACCTAAAAAATTAGCTGATAACACTATTACCTTGCACTAGATGCTAGTGGGTCGAAGGTGAATTATAGAACTGGGTATATGGGTGCATGAAATCTAGTATGTAAAATTAGAGTGCTCCCAACCCCACTAGCTTTAGCAAAAATAAACCCTTTTCCCTAATGTGAATTCAAATGCAAATTCTAGAACTACCCAGTGAATCCCATGAAATCTAGATAGCATAATTAAATGAGAATGCTTAGATAGCCATCGTAGAAATAAACATTAGCACACACATACATAAAATAGATTGCAAGAGCACTAGTTGAAGACCAAATAATGACACACTTGTATTTAAAAAATAGAGAAGGTTTTACATATGAATTATAATGGCTATAGAGCCACCCTTAGGAATGACCAAAATTCCACTATTTATAGATAAATTACAATAAATTCAAAATAATGGTGCTAGGTGGGAAGACATTGCTAAGGCAGAATAGTGTTCAACTATTTGAAAGATAGCAAGAGCCTTTTGAATGAATCTAAGCCTTCGATCACTCTGATATTTCTACCAGGCATTGAATTATTACCTACTATGCCCCTTCAACACAACAACGAGCATTTGAACAGGTGGATGAGTGATTGAAATAATTGCCTGAAGCCGCATTATTTAAAATCACTTTGCCACCCATGGAGAGCTCGTACCTAAGCAATTGAGATAGTTAATGCACCTTCCTCAGGATTTCCAATGCTTTCGATACCAGGTGGACACTTTGGCTTGTACTTTATCTTAAATTTCTTCCCACCTGCATGTTTTCAATGGGGTGGGAAATCGAGCATGATGTTCAATTATCGCCCTCCAAAAATTTTGCCCAGGCTTCGTCCTTAGTTTGGGTGGTGGTCTTACCATATTCTAGATTTTTTATCTTTAATAAGGTGGGTTCTTCTTGAAAAGCGGTAACAAGTGATTTATTTAAAAAATTTCACCCCACTATAGGGTGGGAATGCAGAATCATCTTTTGATGCTTGTCCTCCCAAAAATGTTTCCAACTATTCTTAGCCATATTTTGAGCTAGGAAGGCTTTTGGGATCATTTTTTGCTTAGTAGATGACCATTTTCCACCCATTAGACCATTTTCTTTCTCCATCCACTTCACCTTTGAGACCCACCCAAACCATAACACCAGACTTTGGCTCTAAAATTAGCCACTTTTATATGCCATCATCCGACACGAAAGAGTGGGTGAAGGGATGCAAAATTTCACCCATAGTAGGTATAGGACCTTCCAGATTCTTTGATACATGGGAAACTTCTATTTTGGTAATTCTTTACTTAGAGGATGATGTGTGGTCAGAGGTTACTTTATTTTCCATTTTTACGGTAACTACTGTAGACACCAAAATCTAGCATAATAAATTTCAATTAGTTAATCATAATTAATTAGTACATATAATATTAATTAGAGCTAATTAATATTAAATGAACATTCAATCACCTAAGTATTGGTTAATTAATTAATTTTTTAATGCTTATATTTCACAACCATTCATCCCTCCCCATGAGCACATCCATCCTTCCACATCATCCACTTCACTCCACTTCCACCTCACTAGTCACAAGTAAGAATAAATCCCTTATCCAAAGATGAACTCCAATCACTAGTAGTTGCACCTCCACACACATAAGGAAGATTTCACATGCAAACTCAATTAACAAAGTCAATTAACTCAATATGTGCAATATGCACACATTCAATATAATTAATTAACTCAAATGCACAACATGCACATTTAGTTAAAAGATATATACAAATCCAATCTATCATGCACATCCAATTAATTGTCCATGCACATTGGGTGAAAAATCCAAAGAATGCACACATCATAAAGTTGCATTCACATCACATTATTTGTTGAAATTATGAGGTAAGCCTATCTACATACACTCCTTGTGATAAAATCAATGTACGAAAAAGACTCCCGGTTACAACAGTTAACTATTTGGGTCACCTCCTTATCACTTCTCTCCAAGAAATATATAAAGAAAACCTCTCATCCTTTCTGGAGCATGAGGATGGAAAATACATCGAAGAATTAATGAAACCTCGAGCATACACAACATCAACCACCCAAGTTTTTACATGCTACCATACTCAACCCATGTCAGACTCCGATTATGCATCTAAATTTACTTTTTGATAGTCCTCGGATGCCATAATTCATGATCGTTTGACCCTGGATGATCTCGGTCCAAAGTCGTTAGACCCTCAGATGGTAAAATTCCAACCTACACAAATGTTTCTTGAATCAACATAGTATAATCAGGATAGCAAAAGCAACAACACAACATATCAATAACAACAACAACAAAAACCAACGAAAGGTAAAGAAAAAAAAATTGTTTTATCTCCTTCACATGCTTTAATTTTTTATTCTTGGCATTGGTTTTAACATTTCTTGAATTTGGGCCTCACTTCAAGAGGCTTGACACATACTATTAATCAATTGCATTTGCCTTATGTACATGAATTTAGGTACAGATCAGATCTTGGGAAGTAGACTTAGATCTAGATGGTGATCATAGTGGGACCATCTTGTAGATGATAAAAGTACACATCATGTAAAACATGTAAATAAAAAATAGTAAATTTCTGTTAACTTGTGTGTTTTCCCTTTTGATTATAATATTAACCCATGTACATGTGTACAAATATAAAGGGAGTGATTCCCCTTTTACAAGTGAAATGGTGCAATGTGCTTTCGTTGCTACAACAAATGTGTGGGTGGGTTTGTAGTGACTGTCGCTTCATTGGATGTGATGGTGTCATGTATGGTGTTTCTATGTTAGGATGTGTCTATGTCTAATGGATCTATGATATATTGTTGTCTAGATGAAAACTATCAAGGGGTTGACAACTTTATATCTGGATTTTTGAGGGTTAGATGGCTATGGTTTGAAACCATATAAATTTGGACGATTGTGTGCCATGGTCTATTGATGCTATAAAAATATAGGTTTGTGGGATCAGGTGGCTTCAGGTTATTATCTAGATCTAAGTCTACTTCTCAAGATCTGGTTTGTACCTAAATTTCTACACACAAGGTAATTGAAATTAATTAATAGTATGTGTTGGTCCTAAAGTGAGAGCTAATTCAAAAAATATTAAAACCAATGCCAAGAATAAAAAGTTGAAGCATTCAAAGGAGATAAAATAGATTTTTTTTCTTTACCTTTCTTTGGTTGTTATTATTGTTATTGATGTGTCATGCTGCTATCATTGCTATCATGATTACACCGTGCTACTTTGGAAAACTTTTGCCTAGGTTGGAAGTCGACTATCTAGGGGTTTGATAACCACAGACCAAGACTGTCTAGGGTTGGATATTAGTGAACTGTGGCATTTGGGGACTATCAAAAAGTGGATCTAGACTTGTGGATATGTGTGATTGAAGTTCAAAATGGGATAGAAATGGTGGTGTATGAAAACTCAAGTGGTTGATGTTGTGTATGCTCAGGGTTTCATCATTACTTCGATGTATTTTCCATACTCATGCTCTAGAAAGGAGGATAGGTTTTATTTATATATTTCTCAGATAAAAGGGATAAGGAGGTGACTCAACTAGTTAACTACTATAATAGGAAGCCTTCTCCTTGCATTGATTTTATCATGGGGAGTGCATGTAGATAATCTTACCTCGTAATTTCCACCAATTATGTGATGTGTGTGCAAATTCGTGATGTGTGCATTATTTAAATTTTTCACCCAATGTGCATGGATAGTTAACTAGATGTGCATGGTAGATTGGATGTGCATATCTCTTTTAACTAAATGTGCATGTTGTGCATATGAGTTAACTGATTCTATTGAATGTGTGCATATTATGCATATTGAGTTAAATGACTTTGTTGACTAAGTGTGCATGTGAAATCTTCCTTGTGTGGATGGAGGTGTAACTACCAGTGACTAGAGTCCATCTTTGGAGAAGGATTTTTTCTTGTGTATGACCAGTGATGTGGAAGTGGAGTGAAGTGGATGATGTGGAAGGGTGAATGTGCCTACAGGGAGGGGTGAATGGTTGGCAAACCTAGGTATTAATCAATAAATCAATTAATTAATTAATTAACCAATTATTGAGGATATTATTGTACCTTAGGCTTAATTATAAGTCTAAGTTTTTTTTTAAATTTACATGGTGGAATCGGTAGCCGCCACGAATTCGCGCAGGCTGTCCAACTTTTATGTCCGCCATAATATTCTGCGTTGTTCACCCCAGAAGCCGCCACACAGATCTTCTTGTAGTCTGCCCATATAACCACCATGTCACAATCATATTAAACCTTTTATGCCACTGAAAGCACCAAGAAAGGGACAAGCGTTCAGTCCAAAGAGGCCCAATATTTAAACCTTGGACTTATGACCCCCTTGTGGGGTTTGGATGAACCAATTGGTCTACACCTCAGACCTAATTATAAGTCTAAGTTAATATTATTATTTCTTATTTCTTAC
The DNA here is from genome assembly GCA_028583015.1 of Wollemia nobilis. Lineage (NCBI taxonomy): Eukaryota > Viridiplantae > Streptophyta > Pinopsida > Araucariales > Araucariaceae > Wollemia > Wollemia nobilis. The sequence continues at coordinate 820,797 of JAQPPZ010001268.1, read as the reverse complement.
ATTATAATACACGAGGTATAGTATGCCCACATTGGATTGTGTTGTTTATTTTTTAGGATGCATAGTTAGACTATTAGATATTTCTTTTATCTTCTAGTAGTTAGTTGGTTGTTAGAATCCATGTTTGGAAAATTTTTATCTGTTAGTTACAAGTGGTTGGCCTTGCAGGGTAAATTTTGGCCAAGAGGAGGCATTGGCACTCCTTGTCGTGAGAGCACCAGGTTGCCAAAAGGGTTGTTGAAGATAATTCAAAATTTAATTCTAGGCTTTGATAAGAAGTTATGCATGTAAAAGGACTCACTAAGCCCAACCACCTCCATGCATGAAATTTGGGTATATAAAAAGCCTTGTTAAGGCTGAGAAATTAAAATATTAATATTCTTTTATATTAATATTTTAATAATCCAAAGTTCAAAATAGGTTCTTAGCTTAATAAGGGTATGCATAACCCTAATTTAGTTAGGTGAGCCCATTACCTCTAGCCACCAACCATCGATAGACTCCTTCTATGACTGGATCACTTCATCGATAGCTCTCTGGTGATCAGACCTCTCCATCGATAACATATTTAACGGTTGAACTATCACCAATCAACAACTCCTTAGGTATACTAACCATTATACCTCTTATACCCTCATAACTTCTTGTAATCAGGCTACCCCAAAAGTTGTAGTAGAGCTACCACAGATGGTGGTTTATGGTAGACCTGATGCTAACCAAACAGTAGAGATATCCATAAATTCTTTTTGTATCGAACACAAATTTAGCTGTTAATTTATTCTTGGGGTATCATTGTTTGGATTCATGGTGTTTGTAAAGCATGGGTTAGAATATTATTGCATTCATATTCCCAAGAACCAGCTTGCGATATATAAACATAGGAAGCAAAACCCCTCTCTACCTTCTTTTACTCCCTCCTTGACATAGGAGGTCATGCCAGACTACTCTAAACCCCACATAGATTGCTGCTCATAGGTAGAGACCAAACAAAACATCTGCAAAAATCTATATATTGATCCTTTATGTGCATCATTATGGATGTTGCCAAAACCTTCATGGTTTGATCAATTGAAGATCGTATCTCAAAGGTGAAGACCAAATGTAGGCAATCATAGACAAAAATTAAATCACTCCTAAGATTAAATTTCTATCTAATAAGAATAGAGTTTTCAAACCCTAAAGACCCTTGTAGTTATATTGCACCACATGGCATCATAAGAGCATATAAGGAATATCAATACTACCCAACTATTTACAAACGCGTGGTAGATTCAATTGGCATTGATGGGAGAACGCTCATTGGTTTTCTCTTAGTGGGAATTATCCCACATATAGTATGTGAGGAGACTTTGGTTGTTTAAAGAGTCTCTTGCACACATAGTGAGGTGACCATATCTTGGTGGTCACCCACTGGTAGTGCCTGTCACACATGCTAGAGCATCTTGTTGGTGCTTCTTATGAGATAATGACACAATGAATTACGTACATGTGGTGGTGTTGTCTTGACTTGGTGAATTGTGACCCTACGGGTGAGTTGATTGGTGGTTAAATTTATAGTGGGATTTATCCCAAATTTGGCTTGTGGAAGGCCAAATAGTCATTTATAATAGTGAGGCCCCACTAGGTAGGTGACGAGTTGCTCAACCTACCTCTCATGCTCGCGTGCAGAGGATTACCCTATTGGGCACCACTTGATGGATTGCTACCTACATTCTGTCAAACCAGAGTTAGAATTCGAAGCACTGATCGGTGTTGAATGACCATTGAACTTCCTAGTGGAACTATTGACTGACCATTGACCTGTTAGCTATTTGTTGAACAATATTTTTTTTTTTGGTGCCAAACCAAATTTTCTACCCTTATTTAAAAATTCAAATTCAAATTTTGGCGCCAACTTGCTACAAAGGTGAAATTTTTTCAATTTTTGTAGTTTTTCAAAAATATGTTTTGCGAAATTAAATTTATTTTGCCTCCAAATTCAATTTTAGTAAATTTCAAGGGCTATTTTTCTCATTTTAGTGCTAATTTTTGTAATTGCATCCATTGATGTCATTTGTAAAACACTAAAATTTAGCCCATTTTGTAATTTGGAAGGTAATTTTTTGTAAATCTAGGTAAATTGTGCATTAGGAAAACTTACAATTGTTCCTAAAAGGCTAGATAGTTCATGCAACCATTTTGGAACCCTCCTAGTCTGGCATATACATGTCATAAAATGGCTGCTGATCTAAAAAAAAATTGAAAATATTACTATTGTAGTAGATATTTTGGTAGATAAAATGAAAGATATTATTGTCCAATTAACTCTTAGTGATGTCAAAATTCATCACAATAGTGCCAACAAGGCAAAATGTGAGGTAAAATTGTATGAAAGATCAAGATATTCTGATTTCTTGTGTACTTGGATTTTAGATATGCAAAATTGGTTCACCTATGCTGAAATTCCTAAAGATGAACAAGCTGCTTTTGCCACAGTCAAACTCACAGGCTTAGTAAAATTTTTGATGACTTGGAAAGAATTGATAAAAATTCTAAAAAACATTTTTTTCCCACCAAACTATCAAAGTGACCTTACGACCATGTGGTATAGGTTGAGATAAGCCTATAGTATATCAGTTGTAGATTACATTTTTCAATTCAATAGGCTAAGGATGCTTCTTGGTGTGAAATATTTAGAAGAGGATTTTATTAACAAGTTCACTTGTGGATTGCAAGATTATATTCTTAAGGAAATCAAATTCAATTATTTCCTCACCTTGGATGTGGCATCCAAGCACACCATTATCACAGAGGAGAAAGTTGATGCCTCTTAAATATCTCAAGAGGAAAGCGGTTCTATTGAGTGGTAATTTTGCTCAATTGCAAAACCACACTCACAATTAGGATTTTGATTAGAAAACCCTCTCTTGCAAAGAAATATAAATTTCTCCAAGGTTCCTTTTACTTAATGTGTGCATGTATGCTTGTGAAAATGTGTCAAATAAGTGCTATAATACCTTAGTGATTTACAAGCAATTGTTAATAAGGGGCCTGTGTTGGTATTAATTTATTATGCTATAATTTTATTGTTCATTAGTTGAAAATGTCTTGATTTCACTTATTATTAGAAATAAAATTGAAAGGGTTTGATTTCCCTTATGTGCAGAAACAAACATCATCCAATGAAATCAACATACGAAACCTTTTTTATTATATTCAATAAAATATTTTATTATATTTGAAACCTATTTTCTACATACAGAGTGAGGACAAATGTTATCAGAAGTAAAAAAAATCCTTTCAATTCATCTCCTATGCCCCTATTCCAAAAAGTCCCAGCTTGTTGTTTCTGCATTTTTATGTGTATTTAACATTCCTTCTACAACCCCTACTCATTTTGTTTACCTTCGTACCTATTTTGGAAATGCTTCACGACTATTCATTTTCTTGCATAATGCATCCATTTGTAACATCATGCCACTTCAATTTATAATACTTCATAGTTACATTCTCCACCGCACTACATGGGACCCTCATGTAACATCCAACCTACCCTTTGTCCATGTTGGCTAGGTATCCGACACACATCCCAACTACCTAAAATCCATTCGCTAAGTTGCCACATTTGATATTTTCCACCCTAATGCATGCTTTTCCACCATAAAGGTTTTATCCTTCTAATGTAATCTTCCCTCAATGACAAACATAATTATTTTCAGTGTCTTTCATGTCTCCTGAAGACAACATGTGCAATGAGAACCATGAGAACTTTTCTTATTTTGAGAATGTGTTACAAGTGTCATTCATATCTCATATGAATAGGGAATTCTCTATAAGAGCACCTAGTACACATGCCACATGGTCGTTGTTTTTATCCTATACAGTCTTCTCTGTTCACCAACGTAAATGATTCATTCAACTTTAATAAATACTACAACTTGGGACACATATTTGATTATTACCCTTTGCTATGCCTTATTTTATTATTCTTCACCCTTGAACAAGGACTAGGAGTATCCTTAGTGACCATGCATTAAAAATATTAGGCCAAAATGAGAGTCTACACTGGCGAGTTACAACTTGTTGTTGGCCTCGATTTCTCTCTACTTATATCATCTACCATATCCCATGTTATTGAGCATCTGTATTATGGTATATTGCTATTTTGAAATGGAATGCAGAATGTCCTGCATCTGAAAAGCACAGTCAAAATGGGTATAAGGTGCGATGATAGCATTTAATATCCTTTCCACAACCTCATTTTTTTATATTTTGTTGGATTTTTTGCAAACCTATAATCCAATTCCTAGGTGATTCGCTACCAATATATCATTGAAAAACCATGGCGTACCAATCCCATTTATTGTGTCTCTTCGATGAATCTTTCAAACAAAAACTCACATAAATTAATGTCAATTTCATCTAAATATTTTATTATCTTCTGTAGTCTACATCCACGTGGACACCATACACACATTATTGCTTTCAACTCTTCCATAACACCATCGTCCAATATTTTGTGCACAACCATATCTATTGCAACAACCTTAAAAATAATAATTAACCTCTATCATTAGATAAATGCACCCTTTGCTAGTCTAACATGACCTTTTGAGTAACCATTTTCATTAAAACCATGGATAAGTTTGTTGCACATGCATAAAGATTCATTGTGTTTGATGTACCCCCAACCTGTGGTCACTTCTTTTCCACTAAAATTTATCTTGAACTATCGTATATCATGCCCATGTCAAAGTCTATCCATTGCCACATCTCATTATTTCTTCCTTCTTCTAGGGTAAAGTCCTACAAAGGAGTACAATAAAAATTAGCAACTCTATGTATCTTTGATTTATACTGGTTTGCAACCTTCAACTATTCACGAGCCCTCTCCAAGAAGTGTAAAACTGGCTGTAAGAGATCCACCTCATGGAAATGCTTTCGAAGCAAATTCTTAGTAAATCCATTAACAACTTGATAAATACTTCATAAATTTTAGAAACATTTATTTGAGACTCATCATCACTAGGTCAGAGAATGCAATTACATTCCCAGCAACATGCAATTACCCTTATGAACCTTCCAAAATTTACGCTACTTTTTTCATGATTTTCTTCATGTTGTATGTGCCATCACCAACTTATCTTTGCTATCCATCACATCAATCAATAGGGTTTGCATCCTCTATGGTCTATCCAACTCACAAAAAAAGTGCTCGAGTTTGTCCAGCTCATAAATAAACTATCTGGATCTATCCACGGTGTCGTTCTAGATTCGAATCATTACTCTTCTATCAGTCTGCCATGCGAGGCCCAATCCATCCAATACATGGTTTATCATTATCAACAAAGTCCCTACTCAGAACATCCTTATGTAGTACATGGCCACGTAATTCACTAAATCATGGTTTGAGTCATCCAAGTCATCCTCGATGTCCTTCATGCTTATCTTGCATTTCTTAGTTCACCACCTGGTCCAAGGTCTATCTATTGTTCACAATCCATGCAATATGACCATCCATGTCATCATTCGTCACACTTTTCATCCTTTATCCAAGTGAGAATCTTTGTTCACATCACTATACCATTGGTTCTTGTCATACTAACAATCCTATGTGCGGTCCTCAACACACGACCACCTTGATTGCTGCCACACGTGACACACACCTTCTTTTGCTTAATCTGCAAAAAATAAAGTCAAAAGCATTAATAAAACTGACTTAATTCCAAAACCATATTTAACATCTTTAAAATAATTAATAAAAATAAACTATAATTAAAACTAAAAAATAAAGAACTAAAAACTTTCATGAAAACTAGAAAATTAAAGACTTTATTAAAACTAAAAAAAACTAAAGAAGCATATACGACTTCTCGATTTATTGTTATATATATTTATATACTTATATATAATTATTACTTTCTTTTTCTTTTTTATTTTTAATATTGTTTTATTATTTAATTTTTTTTTATTTTATTATTATTTTATTTATAAGAAACTTGATTTAATTAATCTCAAATGTTTTAAATTGGTTTAATTGAAAACATTGAAATTAACTAAAGCAATATAAACCTACTCAAAATACTAAGCACTCTTAGAAGAAGATAAACAAACACCACCAAATAAGGAACCTTGGAGCCCATGGGACGAGGTCATGGCTAGGGTCTTATAAAAAATGATCACTCAAAGACAACCAAAAATATCAAAAACCAAAATTAAAGGTGGGTCCCCAGACTTGGGGCTAGTTGTGCAATAGCCACAACAAATGATGACTTTGCTGGGAAATACTCCTAAGCATTTTGGATGAAGAACCCAATTCTAAAAACAAACAAACCAAATATTAGAAAATAAACCATATAGAAATCTCTAAGAAGGTGGGATAGATAACTTCAAATGAAACAAATGAACCCCTTTTCTTTAGCTGAATGTGTGTGAAAGTGATTTTATTTTGCATCCTTGAAAACCATTTGAATTCCATCACATGTTGTGCATTAAGACTATAGAAATATTACTCATGAAAAAATATGTATGACTCTGTATTGCTCCACTACCATCCAGGTGTTTATAGCCCTAGTGGATATGGCCTTGGTCTCTTCTAGACATTTCTCTACTTCCAGCTAGGCATATATAGCCCCAATAGAGATTATCCGAATCACATAGGTGTCTAATTGATATTTTGCATTTCTTTCCTTTTTTTACTTTGTCTAGACATAGCCCTCCTACCAGTCAGGTATCCATAGCCTCACTAGGGATTATTTAGACCTTAAGTATGATTTGACATGCTTTGCTATTTTTTTTATATATCCTGCAAAACTTGTATGCCACCTGGGTTAGATACCACTTAAGGCTAAAAATGGAGTCTATAAATATTTTTACCTTAATTTGCAAATCAAAATGACTTCATCCTTCAAGTTTTCAAGGCATGCCCCTTAATATGATGTGTTCATGTGTAGCCTTAGCAAATGATTCATTGTTCTAAAATTCACTATCTTAGTCCCCAAAATCTAGGAGCAATTACTAAATAATTTTATCCCCTTTTCCTTGATCCACATGATAGGCAATTCATCCTTCATGACAAAGGAACACAAAAAATAGTCAAGAGGCCAAACATTAGCAACTACCATAAAACACAACCACAAGTGGAGGAACCAACCTAAAACTCATTACTCATTAATTCAAAACTTAGAAATAAATACCAAAACCTAACCTAATGACAACTAACAAGCAATCACACAACAAACTTTCCAAACAAGAAGATAGAGACAAAACACAAATAATCGAAAAACTAAAAAATAAAATATGAAAACCAAAACTATATATCGTAAGATACAATAATGTACAAGATAATGCAAAATTTGGGCTATCACTTCCTTGGATTCCAAATATGATTAACACACTTTAAAACACATATATTATGATATGCATGCCAAGCTTTACAAAAATCCAACCAAAGTAAGATTAGGCCAAACAATATAACAAATCTCACTTTGCCTCTCTCACCCCACCAATTTGATTCAAGGGTATTAGCAATTCCATGTTGAGCATTTGATTCATTAAAATTGCAAGTGAATACATGATTTTCAACTATCCTTTGCTTATTCAATGAGGTGTAAATTTCAAAATGTGATTCATCACTTTTACTTAAGTTTTCATTTTCACAAGCATATAGGATTTCCTTCAAATAGGAGGCTATTCTTAAAAATTTTAAAGCAAATTCATCATCTATGTCTTTAGGCCAATCATACTCATGCAACAATTTACAAGCATCTAGGATATCTACTAAATGAGGATCATTATAAGTTTGTATCCTAGATTCAATTGTTAATTGTTGATGAACTTGATTCAACAATTCAAGCACATCTACTTCTATTTCATTCAATAAAGTAATATTATTAGAGGTGTGAGTAGAAATCAATTCTAGTTCTTTATTAACCTCCAATGGTATTTCATCATAAATAACATGTGAATCCAACATACAATTAGGTAAAATTTTACCTAGAGTTCGGATGGTTGGACACAAAGGATTAGATTCTACCTTTTGCACACTTTTATTTACCAATACTTGATAAGGATTTATGATTTCTTCTTTTTCTTCATGGATTTCATCATCATCATATTGTAGTCCTTCATACTCATCAATTTCCTACTTTTCAAAAACACTAAAATTAGACACCTAATTAAAAATCAACCCATTCTTTTCCAACCATAAATCCTCCTGATCAACTACTTAAGTTGTTTCAAATAAAAAATCATTTCTCTCATTTGGAGGAATAGAAGTCAATTCTAATTTCTTGTTAACCACCCATGTCATTTCTTATTTTGAATCTTCAAGACAATCATGTACATTTGTATCCAAATTATTAGTAGTCAAGAATAAAAGAGAAGATTTTACCTCTTCCTCATCCATAATAGATGAATCATAAGAAATATTTACCATTTCTTCCTTTTCTATTTTAGTAAGGTGTTCCATAAACTCATATTCAAAATGATCGAATTTTGGAACCTTCTCTATTTTTGCCAGTGGTATATCAATTTTTGATTGTAGAGGAATTGCAAGATCTTCATATGAGATAGCGATTTTAACATTATGCATATCAAGTGAAATAGAAATTTCATCAATAGAAGTGTGAGAAACAAATAATTCCTCATATCTTCCCCAACCATTATAATAATTATCGTCTAAACCCATGGGATGAAACTCTATTGCATAATATTTGGATTCATCTATTGATTCCTTTTCAAATTCACTTTCAACCACTTTTTATGGTTCAAGTGTTTCTAAAATTGAATCAATTCCTGCATTTATATTGACTTGATTATCACAATCCCCATTGGTGGATATTGAATTTGAAACTTACACCTCATATTTAATGATATCTAAGGTGGTTATAAAACTTGGACATTCAATTTCATCCCATTGATTGCTCACATTAGAAATCATTTGATTCAAGCGTGCTAGATTTGATGGTTGGTATTGGTTCAAATCCATAACTCTTGAAAAACAGTTCATCATGGGAGAAGCCTGACTCATTGGTGGCATTTGATTGTGAGCCTTGGGGTTGAGTAATGATAATCGAACCACATCCATACCTTTCAAAATCCACCATTGTTCTACTATTATTACCTCACTATAGACTCTAGGTAAGGATGGATATTTAAGAATTATCCTTAGAAATGTAGAAGTAAAGGGGTCTAAGGATTCCAGATATATTTGAATGGCTTCTTCTTCTAAAATGATGTAATGTGTCCCCATATCGGTGTAAAACCTATGGAACCTATCATTAAATTGGCTCGTGGATGCATTAGGTTCTTTACAAATAGAGGTAAACTAATTTAATATCCTATCTGGATCAACGAACTTTCCAAATTGTTCAAGAAATGTTGTTTCTAGTTGAACCCAACAGGTGATAGAACCTGAAAGTAAATTGATATACCAATCATAAGCAAATTCATCTAATATGGATGGAAACATCCTATAAGAAATATCTTTATGCACAATTTGCAAATGAATTAAATTGTTCTTATATGCCTCAATATGTTCCTCAGCCGATTCCATTCCATCATGCCTAAACTGAGGTAGATTACACATAAGATCTATAGGCATATTATGTGAAGGCCCAAGTATGTTTAAAGGACTTCTTGTCATCATTGGAGTAAACATTGTCATTAAATGACCTTAAAGAATATAACTTTAGTACCAATTTTTTTAGTCAAAGCAATATATCTTGCAAAGAAGCATGAAATGACTAACAATTTTCAAATAGTTAAATGAATAAATAATCATGTTCATAAATTGTAATGTATGAATTAAACCATAGCAATAAAGAACAATATCCAACTTGCAAAAGGTTAGCATCAATGCATTATCACTTAAAGAAGTTCTCAATCAATGAATGCGATAAAAAAAACCTCATTAGTCAAGACCAATGCCTTCAAATAACATTTCAAGTAACAATGAACAAGTTAGCATTTGCAACATCAATGAAATAACCAAATCAGGCCCTCCTTATAGCACCAAAATGTTGAGTGGTAATTTTACCCAATTGCAAAACCACACTCATAGTTAGGATTTTTATTAGAAAACCCTCTCTTGCAAAGAAATAGAAATTTCTCCAAGGTTCATTTTACTTAATGTGTGCATGTATGCTTGTGAAAATGTGTCAAATAAGTGCTAGAATACCTTAGTGATTTGCAAGAAACTGTTAACAAGGGGTTTGTGTTGGTCTTACTTTATTATGCTATGCTTTTATTGTTCATTAATTGAAAGGGCTTGATTTCCCTTATGTGCAGAAATAAAATTGAAAGGGCTTGATTTCCCTTATGTGTAGAAATAAAATGATGAATGAGTACATGAAATTGATCCCTTATTCATTTTATTTCTGATTTTTTAAAGTGATCTATCCCTGAAATATGAGTAAAAAATTATGATTGGATTAATTTTATGTTGCTTTGAGAATGAAAAGAAAGCAATCTACATGAATAACTTTAAAATGTAGTTGTAGACACCTAAAACATGTCATGTTTGGGGGAGCTACTCACATAGGCACATTCATAAGATCATATGACATAATCTTGGACTTTCCAAGCATCAAAGTGGTTCTCACCACTCATCTAGGGTATTCTAAGCCCATCCAAGCTTAGCCGCTCAAGACTAGAGTGGTCAGAATTTAGCCGCTCAAGCCTAGAGCGGCCACACCTTAGCCGCTACAGATGAAAACAACCATATCTTAGCCATTGCAGACGATAGCGAGCTAAGCCATAAAAAGTATTTTGCCAATAGATATGCCCAATCATGGGTGAAAGTGGTAGTCTACATGCAATAAAGGTGAGCGGGAGTAACTTTGCATTCCCTTTCACGGCCAGTTCACATAGGAGACTTGAGTTTGCATTTAGACTTTAGTTAACTGGTCTTTAAACATAGAAAAGACAAAAACTTCTCATGCTAACCTTCACTACGCATGAGGGATTCATTCCTAGGGTTTGGAGCATAGACCTAGGGTTTCACACACTTTAAAAGGTGCAAGCCTAAGAGCACCAAAGGGAGAGAGAGAGAGATAGAGGATCAGATAATATTTAGAGATCAATATCAAAGCATAATAAGTCCAAATTTGAGGAGATATTTCAAGACTTGGAGAGCTTCCCTTGGAGATCATGTTTATGATGAAGCCCTAACAAATTGGAGAGCAAAGCAATCACCATTTCAAAACATCATATACAAGATTTGATCCATAGCTTTGGAGCAAAGAGAATGAGATTCACTTTAGCAGCTGATGTCATTGGACAGTGGCCCGTAGGCCTAGATTAGGGTTTTAGACATTAGTTTCATTATTTTGTTTAGCATATCATTAGCATAGCATCATTTCATTCATTCGCATTCATAGCATTAGTTTCATTTGCACTTGCTTTCATTTGAGTATATTCATTACTAACAACCTCATCCAAGGAGGCAATCTCGAAAATCTAAGCATGTGTTGTTGTTTCATTGCTCACAGGGCCACAGGTTCATTGGATGGAAGCTACAACATACGAGAGCAAAAGGATCCCTCTAGGAAATAGACCTAGAGAAGGAGGCATCTATAAGCCCTCATACATTTTCATGTGCGAAACCGAGAAGCTTGTGATAGCGCACCACCCCTTTGCGAGGGGACATTTTACCCACTTGTAACCTTATTGTATCAAAATGGGTATCCCTAAGAGGGACCGACATGTAACCGAGTTTTAATACAAATAAAGAGATCTATCTTTGTTACTTCCATGTTATATGCTTTTTCATGGTCTTTCATTTCATTTTGGATTTAACACATTTGCAAGTAGAGTAGGAGTGGTGTGTGCACCTCGGGGTCACTACAGATGGTGATCACAGTGGGACATCCACTAATTTTTCATTTTTCTACCTAGATACTAACTTAGTTTTGTGTGCAGGCTTAGTCGCTTTGGTCTACAATGGCCAAAAATCAGCCTCTCTGAGCCACAATGGCCAACAGAGCCTTAGCCACTCCTGTTAACAGTGGCTAGAACCAACCACTCTGGTCAACAACGGCCAACACTGGAGAGCAGCAGAGGATAGAACCTTGATTCTTTGAGCTGGATTAGAGGTTGGTACAACTTCTCTGATATTTTATAGATTTATGTCTGCTTCTTTGTGTCTAAAAAAATGAACTTAAAGCACATTTATGTTTGGGAATTGAAAGAATAAAAGAAGAAAGAATTAGGTGTTTTGCATATCTTAGATCTTCTTTTATATTTCCACTAGGCATTTCTAGGAACAATGACTTATGCTTGAAAAGTTCGCCCTAGGATCCAACGTGCTAGACATTGTATGTTGTTTTCTTGCTTTGAGGCCTTGCAAGAGGCCATATTTGCATGAAATAAAGTGCACCCATACAAATCATAGTAGTTCATGCATCTTTCTGAAGATTGAAATGTATTTTGCACTTAGGCATATAGGAAAGAGTCATTTTTGCTATATTATGCACTTTACTTCATGCAATCTTAAAATGAACACCACACACGCACGTATCATTTAAACATTGGGGAGTTGGATTTCATCACCAACCCTCAATTCAGTCTGGTGACATTGGAATTCATCTCCTTCCATCGGTTTTCCCCCTAGATTCTCCTAGAAATGGATTGAAGAACTTCTTCATAGTGGTACTAAGTTACTTGTGTTCAAACTATCTCCCATTGTTGGAACATTCATTGGTTCAAAGTGGAAGAGCTAGGTGAACCCCCCACTGGGATTTCAACGGTGTACCCTAGTATCTTTTGGGAAATCATGTTTGGTATGAGTACTCTTGATTATCACTATGGATGAGTCTCCTCATTCCAAATCCAAAGCAAGAAACAAGAAACTGAAAAACATCAAAATACAATAATAGTTTAGGGCACACTTAAAATTGTAAGCAAGATAAACATTTGCTTGATATTGTTTATGCAACACAAAAGCTAAAGTTTCCAAAAAAAATGGTCAAAAAAGAAGTAAACACCCTCGGTCTGATGCTGAATGGGGATATGAGGCAACTCATACCCTTAGGCGACCGTGAAAGACCTACTCGAAAGACCGTGAGACGCAGTTTCACGAGTCTAAGAGGTGATAATTCAACCCTTGGGGGATCTCCTCGAGAAACCCCAAAAAGGGAACCACAACATGAAACTACATCTCATAAACACAAAGAGGCCTCACGACCATCATCATCAAGGAGACATGAGGAAACCTCAAGGGCTTCCTCTAAACACATAAAAACTTCTCAGAAACATGAGGAAGCTTTAAAAGATTCCTCCTCACATAGACATAAAGAGGGTCCTAGACCCCATTCTTCACATAGAGATGATGAGGTTTCCCCATATCCATCCTCATGGAGGGTAGAGAGGGCTGCAAAACCCTCATCACCACAAAGACACACAAGATTCAAAACATCTCAACATTCACATGCAACACTTAGAACAGATCAACCCACTAAGGGGAAGGAAACTAGAAACACATCCAATCATAGACATCAAACAAAATATATCCTTCAAACAAGAGGAAGGATTCCATTAGACTATGACCTCATTGGAGTGAATGGCACCCCTAAGGATTAGCCATGGAAAACAAGATAGTTGGATGAGTTGGATCGGTTGCACCCGAGGCCACCACCCGAAACTGTAGCCATAGAGAACTCCACATCCAAGAACTATGACTTCTAAGCCCACTTCTCAAAATAGTGGTGCCTCAGGGTGACCCCATAGTAAAAATATAGAGTCTGACCATAGAGATGCCCAAAAATATACTAAACAAGTCACACTAGCTAGCCAAAGCAAAGAGATAGTAGAAACCTCTTCGAGGAATCTACGAATCGAAACTACAAGAACGGAGTCAGATAAGTGTGAGTCTTCTATAACCATGCAAGTCAACCATGTGTGATGGTTATAAAATGCCTTGCATAAGGAGTGAGAGCTTGTAGAAGCTCTTGAACATGATAAACAAAGAGAACGGTTGCTACGCAAACATGAGCAACGCTTAAGAGAGCAAGTTGAGCAGCTAGCTCGTAGCAACCAACAAGCAAATAGAGATCAATGCACTGACTCACAATAGAATGGGTGCACTAGAAAAGAAAGTGACCCGCACCAAAATCACCCTCCAAATCATGAGTGGAATCCAACTAGGAGGGAAATGGTAGACTTAATAAATCAGGATCAGGCGTATCCTGGATCCCCTCGTAGGAGGGAAGAAAATAGAGAAAATCAAATGGATAGAGTGCTACCTCCACCGTCACCACGGGGGGTTTTGCAAGGGGAAGAACTCCTTACTTCAAAGGCATTTTGAGAGCTTACTAAAAATATGAAAGCCTTTGAAAGCATGAGAACAAGAGGTTGTTGGGAGCCAACCAACATTGAGCAAAATACACAACCAACCATTGTGTCCATCAGTTCCTAGCCCTCCCTATCCTAAGCATTTTGAGATGCCTAGGCTAGAGAAGTTTAAAGGTGAAGAAGATGCACAAGAGCATGTCACTAATTTCATCAATGCATGTTTTCATCTTGAAGACAATGACGCTCTTATGCTAAGGATATTCATCATGACATTTTCGAGCGCAACCACTCAATGGTTCAACCAATTGCCCAAGCATAGCATATCCAATTTTGAACAACTGGTGAATGCTTTTCTAAAGTGTTTCTCCTTTGGTGCTAAGAGGAAAGTAAATCTCTCGAACCTGGCCAATTTAAGACATTATGATGATGAGCCAGTAATAGATTACGAGAATAGATGGAGAAAATTCATGGAAAAATTATCATTCTCCGTTCCCATAGAAGAAATCATCCAGATGTTCACCAAGAGTTGTTCCAAACACATTTCCCTCTTGCTACAACTACAACAATACGATTATGAGATTAAGATAGTACCTAATGCCTTACCAGACCCTCCATTGAACATTGTGGTATCAATCAATGATTTGTATTTTAAGCAGGTCTTGATCGATAGATGATCGTCAATCAAAATAATCACAACAATGACAATATAACACCTTAAGATCCCCAAGTCCAATATCATTCCGAGAGCCTATACATTAAGAGCTTTCAATGATGCTTTATGCAATATTATGGGAATAATAGTCCTACCTATCAAGGTGGAGCATAAGACCATCCCCATGATGTGTCATGTCTTGGAAGGGTCCATGTAATATAATATCCTCCTAGGGAGACCTTGGATAAGGGACATGAAATGTGTTCCTTCAATTTTACACCAATGTGTCAAGTATGTGCATGATAACAAAGTCTACATGGTGTTGGCTGATGAGGAGCCATTCAAGTATGTTCAT
The DNA here is from genome assembly GCA_028583015.1 of Wollemia nobilis. NCBI lineage: Eukaryota > Viridiplantae > Streptophyta > Pinopsida > Araucariales > Araucariaceae > Wollemia > Wollemia nobilis. The sequence goes on along the minus strand of JAQPPZ010001268.1, from coordinate 805,519 downwards.
CAAGTGGATTTTCTAGGAGAGTTTGTGATTCCTTCTACTCACTTTTCTGTAGGACCTTCATCTCCAGTTGCACAACTGAGTAACAAAGACAAAAGGGTACAAAAAGACCCGTCTGCATCAACACCTCATCTTGCGCACAAAGTGGCCAATGCTTCTAATCAACCATCAACGCCTAAACCAAAAAATAATCAGAAGCTAAAGGCACCTATGGTTGAGGAAAACAAACTCAAGGAAATGCTAACCATAGCTATTGAAGAAGGTCCAAGTCCCATGGATGAAGAAGATCATCAAGACCAAGTCAAAGATGATGACTACCACCCCGCTTCGCCAGTGTCATCCATGGGGTCATCCACCTCACATACGACTATACACTTGGCAAGCATAGGGATAGGAGAGTATCTTGTGTAGAACATAACCTTTACACCTATCATAGAGTCTGTGCAAGATATGGGACGTCTAAAGGATCTAAGGCCGCCAGTGGGAATAGTGGTTCCACTTGGAATCCCTCCCAACCAGACAAATTTTGTCTACGCTGGACTAGACTACGCCCATAAGTCTATGGAAGAAGAAGAGGATAATGATGAATTATTCACTGTTAATGTTCGTTACCTCTCTAATCCTGAGTTTTCTTTAAGCTACTTTGAGCACTACCATTGGCATGGTTACGGTCTTGGTATCTATGAGCAGGGACGTAGGCGGCCACTCGAGTCGTAATACCAGCTTCCCACTAATAGATTTGGGGTAGGCTATCACATCAGAGGTCGAGATGACTCTCTAGTAGTAGCCTTAGATATATTGAGCTTGGGGTTAGGAGAAGACATCAATTTTATTCCTTATCACCCACTAAGTTCAAGACTTATGTGCAATAGACAAGTGGCCATGGTGAACATCCCACCACCTGAGACTTATCATCCAAGACTCACAATTGAGGCCATCCCAGTGGGTTACAACTCATGGGATGATGAGCAAGAAGAAAATGGATATGTGCCAAGTGATGATGAAGCACAAGAGGGCTCGGCCTATCATGGGCCTCGCTACTTACGAAGACTTACTTGGTCCATCCACAATGAGAGTGGATACATATCGAATGAAAGTGACTATGAGTCAGAGGACTCAATAGAGAGAGCCTACTTAGGGCCAAGGCAATGGCCCCATGACTTGGGGTAGCATACTAATGCAAATGGATTCTTCATAAGTGATGAAGAGTATGAGGATGAAATAGAGATGGCTTACTTAGAGCCAAGACATGAGCCCCTCGTCTTAGGGCCGCACACTAATGCTAATGGCTTCTGGATAAGTGATGATGATTTTGAGGATGAGACTGAGATGGCCTATCTTGGACCTCACCATTTATGACAAGTCAATATGTTGGTGGAAAGAGAAGCGACACTTCACACCATAGACCCTGGCTTGTGATTTTTAGGGAGACCTATTGACTTAGCTATCATTCATCGCATGGTCAATCCCCCTCCACCAACATTCAAGGAATTCTTAGAACCCAATGATCCTATTGTCATCCTAGCTCATGGGCCAGATCCAGAGATTCCCATTCCTCCAGAGCCTCATCATGAGCATGGAAGGGAAACCTTGGAGATAAGATTTCACCCATGTGGTCCTGGAGATTTCATCCCATCCATCAATACAATCTCCATTGATTTGACCACTCCACTTCATAACCCAGCCGATCCCACAAAACCTTTGTGTATTGACACAAAGATGATTGATTGGGACCGCGTTGATTCACCCATAGAGCCTGAAGATATTTTCTCTAATGAAAATATGTTACAACCATTTCATTTCGCACCAGGTTGTGCCCATGATGTATTCCATGCTGGTTTGGATCCTGAGTCAGTAGGACCTGTAAATCCCATCGATGACATTCACTTGATACCCATGCCTCACCAGTTGGAGGATGGGTCACATATGGCTATAGAAGTGACTTTTGAAGTGGACATTAGTGATGATCCTACTCAACCAAAGAAATTCAAGTTCAGAGAAAGTCTATCTCTAGAAGAACAAGCCATCATAATTCCTCTCCTGAAAGAGAGGCCAAATTTGTTTGCTTGGACTTACAAGGATATGCCTGGGATAGATCCAAAGTTAGTCATTCACAACCTTTCATTGGACCCCATGAAGAAACCAGTCAAATAGAAGTTGAGAAAAATGCATCCCACCATCGCTTTGATGGTAAAGAACGAATTGCAAAAACTATTGGATGCAGTTTTCATAGTTCCTATCGACTACCCTAAGTGGGTATCGAACATGGTGCCCATGGGGAAACTTGATGAAAGAGTCTATATCTGCATAGAATTCAGAGACTTAAATAGGGCAACTCCAAAGGATTCATTCCCATTGCCAAACATAGATGCTCTTGTGGATGCAACCATAGGTCATGAAATGCTCTCCCTAATGGATGGTTTTTTTGGATACAACCAGATCCAGATTAAACCCGAGGATCAACATAAAACTACTTTCATTACTCCATGGGGAACATTTTGTTACAAAGTGATGCCATTTGGTCTCAAGAATGTTGGTGCCACATATCAATGGGGTCATGACATACATATTCCATGACTACATGCATAAGATCTTAGAAGATTACATGGATGACTTACTTGCCAAGTCCCTATTGCGGCAAGAGCATGTTGAAGTCCTTAGAAAAGTCTTTAATCACCTCATTGAGCATAATGTCAGATTGAATCCTAAGAAGTGCATTTTTGGTGTAACTTCTAGAAAACTTTTAGGATTCATAGTTTCCAAGAGAGGCATTGAAGTCGATCCTGCAAAGGTAAAGGCTATACTGGAAATGGCCGCCCCTACCAACATTAGGGAATTAAGAAGCCTACAAGGCAAAATAGCATCCATCAAAAGGTTCATTGCACAATTATCAGATAAGTGTCGGCCCATGAACTAGTTGCTATGCAAGGATATCCCATTTCATTGGGATGGAGAGTGCCAACAAGCCTTTGCAGAGATCAAAACTTATCTGGCGATGCCACCAATGTTGGCTCCACCAAGGCCAGACATACCATTCTTATTATATATATCGGCTACTGATTTCACTTTGGGCACCATGTTGGCCCAAAATAACGTGCAAAACAAAGAGCAAGCCATATATTACATTAGTCGCACATTGGTGAGTTATGAGCTAGGGTATGCATATGTCAAAAAGTTGTGTTTAGCAGTGGTCTTTGCAACTCAAAAGTTGTGACACTACATGTTGAGCCATACGACCTATGTTATATCAAAACAAAATCCTTTGCAATACATGATGAGCAAGACATATCACAATACGCGTACCATGAAGTGGATCATGCTATTGACAGAATTTGATCTAGAGTTCATAAGCCAAAAGTCCATCAAGGGACAAGTCATAGCAGATCAATTAGCAGAGGCACCTCTTCAGGATAGCAAGCCTCTCACCATAGAGTTGCCTGATGATGCGGTCTTTGCACTATCAGATCCGCCAGAACTCGAAGAACCTAAGAAGGAAAGAGACATGTCATTGTTCTTCGATGGTTCAAAGTGTGAACAAGGGGGCAGAGTAGGGATTGTCTTTATCACACCGTAGGGTACTCCATTGCCCTTATCATTCAAACTAGACTTCCCTTGCACAAACAACAACATGAAATATGAGGCATTGATCTTGGGACTTCAAATAGCCATAGCAATGGGCATTAAAATATTGAATATCTTTGGTGACTCCTTGCTCATAGTAAACCAAGTCAAAGGATTGTTCCAATGCAGGTGCCCACTCTTGAAAGCTTACAAGGAACTTGTTGACACTTACCTAACCTGGTTGGAATGGTATGACATCGAGGCAATCCCTCGTACATCAAACAGATTTGCAGACACCATGGCATATTTGGGATCCTTAATCCCTCAGAATCCATCTACTGATTTCACAACCGTTCATGTGAAAGTGCTCACATTTTTTGCAATACAACGTGAGGTTATTGACAACCTAGAGTCAGTCAACATGATACAAACCGAGCCAAATCAGGGTTGGTCATTCAAAGTTAGAGCCTTCTTGCAAATAGCCCCTTGGGAATATTTGATCTCTCAAGGTCCTACGAAATGTGGAACAACCATTCATCACAGGGTTGTTTCCCAATCAGTGTTCACAAATGTTAGATCACAAGAAGAGCATGTCATCCTATCCATAGAGGTCATAGCTTATCAGGATTGGCTTTCCCAGTTACGAGACTTCCTGAAGCTTGGAATAGTACCTCAAGGTCTGTCGCATACCGAAAGATGAACATTCAAATAGAAAGTGACAAGATACATCTTGCTAGGAGAAATCCTCTATAGACGAGGATATGATGGAGTACTACTCCATTGTCTTGAGCCCCAAGAAGCATCCTGGGCAATTTCACAAGCTCATGATGGTACATGCAGAGGACATTTTAGTGGCATGGCCATCGTTAAGCGCATCTTGAGAATGGGTTACTATTGGCCCACCATGGAAAAGGACTGCTATGAATATGTCAAGAAATGCATTAAGTGCCAGCATCATGCAAATCTCACGCACTTGCCATCACAAGCCTTACAACCCATCCAGGAAGCATGGCCATTCTCGTAGTGGGGACTAGACTTGATTGGGAAGATCTCACCCCCGTCCTCAGGCCGACACACATTCATCATAACGGCCACTGAGTACTTCACTAAATGGGTTGAAGCGATCCCCCTAACATCGACAACTGGACCAAGGATTGTGGAGTTTATACTCCACAATATCATAAGTCATTTTGGGGTCCCTTCAAAGATAATATCGGATAATGGGCCATCTTTCAAGAATAAAAATGTGCATGCTTTAATGAAAAAATACCATATTCAACATAGTTTTTCAATGCCTTATTATCCACAAGCAAATGGGCAAGCAGAAGCCTCAAACAAAATAATAGTCTCCATCTTGAGGAAGATAGTGCAAGAAAATCACAAGGATTGGCACATACAGTTACCTCTAGCACTATGGGCATACAGGACTAGTGTACGGATGCCCACTGGGGCAACACCATTTTCACTTGTATATGGCATTGAGGCCATCATGCCACTAGAGTTGGAAATTCCAACTCTACGCATAGCATTGAAGGACTTCATAGATGATGATACCGCGTGACAAGGCCACCTTGATCAGTTGACGCTTCTTGATGAATGATGAGTCAATGCTTTAGAGCATCTTCACATTTACCAAGATCGCCTTGCACGAGCTTACAATAGTAAAGTCCACTTAAGAGATTTTAAAATTGGGGATCTTGTGCTCAAAGAGAACCAACATAATTCTAATTTACCGCCGCATCTACGAGACAAATTCATGGCAAATTGGATAGGCCCCTACATGATTTCAGAAAGGGTTGGGCCTGGAGCATATCACCTTACATCATTGGATGGTGTTGAAGAGCTTGAACCTCTCAATATCATTCACTTGAAGGCATTCTACACATAAAACAAAATCAAAAAATTCAAATATGTCAAAAACACAAAAACATTGTAAAGAATAAAAAATACAAACAAATCATAAAAAAAAAAAAATCATTCCAATCAAAATGCTCCAAGGGTATCCAAGCCGCTTGGTCAAATTCCAATCAAAATGCTCCAAGGGTATTCAATCTTGGTCAAATCAATCAAAATGCTCCAAGGGTATCCAAGCCTTGGTCATAAAAATTAAAAAGAAATTCAATCAAAATGCTCCAAGGGTATTCAAGCTGCTTGGTCAAACTCCAATCAAAATGCTCCAAGGGTATTCAAGAAACTCAAGGTTAAGCCCTTGGTCAAATTCCAATAAAAATGCTCCAAGGGTATTTCATGCTACTTGGTCAAAAATCAAAAGCCCCAAAGGCACAATAAGCCCTTTGGTCACATTAATCAAAAATACAAAAACAACATAAAATCAAAAACACAAAAACAATTGCATCTCACATCTTGCATCCACATAGTTGCATTACATTATCATTTCCATTACATTCGCATATGGTATGATCATAGTCTTACAAGTAATGCCACAGTTTGTATCATAAATCACAACAAAATCCACCATCATCCATTCATTCATGTGTGTAATTGTGTTTCTCAACACAACCATATCAAAGTTGCTATAAGGAATGGGCTAAGATTTTTTGGTTATTCAACCATATCTAGTGGTCTTATCAATTTTTGTGAAAAGCCATATTGATTAGTAGAGAATAAGGAATAGTCATGAAAACCTCAGATATTCAGAATCCCATCACTAATTGAAACACATAAATCCTAGCTGGACAAGGGAAGATGAAAGTTGCATATAGGGTCCTAAGTTACCTTAAGCGAAAAGGGTCATCCTTGCTTATCCCCCTGTGCAACCGGTTCAAAGGTGTTGAGAATTGGCAAAAGGACAAGTTCTGCCCTACCCAAAAATGAGTGATTATCATCACTACATACATCCCTTGCTTACATAAAAATAAGCAAAAATCCTAGAACAAAGCCAAATCCAAATCTCAAAATTCAAAATCTTCAAAAGTCGAACATCAACGCCCAAAGTCATAGTTCAAAATATCAAAAGAACAAAAGCAAAATAAATAGTGATTATCATCACTACAAGAATCCCTTGCTCAAACAAAAAAATTAGTCAAAATAAATAGTGATTTTCATCACTAGATATGAGCAAGTATCCCGAGTCAAAATGAAGAAAAGAAGGGAATGGAACTTGAATCCCTGGAATTCTCAACACAACCGAACCAAAAGCACGATGATATGTCTAATACAAAGGCATTATGCATTTGTGTAGACCAATGTTTGAATGTGGATGAGCTAGCTTTAGGTAACCCAAGGTCACCTAGTGGTATAGTCCAACTGAGTCCAACATAGGATAAGATGACCAATTGAGGTTCCCCGATCTTAGCAATGGGCTGAAAGAATCCCGCCTGACATCGGAGGAAAATATTGCGTTCTATCTAAATATATTCATTTGCACACACAGGGACAATGAATCCATAGGTCCATGATGAAAGCCTTGCTTCTTCAAAAGTCTAGTATGGTCAGTACGCAACTATTGATAGGGTAACTAGAATGTTTGAATCTCAAGCAAAGCCCCAAAAATTCTTATATAGCAACAAATCATCTCATCAATCATACCAACATTTTCTTTATAAGATTCTATAAATTAGGGGGTATCAATATAGTAGGATAGATACCGCATATATATTAGAAATAATATATAGACGACCACTGACTACTTTATATATTTTAATTTACAGAAACTTATCAAGAAAATACATACATTTCACACCATTACATCTCACATATGAATACTTAATCAATTCTTATGATAGGAGTGATTATTTAAATTCATGATTATTTTTTTACTTTCTATGTGGTATCACCCATTAAGATTGTTAATATCATATGCATTCCTTATGTTTTAAGTGATTAAAGCATACAGGTTCATTCATACCATACCACCACATAAGCTAGATGCATACAATTTAAAGCAAAATTAAACATGCATTTAACAATAACATTGCATCCATAAATACAGAAGTCATCAATCATCCATCATTACATCATAAAGCACATCATAAAACATATAAGCACTATCCATTTGCATATAACCATAAATCCATCATTAGATCAACTCATAATAACATCACATCATATCATATGAACATCTACAGATATACACACATTAGCATCTATTTCAAATCCACATCATCATAAATATCATCTATCACCTAACACATACATACATCAATTCATCATCATCCATCGCATCATAAAATAAAATAAAACAAAAACATAAGCAATAAACGATACACATAATGAGTCATAAAGCAAAGATATCATATAAATGTGTGTATCAAGTCCATAAAGGTACAAAAATGCCTATGGGCTATAGTCAAGTAGGTCAAGCCGACCTCAAAAATGAATCAAAAGAGCACCATCAATCAAATACAAGAGCTGAGCCCTCGACATCACCTCCCCTAGTGCCACCTCCCCCTATGGCGGTGTCACGGGTCGAATGATGTGAACCTGCTGGTCTCTCTATCCGAGTTTGGGTCCTCTGGCTAGGATGGGTAGAAGACTACCCTGAGGTAGAGCACCCATTGACCTGTGAACCACCTGCACCGGGTGCCTCCCTAGGAACAAGCCCATGCCTCTTGAGCTACATCTGAAGAGTGGTAATGTGACCAACATGCTCCTAAATCTACCCCTCGTACTCATCCAATAGTAACTATAGGCGTAGAACCTCTACCCCTGAATCTATCTTTGGATCCCCCTATGGTGTAGGAGGAACAAAAAACTGCATCCTAGTAGTACCACCCTTGATAGTAGCCTATAGAGCCTGTATCTACATCGTGAGCTACTCTATGGTGGCATCCCATTGTGCTATGGTAGCATCTCACTATTACACCTGGATCTTGGTCGACTAGAGCTCAACCTCGACCTCATGCAATTGTGCTCTCAGAGGAGAATCTCTCTCCTCGGATCCAACTCCTCCTCATCCTCCTCAGGAGCCTCCTGCTCCTCCACTACCACCTGCTCTACTGGCTGGCCCCATACCTCGGTCCTGGCTCGGACTCTACACCCTATCGGATCTACGCCATCATCCCCACCATCATCCTCGTGACCTAGGCTATCGATACCACGCCACATACGATCCCCCCACCACTGAGTGTATGCCTCTGTAACACCCCAGTGACTCCTGGGTCAACTACTAGGGCATCCTCCTCATCTGAGAGCTCTGTAATCTACCATGGGGGTAGGTCCTTCTCCACTATGAGGCACCTATACAAAAATGGAATAAGAGGCACATCCTACTGTAGCCCGTACTGACGGAGAACCCGAGAGTAGAAGAAATACTCTTGGATGACAACCTTGTGGCCAAGGAGCCACCGCTCATGCCACATCTTAGCAGTAAAATTGGTTGGATCATCCCATGTCGGGCACTCATGATATGGGCACCACATAACATCTCCGACCTGTAGCCTAGTGAAAGTAGCAGTATAATGGGGAAGCTCCCCTGCATGAGGATGACTCTTGCACAGCTCATGCTCTCGAGCCCATCTAGCGGTGTAGCACTACATCCACTCCTCCATAGTTGTAATCTTGGTAGGAAGCCCTCTGGGATGATCTACCTTGATGTGCTCCCATCCCCAAACCTGTAGAAGCAAGTTGCAAGCAATGTTGATGTGACCTCACTCGATGGATGTGGTACAACTCATCATAGCACTGAGCCAACAAAGAACTACCCCATGCATAGATGATAGGCTCCTCACTATCCAACAAGTCCTGAACCATCGCCAAGAGGTTCCATGGGAACCTCAAACCTGAGCAATCTAGAATCAAGATATTGTTGATGACCATCAACAACACTGCATGCCTCACAGAGAAGACATCCTCCTCATACCACTATGAGATGGACACTCCCCCAGATTTGGTGTCCTTGAGAGCCTCCATAGAGCGCCCTCCGAACACCCGAGTGAAAATAACAACCTGATCATTAGTGGCCAAAGAGACAATGGCCACTCCATCAAAGGGGATCCGAAAGATCCTATACACATCTTTCGACGTGATGGTCATCTCATCGGTAGGAAAGTGGAAGGTATTGGTCCGAGGGTCCCATCGATGGACCAAAGTCGTAAGGTAGGCATGATCTACCATAATGGTGGGTAGTCTGGTGACATACTGAAGCCCATGGGCTTTGAGCCAAGCCCAATCATCGTCATCCAAGAGGGGCAGAAGTGTATTCATGAGCTTCGGGTCTCGAGCCCAAGCAGTAAGAATCTAAGCAAAAGAAAAGAAAATGAATCATAACTACAATGCATCTAAGGCATAACTCACAATAAACATGAAAATGGTGCAAATAATGATGGGCTATCCTAAGTCTAGGCAAAGGAACAGAGTTGCACCTAATCAAACAAGTCAAAATTTCAAAAAAATCAATAAATCAACCCAAAAAATTTCAAAAAAATAAAAAATTTCACTAAGTGTTCTTGGCCACTGTCACCTACAATGGCCAAAAATCGATCGCTGGAGCTAATAGCGACCAAGCCCCAATGGTCAATTTTTTGACCGTTGGGATTCAAATCGGTCACTGCCAATGACATCGACCAAGTTGCAGGCCTTCTTGGCCACTCTGATCAATAGCGGCCAATGGGTAGCGAGGCAGACACGTCGACCCTAGGCCAAAAAATACCAAAAAAATATAACAAAAACAACAAGACAAAATGGGGACAAGCCCACCACATAAAAACCTAAACTAAGCCTAGCTACGGGTTTTGATTCATTGCCAACAAGCTTAATGAGGTTCAATTACCGATTACTTAATGTGGTTCAGTTTTACCCAAAACAAAAATAAACAAGCAGGGTTAAGGTTTGAGGGAGTACTCGAGAAGCTCCGGCTCCTCCACCCAAAGACGCTTCACCCCGTGCAGCCATGATCTTCCAAGTCACAGAAATGCTCCAAATTGCAAAAGTCACTTTCACCTCAAAGCTCAAGAAAGCAAATTGACAACTGGCAAAGTGAAAAGACAAAACCCTAGGTTAACTTTTATAGTGCCTTGGCCACTTCTGACGTCAACGGCCCGCATCGCTTGGCCGCTCAGGATGAGAGCGGCCAAGGCCAGGCCTTTGGTGGCCATTGGACCTAACAATGGTCGAGATCCTAGACAAAAACAACCACATCCCCTCCATGAGAAGAAACAAAAACATTCAAATAAGCACATTTTGAAGACTTCTAGTCATCATAATGACCAAAATAACATAAAAACAAATTCTCGAGTAAGCCTCGTATCCAGTCACTTACTCTATCAACTTAGCGATTGCAGCGACTTGCACTCCATGTAATTCGGTAAGACGAGTAAGTCACCATAAGGCTACTTGGGGCAAAAACATTCATTTTGGAATCACGATGTATCACTTCAAACCCAAAAAAGACCAAGATGGTCGGACTGCTCCATGGGTGCGATAAAATCATCTTCATTCCCTTATGAAATCAAAAACACTAAGCCAAAGTGATGCAATATGAGCATAAATAGAATCACTCATCCTAACTCCCTAAGAAGGCTATTGATGGTTGGACCGCTCCTCGGGATAGGGATGGATGGTTATCATAAATAATTGGAATCACACTTGGATGTGGGTTCGCCCATTGAAGGAACAAATGCTAGAAAGGAACCAGATTAGTCATATTGGTCAAGCGACTTGTCACTTCATTCATTGTCATTTCTTCACCAATTCGTTGAGTGAAGAGGTAGTTCAAATCTTCAAAATAATCATAATCAAAATCAACAAAATATCACTCGATCATAACAAAATCATGTTCGTCCTACGAATCATTGCATACAACAATCACATAATTTCCCTTGTTTGCTGGGAATGTAAGCAGACATGACATCTTCAATTGTAGCTCTCCTACCGGTCGAAACTGATGTAGCAGCTGAAGCTACCCGATTGAGTTTGAGGAATGAGTGCAATTTAACATGCCCAAGCCACTGAGCTAAGTCCTCCGAACATTGAGGCAATGATTCAAAGGGTGCATGCCATCTTGCATGATAGGGCCATCCGACGTTGATCAGACCACTGATCACCATACACCCTACAAACAGATCAGTCTACATTTTTGCTCAGCGTTGTGTTTTCCACACAATGCATCACAAAAAGGGGCATCTGTAGACACCTAAAACATGTCATGTTTGGGGGAGCTACTCACATAGGCACATTCATAAGATCATATGACATAATATTGGACTTTCCAAGCATCAAAAGTGGTTCTCACCACTCATATGGGGCATTCTGAGCCCATCCAAGCTTAGCCGCTCAAGACTAGAGTGACCAAACCTTAGCCACTCAAGCCTAGAGCGGCCAGACCTTAGCCACTACAGATGACATCGACCAGATCTTAGCCATTGCAGACGATAGTGGCTAAGCCATAAAAAGCATTTTGTCGATAGATATGCCCAATCACGGGTGGAAGTGGCAGTCTGCATGCAATAAAGGTGAGCGGGAGTAACTTTGCATTCCCTTTCATGGCCAGTTCACATAGGAGACTTGAGTTTGCATTTAGACTTCAGTTAACTGGTCTTTAAACATAGAAAAGACAAAAATCTTCTCATGCTAACCTTCACTACGCATGAGGGATTCAGTCCTAGGGTTTGGGCATAGACCTAGGGTTTCACACACTTTAAAAGGTGCAAGCCTAAGAGCACCAAAGAGAGAGAGAGAGATAGGATAATAATCATAAGATCAATATCAGAGTAGAATAAGTCCAAATTTGAGGAGAGCTTTCAAGACTTGGAGAGCTTCCCTTGGAGATCATGTTTATGGTGAAGCCCTGACAAATTGGAGAGCAAAGCAATCACCATTTCAGAACATCAGATACAAGCTTTGATCCATAGCTTTGGAGCAAAGAGAATGAGATTCACTTTAGCGGCCATTGTCATTGGACAGTGGCCCGCATGCCTAGCTTAGGGTTTTAGACATTAGTTTCATTATTCTGTTTAGCATATCATTAGCATAGCATCATTTCATTCATTCGCATTCATAGCATTAGTTTCATTTGCACTTGCTTTCATTTGAGTATATTCATTGCTAACAACCTCATCCGGGAGGCAATCTCGGACATCTAAGCGTGTGTTGTTGTTTCATTGCTCACAGGGCCACAGGTTCATCGGATGGAAGCTACAACATACGAGAGCAAAAGGATCCCTCTAGGAAATAGACCTAGAGAAGGAGGCATCTGTAAGCCCTCATACATTTCCATGTGCGGAACCGGGAAGCTTGTGATAGCGCACCACCCCTTTGCGAGGGGACATTTTACCCACTTGTAACCTTATTGTATCAAAATGGGTATCCCTAAGAGGGACCGACATGTAACCGAGTTTCAATACGAATAAAGAGATCTATCTTTGTTACTTCCATGTTATATGCTTTTTCATGGTCTTTCATTTCATTTTGGGTTTAACACATTTGCAAGTAGAGTAAGAGTGGTGCGTGCACCCCGGGGTCGCTACAGTAGTGTCCTTTGAAATGCAATATAAATTACCTCCTATAATGAAATTGTAATTTTCATAAAGGGAAGTTAATTTATTTCTTTAAAAATAAAAATGTAAAGCCTGAAATTTGAATCTCCTAAAAAAAATGTGAAACCATGTTAAATTCTGAAATTACAAAATTCCTTTTAAAATATGCGAACTTTAAATAATTTTAGAATTTTGAATTTGCTTCAAAGTAAAATCAAAACTGCTCTAAATGAAACTTTAAAGCTTATTATTTAAATCCATGCATCTCTTTCTAGAGTTTTAATTCTTATTTATATTTTATATTTTATTTTTTGAATTAAAAAAAATTTGAAAAAGTGTAAGGTTAGAAAAATAGAATAAAAACTGAATACTAGAATGTGGAAAAATATCAAAGAGAGCTACTGTAACTAAACTCCTATCCTGTAGAAAATATTAGATCCCGAATACAAAACAAAAACTAGGTTAGACCTGCATCCACACAATATAAGTCTGGTTATGGTGAAAGTGTAAGGAAATAAACCATACATTAATAGTCTTAAATGATGCAACCATTAACATGCATAAACATCATCCAATAAAATCAACATACAAAGGAGAAAAATATTCAATAAAATATTTTATTATATTCAAAACCCGTTTTTTGTATATAGAGTGAGGACATATGTTATCAATGCAAAATAAAATCTTTTCAATCCATTTCCTACGCCCTTGTTCCAAAAATTTCTAGCCCATTGTTTTTGCATTTTGATGTGTATTTAACATTCCTTTTGCAGCCCCCACTCATTTTTTTTTATTCGTACCTACTTTGGAAATGCTTCATGACTGTTCATTTTCTTACGTAATGCCTCCATTTGTAACGTCACGTCACTTAAATTTATAATACTACATAGTTAATTCTCCACCGCACTACATGGGATCCTTGTGTAACATCCAACCTACCCTTTATCCACGCTGGCTAGGTATCCAAAAAACATCCCAACTACCTAAAATTCATTCACTAAGTCACCATGTTCGATATTTTCCACACCTGCACGTGCTTTCCACCATAATTTTTTTATCCTTCTAATGTAATCTTCCCTCAATGACAAACATAATTCTTTTTAGTGTCTTTCATGTCTCCTAAAGATGATGTGTGCAATGAGAACCATGAGAACTTTACTTATTTTGAGTACGTGGTACAAGTGCCATTCATATATCATATGAATGGGGAATTCTCTATAAGAGCACCTAGTCCACATGCCACATGACCACTATTTTTACCCTATACAGTCTTCTCTATCCGCTAACATAGATGATTAATTCAAATTTAAGAAACATTGCAACTTGGACCACGTATTTGATTATTACCCATCGCTAAACCTCATTTGATTACTCTTCGTCCTTGAACGAGGACCAGGAGTATTCTCAACAACCACATATTATCACTCTTAGGCAAAAACGAGAGTCTATGCTGGCGAGTTATAGCTTCCCGTCGACTTCGATTTCTCTCTAATTTTACCATCTACTGTGTCCCAAGTTATTGAGAATCTGTATTACGATATCTTGGTATTTCGAGGTGGACTGGAGAATGTCCTACATCTGAAAAAGCACAACTAAAATGGGTATAGTGTGTGATGACAATGTTTACTATCCTTTTAAGAACATCATTTTTTTTTGTTGGATTCCTCGCAAACTTGTAATCCAATTACTAGGTGATCTGCTACAAATCTGTCATTGAAAAACCATGGCTTACCAATCCCATTTCTTGCATCTCTTCAGTGAATATTTTGAACAAAAACTCGCATGAATTAAAGTCACTTTCATCTAAATCTTTGATTATCTTCTGCAGTCTATGTCCATATCAACACCGCGTACACATTGTTGCTTTCAACTCTTCCATATTACCACCGTCAAAGCTTTTGTGCATAACCATGTCTATTGCAATAGCCTTAAAAATAATAATTAACCTCTATCATTAGAGAACTGTGCCCTTCGCTAGTTTAACACGACATTTTGAGTAACCATTTTTATTAACACTATGGATACATATTCTGCACATGCACAAAGCTTCACTATGTTTTACGTGCCCTCAACCTATGGTCACTTATTTTCCACTAAAATTTATCATAAATTATCGCATCTCATGCCCACATTAAAGTCTATCCATTGCCACATCATATTATTTCTACCCGCTTCTAGGGTGAAGTCCTAAAAATAAGTATAGTAAAAATTATAAACTCTATGTGTCTCTGATTTGGACTAGTTTACAACATTTAACTATTCACGAGCCCTCTCTAGGAAGTGTGAAACCAGCTCTACCAGATCCACATTTTGGAAATGATTATGAAGCAAATTCTCCATAAATTCATCAACAACTTGATCAATGCTTCTTCAATTTTAGAAATATTTATTTCAAAATCATCATCACTGCTTCAGAAACACCAATTGCATTCCCAGAAATACATACCCTTATGAACCTTCCAAGATTTACGCTAGTTTTTTCATGATTTTTTCCTTTCCATATGTGCCATTGCCAACTCATATTCATTGTTCATCACATAAGTCGATAGGATTTGTATCCTATATGGTATGTCTAGCTTGTAAATGAAGTGCTCGAGTTTGTCCACCACACAAATGAAGTATCCGAGTTTGTCCATAGTTTCATTCTAGATCTAAATCATCACTCTTCTATTGGTCTATCATGAAGGCACTGGTCCATGGTTCACCATCATTAGTAAATTCCCTTCTCGAAACATCCTTACATAGTCCATGGCCACGTCATTTGCTGAATCGATGTCTAGGTCATCCAAGTCATCCTTGATGTCATTCATGCTCATCCTATATTTCTTAGTTTACCACGTGGTCCAAGGTCTATCTATTGTTCAAAATCCACATGATATAGCTATCCATGTCATCATTCATCATAGTTGTTATCCTTTATCCAAGCAATAATCTTTGTCTTCATCACTATACCATTGGTCCTCATCATACTGATAATCCTACACATGGTCCTCAACACACGACCACCCCGCTTGCTACCACACAACATGCACCTTATTTTGGTTAAATTGTAAAACTTAAAATAAAAAACATTAATCAAACTAACTTAATTCCAAAACTAGATCTAATAACTTAAAAATAATTAGTAAGAACAAACTATCATTAAAACTAAAAAATAAAGAACTAAAAACTTTCATGAAAATTAGAAAATTAAAGACTTTATAAAAACTAAAAAAAACTAAAGAAGCATAGACGACTTCTCGATTTATTATTATATATATTTGTATACATATATATAAATATATATAATTATTACTTTTTTGTTTTATTATTTATTTTTGTTTATTATTATTTTTTATTTATATGAAACTTAATTTAATTAATCTCAAATGTTTTATATTGGTTTAGTTGAAAACATTCAAATTACGTAAAAAAATATAAACCTACTCAAAACACTAAGAAATTTTAGAAGAAGACAAACAAACACCACTAAGTAAGGAACCTTGGATCTTGTGAGGCAAGCTCATGGCTAGGGTCCTATAAAAAATGATCACTCAAAGACAACCGAAAATCCTGAAAACCAAAATTAAAGGTGGGTCCCCAAACATGGGGCTAGTTGTGCAATGGCTACAACAAGTTCCAAAGGTATGAATCAACACTAAAAAAATATGAAAAGCAATTCTCATTCTTCCCCTCATTCTTCTTCTCCTCTCACTTCTCCTAAATTTTTTCTTCTTCTCACTCTAAATATTCTTCTTCTTCAACAATGTATTGTGATTTTTGTAAAAAACATGGTCATACAAAATCTAGATGCTTTACTTTTGAAAGAATGAAGAAGAAGTCCCTAATTGTACAACCTACAAATGAGGAACCACAAGATGGTCCCATTGTGACTATAGGGACATAAGAATAATATCCAACTTTGAAGGGTAAACTAAACAAAGTTATCCTCATGTCAAATATTTTTGCACAAGGGGGTTATGACCATTTGTTTATCACTAGAGCCCACCTTACTCATGATTTTTATGTGGATTGTATCATATATAATGAATCATAGAAGAATATCATCGTGAGGACCATTGTCAAGAAGTTGAAGCTTCCCGTAAAGCCTCATCCTCAATCCTATGCACTTGGGTGGAACAATGTAGATTCTACATCCAACATCACACACGCTTGCACCTTGAATTTTTCTTTTGGTGATAAGTTTATGGATAAGGTATGGTGTGATGTCACAAAGATGGATTGTTGTGGACTATTGCTTGGTAAGCCCTATCAATTTGATA
Source organism: Wollemia nobilis (assembly GCA_028583015.1). NCBI lineage: Eukaryota > Viridiplantae > Streptophyta > Pinopsida > Araucariales > Araucariaceae > Wollemia > Wollemia nobilis. The sequence goes on along the minus strand of JAQPPZ010001268.1, from coordinate 788,265 downwards.
GGAATGCAATGTATCATGCTAAAAAGAACACATACACCTTGGATTTGCATGATAAAACATATTTGATACAAAGCACTACACCCACATCAAATTTGATGCTAAGTTGTAGGTAAGATCATAATCCATTAAGTCAAGCACTTGTATTGGCTCCTACTTGCATAAGTCCCACACAAGATAAAGAACAAGCACCTCCAAAGACTCATGATAAATAAGAAGCTTCACTTCCACAAATTGATTAATCACAAGAGCTCATGATTAAGGAACCAATCACTCTCACTCATAAGAAATATACCAACTATTCTATTGGTATTATTTTGGGTACACCTATGAACACACAACCACTTGATCCATAGAAGTTGCCTTTGGCTTTTCTCTCTTCCACCATTGCATATACAGAGAAGGAGAAAGCCAATGTCACTTACTTCATTCAACATTGATAGAGCCTTTAGGGAAAGATAACACAAGACTTGTAGAAGACTCAGTAGGAGCAACAGAGAGCGATGCACAAGCATCACAGTCCTCATCCATTTTAGGTTGGAGATAGAGTTTGGCTTCCTTTGGATAAGTGACACTTTCTAGAGACACCATATTAGGATCCTCCTTTGGTACCTGAACCTATCATCAACCCTACAGTAGCAGTGGTATTTGAACCTTAGCTTTCACTCATTACAGATAGATTTTTTGATATGAAGACTCATCACATTCGATAGGATTCTTCCACTTCTTATGTTGTTTACCATCGTGGTCACTTTCCACATATGGATTTTTAGATTCCTCACCATCAGATAGCCCATGAATTTATACATTTGTTGAGATAATTGGGGTCCAATGCTTCTATGGTTGGGAGGAATGTTGAGGATATTATTGTACCTTAGGCTTAATTATAAGTCTAAGTTATTATTATTATTATTTTTTTTTTTCTTGCATTGTAATATGTGAGGCATAGTATGCCCACGTTGGATTGTGTTGGTTATTTGTTAGGATGCATAGTTAGAATGTTAGAGATGTCTTTTATCTTCTAGTAGTTAGTTGGTTGTTAGCATCCATGTTTGGTAGATTGTTATTTGTTAGTTACAAGTGGTTGGCCTTGCAGGGAAAATTGTTACAACCATTGTAACCACATGATTCTTTGTAAGCTTTATAGATTTTATTGCCAATAATGAATATTTAGCTTCACGTTGAGTTTCCATATCACCAATACTTAGGTGATTTAAAGTTAATTTAATATTAATTAGATATAATTAATATTAAATGTAGAAATTAATTATGATTAATTAATTAGTGTTTATTATGCTAGATTTTAGTGTCTACAACTACAAATTTTGGGCTATTGTTTTTCTTCTATGATTACCTTCTTTGTAAATTTTACCTTAGAAGATGCAAAATGCTTTGTGCTTCTAGAAAGCACCAAACCAAATCAGTTATAAAATTTATTCTTTTCTTGGTACACTTTCCAAATTTCCCTCATATGCTATACATTTAATACCATTTACTAAGTTTTGGGGGTGAGGCATATCACTTCTCATGATAAATCCTTAACCTTACAAAGAACACCTTCATGAATGCCCTTATTCTTAAAGATAGATTTATTATTATGATATTTATGTCAGTATTTAATCACGTTTGGAGTGGGATTCATCCTTGACATTTAATGCACTTATTGCATAAGTACGTTAATTCTTATTCCCAAGAAATTTTGGGGGAGAATACCTTAATGTTTTTCTTCACAGCTAATTGCTTATTGCATTTCCAGGTTGGCCTTTTTCATTGCTAGTATCCCTCCTTGTCATAAATTTGGATTTCATCCATTGATTTTTGTGATTGATTGGCCCTAGTTCATGTGTTACCACCACTCAAAAATAATCATGCCAAAATTTAATATTTTTTTTGGAAGGTGTGACTTTGCTTTGCACTTAGCCTATACCTTCAACTTTATATATTTTATGAGGGTCTAGTCCCCATATCTTAGTCTTACATTAGTCCTTTTTTTCATCTAGTATGAGGAAAAACTTATCTATCATATCCTTCAAATTGAATAGTTTGTACCTTTTTATACATGCCTTCTCAATTTTTTTTAGCCTCTATAGAACTCCATTCAGTATCCCATATTTAAGGAATCCATCACTTTTTTTAGTACAACCTTAGAAATTATTAGAGTCTCTCTCGCTCCTTCAAAAAAAGAATATTTTTGTGTGCTAGAGGTAATAGAGAGGGAAAAAACTTAGCCTAAACCTACTTTGGTTTTTCTGCTTCCTCTATTTTAGAGCTCACTTCCTCGTTATAGATTAGTTGTGACTAGTTAAAAGTTGGGAAATTATTCCTAAAAGGAGTTACTTATTTGTCTTCTTGAAGGGATCACTTATTTAATTGTAGGTTCTCCTCAAGATTAGTAATGGGCTACTGGGCAAAAATCAACTAAGGAGAGATAGGCTGGATAATTAATCATGGTTGACTATATAAAGGTTGAGTAATAAGGGGTTGGGAAAATGATTTTTCTTCCTAAGTTAGATTATATTTGACTTGAATATCTACCCCTTATATATTTATTTTGAATCCCCCAATAAGTGAGGTGGTAATTTGATCCCAGTTCATGATTGAATAAGAGAAGAGAGATTTGTATTTTTAGCAATATTCCCCCTTAAGTGATGCTACCAATAATCTTAGGGCCACATTTTACTTTGTGATATTATGCACTTGGTATAGAAATACCATATCCTATAGGTACTCAAGTGGGGTTGTTAGGCTGCACCTGTTGGCTCCATTTTTTGAGCATCCCCAAGAGTCAACCTTCTCTATGGATTTTGAATTTCCCAATTACCTGTTGCAATTTTTGATGCCATAAAATCCTCCTCGTTACCAACTACAGCCAATCCTCTTCTTTTGAGAAGGTTTTTCCCTTTTTGAGGCATCCTTACTAGTTTCCTTGTTGAATATGGAGTTGCACCACTACTTTCCATTTATAATTCCCTATGCATGCTCCGTTTACTCATAATCCTTTCTCTAGGTAACTTTACCTATTTTTTCTAGCACTCCTCTTTTTCCTCCACTCCGCTGCTCTCTAATTTTTATCATGAAGGAGGGAAACCTATGTTTATCGATCCTGAGACGTTTGAATTAGAATCTATTACTAATGAAATATTGAAGGACAAATGTGGGCTCATTATTTTTTTCAAGATGTTTTCTAGCATCGACGGGGAGGTGACCAAAGCTTTTGCTACCTCCTAGGAAAATGGCATTGTTACCATTCATGGCATGGAGTTTCAGATCACTATGGAGATGTTGGGTAAACTAACGGGACAAAATCTTGACAATAAGGTAATCAGGAGGAACACACATAATTGGAATGCAAAGTTAGCTCACTTTGAGAAGAAATCGGTGATCCATAAGCTGCACAAGAAAGATTTGTATCATCACCACCTCTCTACACCTTGGAAGGAAATCCTTAAACACATTATGTAGTATTTAAATTTTGACAATCCTGAGTCTGAGATTTGTTGCTTCCATTTAGCATTCATTAACCATTTCCATAAAGTTAAAATTATGAACATCCCAACCACACTTTATTGGTCCATGGATTATGCAATAACCTCCACCCGTACCAAAAAGGAAGAGGTTTTGCCCTATCACCAGGGACTTTTTAGAATCCTTTATAGGTTTCTTCTCCTAAAGTTTCCCAAAGGAAATATCCTTGCCCTAGATTCAGATGAAAAAATCTTCTTCGATGCCCAACCCTAAAGCCTCTAAACCAAAGAGAAAAGACAAGAGTGACAGACCTCATTCTAGATCCAATATCAATAAAATGGCTAAGATCAAAAAAACACTTGCTCACTATTCTAGAGACTCAAATTCAAGGAATTTGTTGAAACCTCTCCTTCCACTTCTAAGAAGCCCTTGAAGGATCTTTCCAACTCCCATGATATTGTTGAAAAATACCTCCATAAGCTTACTTTCCATGCCACTTTTGTTACCATTGATGGTTTGGAAAATGCCCATATGGCCATTGGGAAGGCAATTTCGAAGCTCAAGGAACAATGTCAAGCACTCAGCCTTCTATTTTTATGTGATACTTTTGAGGATATTCTAGCCATTTCTATTGCAAATGTACCTTCTGATGTTAAATTTGATGCTAAGGATGAGGATGTGGTGGAAATTGTGAAGGAAGCCTACATCGAAGCCCCAAAGGATGTACCAAAGAATGATGTGAAGGATGCCATGCTGGAGGCTATTGTTGCATCACCAATGCAGACTGACATACCATTTTAAGCTCTCTTTATCGTTTGATGTTCCTTCCTCTTGGAGGATTTTGTCCTCTCTACTTATGTTGGTGGAATGTTTATCTTTTTTTTTCCTTCCTGTGTAAGTATTTAGTCCTTTTTGGTTTTGTTGGCTGAATGACTCTTAGTTCTGTTTCCTCCTTTTGTTTCCTCCAAAGGTTTTCCTTTCTGTTTTTCTATTGTAAAAGGCGTTAGGGTGCATTTCAAATGCCTCCCTTTTAATAAAAATATTAACTTACCAAAAAAAAAGTGGGGTTGTTAGGCTCTCACTAGTGTAGAGTGGTAGTATCTCTAGTACTAACTTTAGAAGCTTTTCCCATACAACTAATGGATTTGGAGGTCATAGCGGGCTTACATTATTCCATTTCAAGGGAAATATAACTAGAAAAGTGGTCATGTTTGGGCCTTGCAATCTTCTTATTTAGGGAGTAAAGGTACTATTGATAGCAAAAAAATATTGATAGTGGTTTTTTATTTATGTACCTTTGGATATTTTTTTTGTAGTGGAGTCACCAGTTGAATGCAGTGCATGCTCTAGGAGTAGATAGATTGAGGCCTTGACAAAAATATCAATCTGGTGTTGTTCATAGTAGCTTCTTTTGGATGTTCATATTAGCAGATTTTCCAAGTGATTTTGAAATGCTTCAAAAAATAGAAATAGGTAGATACCCTCACCAAATTCTAAGCCTAACTTGTTCTTGCAATTGCATGACCAAAGATAACTCATTAGGGTCTCAAAGGGTGTGCCATTAAACTTTTATCCTCTTTTATTTTCTCATCCATAATATGGGGTGTGGACTACATGGTTAGGGTTATTTTACCTCATGCAAAGTAACATAGTAGGGCCATTCCCAAGAATGCAAGGTTTGTCTCAATTAAGAGCCTTCAATATTTTGATAAAGATCAATTCCTTTACTATATGTGATCTTGGGCACACATTTCCTAATCTAATAGCTTGGGGCAAAAGTGTTAGAGAAAGAAAATAAATATAAAGGAAAGGAAAAAACCTAAGCTAAAATGCAATGATGCACCAAATATCAAATAAGATCTCCCTACATAGCAACTCTAACCATAATATGCCAGTGTGAACACTTCTCCTCAACATACATGAGCGCAGTTTGAAATGCAAGCACACACATATAAAGGAGATGGATCAAGGTATGAGAACCAAATAAGTACACAAACCTCCAAAACACATATATGCAAGTATAATAATTACAAATATTATGCCATAAGCAAGGGTTTGGGTTACCCATAAGACCGCCTAAAGATACACATATTATTATACAAAGGAAAATTAAAATAAAGTTTATACAACTCATAAATATTTTACAAGGCTAAAACTACTACTATATAGATTACAATCGGGGAAAGTTTCCTTCTAAATTTTTTAGGATGCTTTGACAACTTCAACTACTCCTTTTGTAGATGTGAATGAGGGCATCCTTTGTAATTATTGTTGTCAGATGCAAGACTAAAGCTACTATGTTTATCTTTAATATTTGTCCTAGAATGTTAAGCTAAGATGATATTGTAGGTGCTACTTATATCTCTTAATATTGAAATCCATGTATCTCACCTACTTTCTCTAGGATTTCACACAACATCATTTATTTTCTACAACCAAATCTAATTTTCCTTGTAATCAGTATCTTGTCATATCAGGTTTCAAACTTTGGTATAATTTCAATTATTTTAGGTTCCTTATATAGGGTATTGGCTACTTGTCAAAACTTTTATTTGTCAACCTACATTGGGATTCTTAAATTTTTTGAGATAATATTGAGTCTCATTGGAAATAGTTTGGTCAAACTTTCCTTTTGATTTTCCATCAAAATTATAATATTTCATTCTTTGAGGCTTTTCTTTTCATAAATTTTACCTTCTAAAAAAATATCTTCTTCTATTTTTTCATATCTTATCAAAATATCTAATTATTAGAATATGTCATCTCTTGATTTCAATTGATCCTTTTTTCAACTTTTCTCCCTCAAGAGAAACTACACATGGAAGGTCAAAACTTTTACATTTCCCCTTCACTCAAAACTTTCAAAAAATTGTGATCTTTGATCAAGATTCCTTTGTCTTCTACAATATTTCCTTCACCTTCCCAAGGTCCAACTATTATTTTAGTGAGAAGTCACTACAATACCTTCCTTTCATCTTCCATAAAGATCTTAAATCTTGTATTTAATTTCATCTTCTTGCACTTCTAAGAAAAAGCATTACCATATTGCAGGATTGATGGTGCTATCACTCTTTGTTTTTTATATAGTTATAGATATCAAAAGTGATATTTGTAAAGAAAAATAATCAACAACACTATAATTATCCCATGTTACATCTACTACTAATCATTTAATCCATTATTTTACCATTTTATCATCTTTCAACTCATATTTGAATAAGGGTATGATTCCTACCCAAGGGAGCCTTATACTCTCATCTAGCTTAGGTAAACCCCTTTACTAATATAAAAATTGGTCTATAAGATAAAGTATATTTTTTATGGTAATTTAGATAAGCAAAATTAATTCCATATTCTAAAGGTTTCTCTTAGGAGATAATTGACTACTCAATGACATTTGCTATAGTTGTTAAGATGAAATCTATTTGGATGATTATTTCTATTGTTTCCTCTAATAGTTAGGAGTTATATCAAATAAATGCGAAGAGTAAATTTTTCATGTTGGTCTCTAGGAGTATATTTGTATATTATATTTATCAAGTTTTGATCTTGATGGGCCTACTCCCTTGGTATATCAACCGAAGAGGTCTTACTATGGGTTTAAATAGACTCCTCAAGCTTGGTATGAGAAGATTAATTATTTTTTTAATGATTTGTGTGTCTTTACAATGTGAGGTAAATCATGATTTCTATATTAAGTATTAGGACAACTAAATATTTGTGATACTAATATATTTTTATTATCTTATTATAATGAAAAGATCAATATCGTTTATCTTAGAGATGAAGTCATAACTTCTTGACACATTTAAGGTAAGATTTGGGTATATTTTATTATTTTTGGGGTATTTGAATTGATTAGTCACCCTCTAGGATCACAATTTATCATCCCAAGTATGCTTTGGATCTTGTATAATGGCTTAAGATTAATGATTGGAAGACTACATGAACTCCCTTTTCTTTTGATTTGAAGGTACAAGAAAATTTCATTACTCCTTTGATGGATGATACTTTGTATTGGTCACTTGTCAAATCCCTTTTATATCTCATAAATACATAGTCAAATAGTCTATCTACTATTAGATATTATTCTAGGTTTATCCAATAACCCCATCAAAGTCACTAGATAGCATCCAAGCAGGCCCTCAATATATCAAATGTACATACTAGATGGGTATTCACTACTCATTTGGAGCACCTCTAGTTTTGATAGGATTTTTTGATGTGGTGTGAATGCTTGAGTTGCTTTTATTTCTTTATAAGTTGTATTTTAGAAATTTGAGGTAAATCATGATATCTTTATCAAGCATTAGAATTATCAAATATTGGTGACTTCACTATATTTTTATGATATTAACATAATGGAAATCTCAACATATTTAATCTAGGAGATGAAGTTATAACTTCATGACACCTTTGAGATGACATATTTGGGTCTATTTTATTATTTTTAGGAATTTGAATTGATTAGTCACCCTCAAAGATCATTATTTCTCATCCCAAGTTTTTTTTGGATCTTCTATAATGATTCAAGATTGATGGTTGGAAACCTAATCAAGATCTATTTACTTCTAGTTTGAAGATACAAGTAAATTGAAATTCTCCTTTGGTGTATTCTACTTTATATTATTCACTTGTTGGATCCATTTTCTATCTCATCCATACTTAGTCAAATATTTTATCTACTATCAACTATTATTCTAGGTATATGTGGTCACCTCATTAGATTTATTGGACATCATCCAATTGGATCCTTTATTATAATAGACGTACACACCAAATGGGTATCACTACTTGGTTGGAGAACCTCTAGGTTTTATAGGATTTTTTATATGGGGTCAATGATTTAAATTCTCCACTATGTTCAATAGTTGTATTCTCATATGTTGTAATATGTTGTGTCCATGTCCAAGGAAATATACAAAATATTTACTTTGAGTGTTCACATTTAACATTGGTATCATCATCAATTATTAGTCAATATAATATATATTTAATATATAAATCTATGTGCCCATCCACCATAAGTGGTGTAAGAAATATTACAAAAAAAATATTCAATTCCTGTACTACCATTTTCTTTTCAACACCATTTCAGTATTTGTTAGACTACCAAACGTCAAGAGTCATCCCTCATCTAATATTATTTATTTAGATAGTGGCTATTTCCATTATTTTAAATGACATGTATGCGCCACACTCCTTATCAATGCTTCAATTATAAGTATATATTTTAAAAAATGACTTCCAACCCCTTTAGATGCACATTTTCCAATGTTTCTTCACTTCCATTTTATCTCCTTTACATATCCACTTTTGTTTCAAGAAGTCCCATGTGATACCCCACCCCCTCTATCCACTTGCTTTCCATCCCACCCCTAATATGCCACCCCACCCCCATGTGGTGGTCACCTACATGTTCCCTTTATGTGTTCCCTCATGTGCTTCCCCCAACACCACATGCTACCATATATAATAAGATATATTATATGTAATAATATATAAATGTGTGTGTTATGTAATTGAAAAAACCTCCAATATATTACATCGTGACCACATAGCGGTATTACAACAACTTCAAAATTATGCATATATTGCTTGAGAAGATTCAAATCTAGGTCTCTTCCTTGAAATTTGAGGAATTAACCAATTAATGTCATGTTATATGATATGATATAATATAAACTATACATACTTTAATTATTAATAATAATAATAATAATAAATATAAATACATTCTCATTCACAAAAAAAAATTGCGCTAATAAGATTTTTTTACGTTGAAAAAGGACTCAAAAAATAATTATCGAAGTGCATATATCATTACAAAATTTTGAGGATGAACAAATCCTAGCAACAATAATTTGTGGGGTCTTTATAGTAAGCACATATCAATCTAAAAAATAAAGTATAAAATGCCTATGATAATCTACATAATGAAATAAATCAATTCAAAAAAGATATGGGATTAAGCATGAAATAAATACATAAAAGGCTCAATAAGATAAAGGAAGGTATCAATTCTATTGAATCTAACATTAAAGCATTGGCCACTAAAAAAATTCCCTCGATATTAACAAACTCTTTATGTACACAGATTTTAGGACGAGATCCTAACCATTGTTAGCTTTTGATACTAAATACTTAATGAAAAATAACCACAAGATATAGAATAATATTTCTATATAAAATTTTAGATAATGATAATATTTAAAGTATATAAAACTCATGAAAGAATTCTGCAATAACTTAGAAAACTGCCATTAACTAAAGCTCACAAAAATATTATTTTGATATAGAATGGATATATCCCAAACTCTCCATATTTTATACATGCTCTAAATTGTATCTCTACTTTACTTCTCCTCTACATTGTGTGTATGTGTGTTTATCACACTTACATATATGCCTATTTATATAATAAGAAGTGAATCTTCATATGGAGTACTCTTGGCCTTATATCTTCCTAAGACTCTTCACTTCCCTATTATATGGACTCATGTGCACATGGACTAACATGCACATTTACATCATTAAATACTTTGCACATTCTAACAATACTTGTGCATTTATTACATTACATAAAGTAAATACTCAAACCCTAATATAAGACACATTCCTAATCTAAAGATGTACCCAAGGTGGTACATTAGCATGTACCAAATAATGTAATATATTCCAACACCCTCTCGTATTACATTATTTGGTTATTGAAGACTTTAGTATTCAATATAGATCTTCAAATTTCATATGTCCTTCAACTTGATCAGGTTCCTGTTATTCTTATTTAATATGAATATGGCCAAGTAGTCCAAAGTGTTGTTGTCCTCTCATATTTATCATTTTAAATATTTTATTTCCCCATTAGATTTTATGATAAATAGATTTTTCATTTCTTGCAAACTGTTCCTCAGAAAATCCATTAGTGTTATTTTGAACTATAATAATGTCTTGTGAAATCCCATTTGGATCTAGAGCATATATATCATTGTGAATTGATCTTGTAGTTTCTATCTCATTTTTATTTATAATGAGACACTTATTGAATCCACTTATATCTCTAAAATCAATCATCCTTTTTCTCTCTACCAATTTGGCTACTGAAATAAGATTTGATGTTAATCCAAGAACATACATTACTTTATGTAATAAAAGATTTGGAAATGATGTACTAGGTGTTACACATCCATATCCTTGTATAAGATAATTTTTGCGATTTGCAACTTTCAACCTAAGATTATTATTGACTCAAGGTAATCAAACCATTGTAAATTTCCTATCATGTGATAACTTGCACCGTAATCAATAAACCAAATGTTGTTTTCATTTTGACTTATAGAATTATTTGTTCTTGAAGTAATTTTGAATTTTTTATATGGAATATTGTGTGATTTTGGATCTTGAATCCTTTCATAGTATACCTTGTGATGATATGTTCCTCTTGCTAATTTATCCATTATATTCAAGAAAATAGTTTTATTTTTGTACCCCTTATGTATGCCTAGTGTTTTAAATCTATTGGCCAACTTGGAATTTGAGTATAGGAATAAATTTGATATAATATTTTCAATTCTCAAATTGTAGAATACCGTGTATCTCCCATTTTTTTTGAATATAATATGTCTTTGATAAAATACTTAGATTTCTAAATTTTCCTTTGAGTTGAATCCCTTTTGTCTCCCTAATTATGAATAGAAAGCTTAAAGATAATTTTAATGCAATTTCAATTTTGATAAGGCTCTCTAGTTTTAAGAACATAAAGTTGGATTCCTTATGTCTCATTAATTTGAACAAGAGACTAATATCAATGTAATTTTCCAACTTTCAAAAAAGCTCTATGTTGTAATCTTTATATCTCTCAAATTTTCAATAATATGGTTTCTAAATTCTAAAAATCTAACTTGATGCTGAAGTTATTATAACTCCCAAATAAGAAATTTAGAAAAAAAAGATATTTGTAAATTTTATATTCCTAGTAATGTTGAAATCCTTATTTCTCCAAGTTAAACTATTTGTAAAAATTTCAATGTGGCTTGAATTTCAAATAGAATGAGATCATTCTAAAAATTGTAAATTGTATTTCCAAAATACTTCAAAATACTTCAAAAATGATCAATATAGTTTCTAAGGTTCTAAATATTCAAATTTTTGCCTTATCTCTCCATTATTCAATTAATCTAAAATGTACTAGATTAATTAATCCTGAACCTCAAGTCATCGAGGAAAGAACGCCCAGTCTCTAGCATGATAGATTGGGTGCAAGAGCTAGCCCAGGCACCAACAAACCATCGTTTGTGTCTCCAGCAAAGAAAATAGTGGGGGATCCCATAACCAGAGGGGGTATGGCTAAGAAAAAACTAAGGATTGAGGAACCCTAATGAGATCCTTTTTGAGACTTAGGAACAAACAAATCCAAGGTAGCTCCAAAACCAGTGCTAGTGACCTGGACAAGGAGGGACCTACAATCATGGTTCTCAAAAGTTTCATTCTAAAATATTATGCGGACATCATCCACCAAATGCAGGAGCACTATGACACTATGACTCAAGTGATCTTCAATGAAGGATACATCCCGAAAGTTGAGGCCAATGTCGATGACAAGGAAGAAGAGGATGAAAAGGAAGAGGAGCTCGAGGAAGATGTCGAAGATGAGGCATGAGGTTCCTCGAGTCCTAGGGGTATCATTTTTGGTTGATGTTTTTTAGAGGAAGTAATTCTCTCTGGGCTGTGGTTCCATTTTTCCTTTTGTAATGTTGATCAGTGTGGCCTGCTCGTCTTAGTTGGTCCTATTTTTTTTTGGTATACAACGCTTGCTCAGCTAAGACTGCTAGGAAGTTTAGTAGTTGTAGAGGACAAATGTTCCTCAGGATATCTAGGATCCGTAGCTTTAGCTAAAGGCTATCTTTTGTAAAAGGTTTTGGTTCAAACTGTAAAACTCGGTAATTAATGAATAAATTTACTTACCAAAAAAAAATACCAACCTTAGAATAATTAGAAGTAATATCCTTTACGATTCCTTAACCTCTACAATAACTGAATTAAATTAGGTTTTATGTACCTCCTTGTGAATGACGTATGCTAATATCATTTTTTAATGCTTTGACCTTCCTCTAGTTTCTTGCAGGTTTCTCTATCAGCAACTATTAATTCATCTACATAGCCATGCTATATTGTAGGCTATGTTCTCCATAAAATCTCTATTCTTGACTTTTTTGTTCTCGATGGCCTTTCACTTCATTTTGCAAATAGGTTTGAGGCTCTTAACATCCTCCATGTAGGAGATTTAAAGCTCTCAATATTCTCCATGTGTGTGCTTCTCAAATACATTGGTCTCCTTTGTGAACGGTCTTCTCTAAACTTAGAAACACCTTTGCATTTCTTACGCTCCTTGAACACATTGGAATCCTTGGTGAATGGGCTCTGAATATGTTATTCGAACTTAGAAATAACTTCACCTTCAATTATTAGATTCTCATGCTCGAAAACATTTTTCTCCTTTAGGTGCTCTTCAACTACAAGTTCAAGATTCAATATTTTTAGGCTAGGTTATTCCTTCCATTATGCCCTTTGTAGCATATCCTCCTCCAATGCATTTAATGTTGTTTATAATGCATTATTTCACTTATAAATAACCCTTGGCATTTCTCCTTCAATGTGCCAAGTGGTAAGAATATTTTCAATGACCTTTTCAAATGGATCTTCTCCTTCTTTGCAATGCTTACTCTTTTGTAACTCTTAATATTGCACTCAACCTCCTATGAATTTTTTCAATACATTTCTTGAGTAGCTGAGCATTTGTTCTATCTTTCCATATGACAACTACCATATTCTCTTTAGTATATTGGTAGTTATGGAAGCCAATGTTTGCTTCTCCTTTGGCTATTGTGATTCCTACTGACCCTATTGTCTTCTCCATGTCCTTTCAACTTCCTCTCAAAGTATTTTCACTAGCATGCTCCATTTCATACATAAATGATGATTCAATGGCTCAATATGGAGCTTTGGTGGCTCCTCTAGTGGTTGAATAAAATAACACTCCTCCTCCTTGGCTTGTAAGGTGATTTCACTTCTTAACTTGGTGGTTCTACCACTCCTTTGGTGGCTATTCTTCACCAAAAACTTGATGGTAGTTTCTAATGCTCCTCATTTTCCAAATTATGAAAATGACTCTCTTTTAATATGGTGGTTTTGCTACTTCTTTTGTGGCTACTTCTTATCACTATCTTCTTCAATCTATAGTGCCTTACTTGGTATCTTTAGACACCTTAAGCCTACTATTTTTGGGCACTTATTCGGCCTTCTTTCATTCAATATATTCTGCATACACACACACATATATATATGATATTCCTTTCTCCTTAGTACTCTCTTTCAAGCTAACTTTTAACTCTATATTTTTCTGTTGTATTGTGTAAGTTCTAAGATAGCAATGATGCAATATTCTTCAACTTTGAAGTCTTATTTTTGATACTTTAAAAAACTTAAATGTTATGCTTTTAAAAAAATTATAATAAGCTTATATGAAAGTTAAAAAAATTAACTTTTATAGCACCAATATTGCATACTGTTTGGCCTCCTCTTCTTGGTGATTTGATTCACCATTTTGCTGTCCCAAATTTGTAAAATTTGCAGATTCAATTCCTTTTTCTTTACTACCCGAAAATCATTAATTTTCAGTTCTAATTGCTGCCTAAGTTTTCTACCTATTAGCCTTTAACTTGCTAACTAAAAAACTGATTTTTGTAGCTTCAATTCTCCTTTGAATGTATTCTCTCAACCTCTAAAATTTGTAGCTATAAATTTTGCCTTCTTGCTTTCCAAATGCCTTTATAATTTGCAACAATTATCCTCCTTAAAATGCTACCAAATATTCCTATGCTTTGTGTAGACACCTAAAATACATAATGTTGAGAAGGCTACTCATGTGGACACCTTTTTAGGCCATATAACTCATCTTGGACCTTTCCAAGACCCAATAGTTGTTCTAACCACTCAAACAGGGTAAAATAGTCCTATTCAACCTTGGTCATTATTTTCCCTAGTGGATACCTATCGATGATGACCGTAGATCGAGCCATACCTATTAAAGATGACCGAGTATATAATAAACTTGGGTTACCTATCGATGATTACCATATATCAAGCTATACATATCGAATATGACCGAGTCTATATTAAACTTGGGATACCTGAGCTGAGTATAATCCATTTCAAGGCAATAGTTCTTGAGCTGTTACTCACTAGAAGATTCTAGAAGCATCACCCCACCTACCTTAGCCCAACCAAATCTTGATCTTGGATTCTTGAGAAAGCTAGGATGCCAATTCAAGAGGTCTATAAATGACAAGCATTTCATTCATCCAAGATATGTTTAATTACCATAACGAAGTGCTGTCAAACTAAGGAGAGAATTGATATCCTTTGAGGTGCAATGAAGTGCTGCCCAAATTGCATCATGATGTTTGCACATTCACCAATGGAGCTTTGGAGAGCTTGAAGGACCAATTACATCACTATTCATCATCAATCTGAGCTAATTTCATAATAAAATTAATTTTCCAAACACAATGATCCTTAAACATAAATTTGAAATTCAAATTAACTATCTCCATTCATCGAGCTTAGAGAACAAAGTCTCTATTTTGTGGCAACTATTTTCAATATCATACCTTAGGCACCATCACTAACACTAAATATGGCTAGCAAAACTAGCCATTCTGATCGAGTACAACCTTATGGTGACATTTAGTTTGCCTATATTTTCTATTTTTATTAGTCTTAGATGCTTTACATTTTATTTTTGATATAGATTAGAAATATATATTTTTAGTCTTTATGCATTCTTTCACTATTTTTATGAATTTCCTTATTGCTTTATGCATTTGCTTTCATTTTGTATTATCAAGAAATAGGCCTCATCTTGAGAGGCTTTCATATGCTATTGATGCTTTTGTAGTTTCTTTGTGTGTAGGTTACAGGCCTAATCAAGAGCTATACATCATCAAGATCATCTTTCTTGGCATCATAAAGTGGAGGTTGCTAAAGAAACCCTCTATAATCATATTTGGAAGAGCAAGAACTTTGGATTGCATATTTTCCCCTTGTGGGGTTACATATTGTAATTGTGTATCAAATTGGGGAATCCCTAAGAGGGATCTATTGTAACCATGTTTCATATTATTAATAAGAAGAGCATCCCATTTTATTTATCTTTTTATCTTGATGGTTACTTAATTTTATTTTTCAATTTGTTTACATTGTTACATAGTTAGATGCATGGTTTTTGTTGCTTTACAGTGGCGATCACGTGCGGGACCATTCCTAAATTGTTGCTAACTTGAGTTTTCTTATTGTTTTTCATTTGTAGGTACCACCATTCTGAGTTGGCATGACTAATAGTGGCCATCGCCATCGGATCTGATGACCAACATGGCCATCATTCTGATCTCTGATGGCCTCAAAATAGAACACAAAAAACATGATTAGCGACATCTTCTTCGAATGATGGCTACATCTGTAAGTGGCTTTGAACTTATTTTTGTTGTGTTTTTCTAAAAATTGATAGAATAGCAATTTAATTAGATAACATAGAGAAATTTAAAAGGTAAAATTTTAGATCTCTATTTATTTGTTGGCCACCATTGTTGGGAATAATGACCTCTTTGCTCGTCACCCCAGAATCCAATGATAAAATTTTTATTGACTCTGTGTTTGACGACCACTGCTATTGATCATTTTCATAGAGATGGCCTCTAATAGATTGTGTGTTAGGGTTTACCTGCTTGTAGCCTACTTAAAGGTTGTTCTCATTTAGATCTACATTGCAATTTTCTGAAAGATAAAATGTTTTTACTTGCATATTTCTAAATTTGAAACATCTTTTTCATGCATGTAGTGAATATCATGGAGTGTTGTATCTTGCATATTTGCTTTTGCATGAATTAAAATGAACCACACACACTTCACATTCTAAATTTAACATCAGTGAGTTGGAAGTGACATCCAACCACTGATCAAGACCAATGGTGGCCTTCATCACCACCTGTTTGGCTTGCATATTGTGATTTTTGAACCCGATCATGGCCAAGGCTAGCTCCAAGAACCATCGTAGCTATGAAAAATTGCATGCACTCTTCTTCAGAAGGTGTATCATTGATCATGGTGAATTGGGTGAGGATCGGTAGGACCTGTGCTCCCTCATCGGATATGGGCTTCATCTCCATATCTTGGTGGGTTTCACAATTCGGACTTCATCACCGAATTAGTGTGTGAGAGCGTACAGGTGAAAACCCTTAAACATTTGAGAATTACATCAACAATTTTCAAACTCGTATAAGAAAGTGGTAAGATATTCAATAAATCAAAACACACAAGCTAGTTTTAGGAAACACAAATAATCTTTAAAAGAGATAATCATTTTGTCTACTTTGTTTGTTTCTTTATTGTTTATGTAATCAACATAAGATCCTACCATCCGATCTAGGACCAAACCCTAAAAAAATTTGCACCAAAAATAAAAAATTATGCAAATCGGAGCTATAACGAAGAAGTTATGTTGGTTTTATCATTACTCTATTTTGAGTAATTTTTAAGCCAAAAATAGGGGAAAATAACACTAAAATAGTCATAAAAAGCCCTAGACAACCCCAAAAATTACCAAATTTATTTTGTTGTCTTAGTTAGCCCCTTGTGCACCTCTCACAACATTTTTGAGGTCTAACTCCTTATTTTCTCAAAATTCCTCAAATTTGTCATTTTTCCACTAGCCTCGATTGGCCAAATATTCCAAAAATACAAATTTTGACCCAAAAACACTTTTTTGAGTCCTAGCCCATTGTGATCAGCTCATCACACTAATCATTTTTATATATAACACCCACAATTTTTTTTGAAAGTCAAAATTTTCTAAAACAAAAAATGGTTGAGGGACCCTCCATGGTGTTAAAACAAGACCTCCAAATTAGAGAGAGAATCAGGCTCCACAACCAATGAACATCTCCAAATCAGTCTAGAGGACATGGCCATCCCTGAATGGCATCCTAAGTTTTATCATAACACCAATACCATCCATAGGGGGTCAGACCTTCGAGATATCCCTATTAGGGAGGCACCCATAGGTCCTCTAGAAAACCTTCTTGACTTGGATACCTTGATAGAATTTTATAAAAGGAATAATCCACCCATTGAGGGGCCTAGTAGGTCAATGTCATAGGTTCACATCCCAACTTGCTCTATACATCAATCAGAACATGAACATGAGCATACACCATGGCCTAGCCTAGATGAGCAAACCACCCCATTTGATTGAGCAAGTCACCCCCCTACTCCTCATGGAGAGCACTCTGCATGCACACATTGTACTTCTATGCAACCTAAATATCATTCATTCCTCATAGATGAGGAAGAGGACCCAAGTCATCCTCCTACTCCTCATGAAGAGTACTTGGTGCAACCACGTTGCATCTCTACATCACTAGACTATACAGAGCCCATTCATAAACCAGAGTATCAGGTCAATGCAACCTTTAGGGATTATGGAAAATAAGTAATAGATCCTACTAGGGGGAAAAGACATGATAAACCCATCCGTATTTCAAATACGAGGGTACATAGACCCCATACAATTGAGCAACAAAATCATACTCATCAGGCACTTAGGCCAAATCTTAATCAACAACAACATACGGATCAACTCCAGTTGGATCAACAACAATTAAATCAACAATGGGTGGACCCACAATGAGCACACCTACAAAGGTTGTATCAATGAAAGATACAACAAGAACAACAAAATATACAACAAGAGCAATTGCAAAATGCATTACATGAAGTGGTGCTTACACCTAGCACCTAGAGGATGCAACAATGCATAAGGCACCCAATACAATCTCAAAATATTCCCCCTCGACCATGCCAAAATCATGTTCAACATCAAAGGCCATTACCTGGTTATCATCAAGAACCTCATACTCCTCAACAGTACCAAGATCAACAAGAGGAGGAATTATATGAAGAGTCCCAATGGGAACATCAGGAACAAGTAGATACCTACCTTGAATCCATTTATGATGAGGTACCTAATGATCATACTTATCACCCACCTCAACATCAAAATTGACCCCCTCTACCTAATCAAGGGTGACAACAAGTAGATCATATCATTTCTCCAAGGGCATACAAAGTGCTAATTGATCGGCTAAATTCATTAGAAAAACAAGCTCAAAGTTTGGTTTATCAAAAACCCACACTAAAGCAGCTTAGCAATCAACCTCTGCATCCATCAGTGCCATCACCACCATACCCATCACATTTCAAGATGCCTAAACTTGAAAAGTTCAAAGGTGATGAAGATGCACAAGAGCACGTGACAAGCTTCATCAATATGTGCTTTCATCTTCAAGATAATGACCCCTTGATGTTGAGAACCTTCCTTATAACATTAGTTGGGGGTGCTTTAGAATGGTATAATCATCTACCACATCATAGCATATACACCTTTGAGCAATTAGCCGATGCATTTTTGGAATATTTTGCCTTTAGCACTAAGAAAATGATAAACTTGACTGACTTGTCTAGCCTTCATCAACTTGATGATGAGCTAGTCATGGAGTATGGCAATAGGTGGAGGAAGGTGATGTCAAAATTACCTTTCACCCTACCCATAATAGAGCTCACTCAAATGTTTACTAGAAGTTGTTCAAAGTAAATCTCACTCTTCTTACAATTACAATAGTATCAAACATTTGAGGAGGCCTTAGCATAGGCCAAGATCATTGAGGACATCAAGGTCCAGGAGGGTGATATTCAACTCCACAAAAGGGAATGGCCAAACAAGAATATTAAAGGTGGCAACATGCAACAAAAGGTGGCCCTAGTCAATCAAGTTGTTTTGAGTATCCCTAGATCCTCAAACCAGGCCGCATCACCTCAACTACTAGTGCAACCTAATTACCAGGCTCAACCTCCACTGGCTCAAAATCATATGCAATAAAATCAAAGACAAGGCCAACAACATCGACCACCATGACAATATACTCATTTATCAGAGACATTAGCATCGATCTTCAATCGATTATGTGAGGCACAAGCAATCAATCTTCCTGAGATCCATCCATTGAAACCTAATAAGCGTAGATCAAAGGGGCATAGGGAAAATCTATACTATGTTTACCATCGACAAAGGGGTCATGACATCCAGACATGTTACCCCTTTAGAGATTTAGTACATGATATGATCGAGAAGCAAGAGCTTCAGATTGGCAATCCTCTTGCTCCAAACAACCAACCAATAGGAGTCTTCCAAGACCCCTTACCCACACATGAAGCAAACACAACACCTACCAATCAAGTCGAGCAACCTAATCAGGTGCATATCAATCCACCTCCCCAAGAGTTTGTGGGAATGATCAGTGTTGTAATAGAGGACCAAGAATATCAAAATCGATCTACGCAACCTATGGCTTCATCCAACATTTCATCTTCACTCATCTCATCTCATCAAGACATTGGCATTGCATAAAATTTCATGCCACAATGGGGGGATCAGTTTCTACCACTCCTCCTAGCCAAGCCAATCACATTACATTAGATAAAATGCACACTAGGGGTCTTCAAGGTGTCACACCTTCCCCACCATCCACATCATAAGCGATGAAGCAAATTAGGGATTCTAAAGGTATCATACCTTCCCTACTTTCATCGATCACCACACATACTGGGAATGCATAAGGTATCACACCTTCCCCCTTAAAATCATAAAACAATCAAAAACAACAAAAATCATCAAAAATACCAAAAAATTAGAAAACATAAAAACATAAATAATTCAAAACATCAAAATACAAAATATTTGCATTATACATTATGCATTTCATTATATGCATTCATTAGTTGCATTACATTAGGCATATTCATCCATTGCACTTGCATTAGGATAAGTTGTGTTTACATTCTTACAAATGACACCATGTTTGTATGTCAATCATGAATCCACATATCATTATCATTCATATTCTCATTGTGAGTAACTGTGTTTTTCAACACATCTTATGAGTTGCTATAGGGTGTATACTAGGGTTTTCTGGTCATTCAACCATCCCTAGTTATCTTTTCAGATTTTGTAGAAAGCTATCTTGGCTTTTGAAGGTGAGGTCTAGTTTTGATAGTACCTTGCATATCTCAAAATCCCAACACAATTTTAAACATTAACAATCCTAGTTTGAACAAGGAAGGATGACACTACAAAGTGGTCCTGGTCACCTTAAGCGAAAGGTTTTCCTTGCTCATATTATTATGCGCATGGTCTAGAATGTTGATCATTGACAAAAGGACAAGCTCCCCCTACCCAAATAAATCCCTTGCTCTTACACAAAATGAGCAAAATTCCCAAAGCAAAGCAAAATAAACAGTGATTTTCATCACTAAGCAAATCCCTTGCTCCAAAAAAAATAAAATGTAAAATAAATAGTGATTTTCATCACTAAGCATGAGCAAGTATCCCAAGCAATTAAAAGAAAATAAGGGGGTAATGAGCTTGAATCCCTGGAATATTTAGTATTCAAACGCCATGGGGTGATCTCCATTACAACAATGGGTTGAATGAAACCCGCCTGGCAATGGAGTAGCCTTACGTGTGGTGATATGTCTATCACATTAGCGACCTTATTTTGTACAGACCAATGTCAGCTTATGGATGAGCTAGCTTTAGGTGGCTTGTATTGCCTAGTAGTCTAGTCTAACTACATCCAAACTCAGGATCATGATGACCATATGGTGATCCTCATTACAACAATGGGTTGAATGAAACCCACCTAGCAATGAGGTAGTCTTATGCCTCATCTAATATATTCACTTTGCACACATAGGGATAGTGAATATCTTGGTCTTCTTAATAGGCTTGTATCTTTCAAGAGTCTTGTGTAGTCATTATACAACTTTTGATCAATCAACTAGGGTGTTTGAGTCTCATGGAAAACCTCAAAAATTCCCCTATAGCAACAAATCATCTCATCAAACAATCACAGTTTTCCTTATGAACTTTTGTTTATTAAGGGGTGTTCATAGAATAGGATAGATACCGGATGGATATCATCAATGATATTTAGATGACCACTGACTATTTTATGCATATCTTTTAGTTTACAGAAGCTTATAGGGAAAGCCCCTACATCTCACATCATTTCATCTC
The DNA here is from genome assembly GCA_028583015.1 of Wollemia nobilis. Classification (NCBI taxonomy): domain Eukaryota; kingdom Viridiplantae; phylum Streptophyta; class Pinopsida; order Araucariales; family Araucariaceae; genus Wollemia; species Wollemia nobilis. Next base: position 766,616 of record JAQPPZ010001268.1, on the reverse strand, counting down.
ACATATGGATGTATAAATGATTAATTCTTATGATAAGAGTTAACATTTTTATTCATGATTTTCATACATTCTATGGTGTCTACCATTAGTTTGTTAAACATATATTAGATTCATTTATTATGTTTTAAGTGATTAAAGCATACATGTACATTTGCATTAGACCATCCATATAAAATTAATGCATATCACACATATTATATTTGTCATAACAACAACATGAATTCACATTCATAATCAGATAAACAAATCTAAATCATCCATCTAACATCAGATATCGCATCTAGGCATACATACATCTATGCATCCATACATCTGTCATCTAGGCATTACATCCATCAATGCATCCATAAATCATAACACATAATGCATCTAATGGTCCACTTTCATCAAAAATTGTAAAATTCACAAAAAATCAAATAAACAAAATCTCAAATGCACCTCGTACCTAGTTATTTACCCTATACACTTGGTGGTTGCAACGACTTGCTATCCATGCAATTCGGTAAGATGAGTAAATTACCATAAGGCCATTTGAACCAAATTATTCATTGATGAATTGAAATGTCTTCACTTCAATCCCCAAGAAGGCCATTGATCGGACTGCTCCATGAGAACGAGGCGTACATTTCATTCTTCTATGAAATTTCATCAAATCATCGAACATAGTGATTCACCTCATGCTTTAATTGAATTGCTATCATCTTGATTCCCTAAGAAAGCCATGTGGTTGGACTGCTCCATGGGATAGAGATGTACAATTACTAATAATGGTTGAAATCACAGCTGTAATAGGACTTTCCCTTTACAAAGGTTATCATCTTGCAACATCCAAATCAGTCATCTTGGTCAAGTGACTCATCGCTTTCATCACTTGCCATTTCCTCATCGACTCATCGCTTGAGGGGGTAGTCATAATCAAAAAATTCATAATCAAATTCAATAATAAAACACTCAATCATTGCTAAGTGTATTCATTCAAGAATCATTGCCGAAGACAATCATGCACCCTCCTTGCTTGGGGCAAATAAACAAAATATCAAAAACAAATTCAAACAAACCAAGTATCTTGTCTCCTAATCACCACTAAGGCTAGGATTTGACTTAAGCTTATCTTCTAATCACCACTAAGGCTAGGATTTTGACTTAAGATTATCTCCTAATCACCACTAAGGCTAGGATTTGACTTAAGCTTATCTCCTAATTGCCACTAAGGCTAGGATTTGACTTAAGCTTGTCTCCTAATTACCACTAAGGCTAGGATTAGACTTAAGCTTGTCTTCCAATACCCCAAAGATTACCAAAATCAAGTTCTTCAACTTGTTGAAGGCAATGATTCAATGATGCATGCTCTTTCCATGATTGGGGCATCTAAAGTTGACCAGATCAATGAACATCAATCAACCTACAATGTGACGTTAGGTTGTCTATTTTTTCTCAGTGTTGTGTTTTCCCACAATGCATCCCAAAAAGGGGCATCTGTAGACACCTAAAACACGTCATGTTGAGGAGGCTACTCATGTGGACACCTTTTCAGGCCATATGACTCATCTTGGACCTTCCCAAGACCCAACAATGGTTCTAACCACTCAAATAGGGAAAATCAGTCCTATTCAACCTCGAAATGTTTTTCCCTAGTATTTGCCTCATGAATGCTAGCATTGATGATAGTCGCATGTGGGCTATGGCTATTGATGATGGCTATAGACCAAGCCATACCTATTAAATATGGTTGAGTCTGTAATAAACTTGGGCTACTCGAGCCAAGTAAAATTTATTACAAGGCAATGGTTCTTGAGCAGTTACTCACCATAAGCTTATAAAAGTGTTGCCTCACCTACCTCAGCCCAATCGAATCTTGGTCTTGGCTTCTTGAGCAAGCTAGGATGCCAATTTGAGATGTCTATAAATGGCATGCATTTCCTTCATCCAATATATGTTCAATTTCCATAATGAAGTGCTATCAAATTGAGGAGAGAATTGATATCCTTTGAGGTGCAACAAAGTGTTACCAAAATAGCATCATGATGTATGCACAATCATCAATGGATCTTTAGAGAGCTTGAAGGGTCAATTACATCGCTATTCATCATCAATTCATCTTGAAAATGAGCTAATTCTATAATCAAACTATGTTTCCAAAAACAATGATCCTTTTGGCATTCAAATTGACTATCACCATCATCGAGCTTAGAGAACAGAGTCTTTGTTTGGTGTCCACTATTTTCAAAAATGGCCCACAGGCACTGCCATCGATGCCAAAGATGACAAGTAGAGCCATCCATTATAATAAAGGATGGCCTTGCAATGACATTCAATTTACCTATCTTTTCCAGTTTTATTAGTCTTAGATGCTTTAATTTGGATTTCTAACATAGATTAGCAATATCTTTTTTCAGTATTTACACATTCTTTCACTATTTTCATGCATTTCCTTATTGCTTTATGCATTTGCTTCATAGTTTGCATTATCAAGAAATGGACCTCATCTTGAGAGGCTTTCATTGCTATTGATATCTTTGTAGTTTCTTTGTGTGCAGGTTACAGGCCTAATCAAGAGCTAGACATCATCGAGATCATCTTCTTGGCATCATAAAGTGGAGGTTGCTAAAGAAACCCTCCATTATCAGATTTGGAAGAGCAAGAACTCTGTGGATTGCATATTTTCCCCTTTTGGGGTTACATATTGTAATTGTGTATCAAATTGGTGAATCCCTAAGAGGGATCTATTGTAATCGTGTTCCAAATTATTAATAAGAAGAGCACCCCATTTTCTTTATATTGTTATCCTAATGGTTAATTTCATTTGTCAATTTGTTTACATTGTTACATAGTTAGATGCATGGTTTTTTTTACTTTAAACTTTGCTATTTAAAGCTCTCTCAAATCTGCATTAAACTTCTCCAAATCACATCCCTCTTTTCTCCTTCTAATGCTGACCAATTTTGCAGTGCTAAAGCCTTCAATTCACTACTCTCTAAATCTGATTTCTTCTTCTTTATATCGCTACCCAAAAATAAAATTCAATTCCTCAAAATTGTTGCCTTATTTTTTTTTCAAGCCTTACTTCAATTGGTTTTTCAAGGGTACCTTTAAATCTGCCCAATTCTTCTTCAATTTGCAGCTCTATGTCACATTCAATTTGCTATCTAGTGACTTTTCAACGTTTGCTACAAAAATTAGTAATCTTATTCTCCATAAATCAGCCTTCAAATCCTTTATGGTTGTCTTCAAAACTTTCAAATATGGTGGCCTCTTCTATCTTATTTATCCTTCAATCTTCTTTTTGAATTCTAACTTCAAATTTGGCCTATTTTCTAGCCTCTTCCTCAAGAATATGAATGTCTTGAGATTTTCAAAAATCCTTTCCAAAATTTTGTAAACTTCTTGCCAAATCCTTCTTTCTTTTGGGCTTGTTTTTGGATGACAATTTTTTTTCTAAATTCTTCTTTTCAAGAGTTCCTCCTACTTGCAATTTTCTACCTTGAAATTTATTCAATTCTTCTCCAATGGCCACTTCTTCAACTTCTTCAATAAGGCTTCTCTAACCTTCTTATTCTTTCTCCTTCCAAGTTTGCTTGAGACCTCTTCTCTTGGGTCTTTAAATTCTACAGCTTCTCAAATATTCAATAGGAATTTTTCTTAGTCCTCCTCTATCTTCAATATTCAATCTTCTATCTTCAAAATTTGGAAGTTCTTCAATGAGGCCTCTTTCTTGGGTTTCCTTCTCAATCTGCAATAGAGCTACTTTCTTCTTTCTTCAATGTGCAATATGCAGTCTTCAATATTCTATGGAAACCTCCTTCTTGGGTCTCCTCAATATCCAATATCCAATATTATATGGGGAAATCCTTCTTGGGTCTCCTCAATCTTCAATATTCGATGCTATTACTGCAATTAATTACTTCACTAGATATCCTCCAATCTAGTGGAAAGTAATCTTTGTTGAGTCCTAGTCTTCATGAGTTTTTTTGCAACCTTGTGGAAAGACTCTAGCCAAAAATTAATTTAAAAAATTATAAAAATAATATCTCCTTATCTCCTCTCAATCTCTCTTGTGGCTCTTCCTACCTCCTATCAATATTCCTTGTGGATATCATACCACTATTAGCTTTTAATACTAAATACTTAATGAAAATAACCACAAGATCTAGAATAAGCATGCTATATCAAATATAAGATAATGGTAATATTTAAAGTATATACAACTCATGAAAGAATTTTACAATAACTCAAAAAAATTACCATTAATTAAAGCTCACAAAATAGTGTTTTTATTGGTCCAAGGTTCAAATCTCAGGCCTCGTCGGACTGAACGGTTGTCCCTTTCCTGGTGCTTTCAGTGGCGTAAAAGGTTTAAAATTATTGTGGCATGGTGGTTATATGGGTGGACTGCGTGAAGATTTATGTGGCGGTTTCTGAGGTGGACAACGCAGAATACTATGGCAGCCATAAAGCTAGAAAACCTACCCAGATTTGTGGTGGCTATCGATTCCACCATGTAAATACAAAAAAAAAAATAGTATTTTGATATAGAATGGAGATCTCAAACTCTCCATACTTCATACCTTCTCTACATTGTTTATCTACTTTACTTCTCCTCTACATTGTGTGTATGTGTGTTTATCACACTTACATATATGTCTATTTATATAAAAATAAGTGACTCTTCATATGGGGTAATCTTGGCCTTCTATATTATTGTGACTCTTTACTTTCCTATTCTATGGACTCATGTGCACATGGACTAACATTCACATTTACATCATTAAATACTTTGCACATTCTAACAATACTTGTGCATTTATTACATCGTATAAAGTAAATACTCAAACCCTAATCTAAGACACATTCCTAATCTAAATATGTACCCAAGGTGGTACATTAGCATGTACCAAATAATGTAATATATTCCAACAACCATATTCCTCAAAATATAATTGTTCATACTTAGTAATAACCAAATCAACATTATAATGCATAGAATACATTATTTAAAATAAATGATCAAATTGATGTGCATAAATTCAATGAAAAAATCTATGTAAATATATAAAATGGGATATAAGCATTAAAAATTACACTTTAAGTAAATTGTGTTAGCATTGACAAGGATACTATTAAAGTAGTATAAAAAATGGCATAAAAGGAATATACCTAGTAGCATGAAAAAACACAAGGGATTATATGAACATGTGTAGGGTTCCTTATAGATTTTAATAAATAATTTAATCTAATAGAGATTTATTATTATAGACAATCAATGCTAGTGACTATCAATGCTAACACAATTAACTTAAAGATTGATTATTAATGCTAGTAACTAACATAAAAGATAGTCATTTAGTTCAATGTCACATAGGTGGATTGAAACTTGATATAAGTGAAATGGGTAGAAAATGACATTTGATAATTTAACACAATAAACAATGATGCATTAAACAAAGAAATTGTAATTCCATTGATATTAAGAGATACGTGTTACAAGAGGGACATGATGCCATTTATCCATTTCTTTTCCTAATAATGTTACAATCAATTTGATGCCTTTTTCAATCGTCCTTCAATATAGGTGGGCTTCTTTGTATGTGGGCCACCACCGGGTTGTTGTTTATTTGATGTTGTTCTTCCTCTTCAGATTTGCTAAATAACCTATGAAGAACCTGCAAAAGGGGGTCAGTGTGATGGGGGGATTTCCTTAGTCAGGAACCATGTTTATGAAGATGAAATGACCATGAAAACATAACAAAAACTGAAATAAATTGTGTAGAAGGTGATAATATGATGAAACAGAGATTACCTCCAAAATATGGAGTGATTTGGGGCATGTGGATCCAATTTGCCACCCGGGGGTGAACTGAGGCCGGATTCGGGGGGCAAGGGGCGATCTAAGCTGTGAGGCCTCTTTTGTAAAATCCTTCCAATGGGTCAATTCCTAGGCAGCTAGGGTGCCTCTATGTATTGTTGAAATCTAACTGTGTACACCAAGAACTAATTGTTCAATGTTCACTTTCCACTTCTATAGAGTTTTTGTGCTTTGTTAAATTTTGGGAGAGAGGTAATTAGGGGTTTAGGACCCACTATTTATAGGAAATGGCAAGGTGCAAGGGGGGGTTAGATAGACTAAACCTAGATTTGATTCTGACTAGGGTTACGTTAAGAAATGTAATGTGGCAACACCACATTCCTTATGATAAATATCTCATTCTCACACGTGTGAGGATGGATTAGGGTAATCCTGATAGGAGGTGTTTAAGTCAATTTAGGACATGATTAAATATATATTCTAACAAACCCTAATTTCACACATGTGGGAGGATGTAATTAGTGTTAATCAAGATTAAAGGTTCTTTTAATCAATTTTGCCCTAAAAATGTGACTTAAGTGAAGTCAACATTAAATTAGATTTTAGGTATTGACTTGTTAATTGTTTTGGTCAACTAGTATCCCGTGGGGGCCTCAATTGAGTGCAAATAGGCTGTCATAGGATATCCCAGTGCATGGGATGTGATTTTGAAGACTTATGAGGGTTTAGGACTTGAAATATGATGGAGTGGTATATGGGAGTCTACACGATGCTATGACAATCTATGGCGATCTACGCGTGACTACACATGACTACGACCATCTATGTATGACTACACATGACTACAACAATCTACGCATGTCTAGGAAGATCTACAATAGTATACACTGGTCTACGATAGCCTAGAGGTATCTAGGATGGCCTATGTAAACCTACAAGTGTCCGAAAGGATCTACAAGTATGTAGGTATAGCAATGTGCAACTTTTGGGTGTCTACATTTGCCTCTTTTTGTACTATACTATGTGGAACATAGTTTAACATAAAAATGTGAAGGGTTTGTGTAGAAGAAACAGGGATAGAAGGGGAATGTAATCCAATAAAATGTATGTAGCTTCTCAAAGCGTGACCATACAACATTAACTAGGGATCCAATGAGAGAAGGGAAAATAATGGGATCCAATCAAAGGTATGTAGCCACTCAAAGCGTGACCATACAACATTGATCAATAGACAAGAAGGAAAAGGAAAAATAATGGGATCCTGTTGTGGCTGATCCACAACACACCCCAAAATTGGGGACCCACCTTTTTTGCATGCTTTCAAAGAAGACCACAGTGGCCCAGATGCTAAAAAATCAAGGAAAAAAGCAAAATATCACAAAAGAGAAGTGTCGCGATATCGCGACATGTTGCTCCGTCGCGGCCGAAAATGAAAAGTTGTCGCGATATCGTGACATGTTGCTCCATCACAGCCAAAAATGAAAAGTTTTTGTGATATCATGACATGTTGCTCCGTCGCGGCCGAAAATGAAAAGTTGTCACGATATCGCGACATGTTGCTCCGTCGCGGCTAGAAATGAAAAGTTGTCGCGATATCGCGACATGTTGCTCCGTCGCGGCTAGAAATGAAAAGTTGTCGCGATATCGCGACATGTTGCTCCGTCGCGGCTAGAAATGAAAAGTTGTCACGATATCACGACATGTTGCTCCGTCACGGCTAGAAATGAAAAGTTGTCATGATTTCACATGTTGCTCCGTCGCGGCTAGAAATGAAAAGTTGTCGCGATATCGTGACATGTCATGTTTTCGCGGCTAAGAGCAGCAAAATGCATCATAAAGAGAAAAACGTCATGATTTTGTGACATGTCGCGTTTTTGCGGCCAAATGCAGCGAGACAGCCCGAAATAGAAAAACTTCACGATTTCGCAACAAGTTGCATATTCATGTGCCAAAACAGAAAAACATCACGATTTCGTGACAGATTGCATCTACACAGCCCGAAAGAGAAGAGCGTCACGATTTCACGACAGAAAGCAACGAGATGGTACGAAATGAAAAAGTGTCATGATTTCACAATAGAAAGTAGCGAGACAGTCCGAAAGAGAAAAGCATCACGATTTTGTGACAGAAAGCAGCGAGACAACCCGAAAGAGAAAAGCATAACGATTTCACGACAGAAAGCAGCGAGACAGCCCGAAAGAGAAAAGCGTTGCAATTTCATGACAGGTTGCATCTACGCGGCCAAAAGCATAAAAATGTCATGATATCGCGACATGTATCATTTTTGCGATGCATGATGAGAAACAAAGCTGCTGACAGAAAAATGTCACGATATCGCGACATGTCTCATTTTTGCGATGCGTGATGACGAACAAGGCTGTTGACAAAAAAATGTCATGATATCGCGACATGCTATTTTTGGTCATGATTTATACGGGGCCGTTATGGAACATGCAGGGAAGCACTGAACACGTGGCATAAAGGTGTAAGGGTTACATAATAGTTACAATTAGCAAGAAAATCAAACGTTTTGACGCTCGAACAAAAGTCAGAATAATGAAGAGCAGAAAACAAAACGAATCGATCTGGAAGATGAAACGAAGCGTTACAAGGCGAAGCAGAGAGCCGTAGCAGAAAGTTTAAAGGCACAAGCGAAGACAGGCATAGGGGTCAGAAACCGTTGGGAGCAGGGTTGCAGAGGCTGAGGGTGATGAGCCATTCTGGGCCTGCTTTGGAGTGCTTTTCTTCCACTTTTTTTGGTTTTGGAAAACCAGATATCTGTTATTGTAAAAAGACAAATATTTAATGCAGATAACATTTCAGAAATTTGCATCTTATGGGCAAGAAAGAAGGAGTCATTTTTTGCATGCAAGATTAAATGTCTATTTTCCATTTTCAGATTTTAGGCTTGTAAATGTAGTTGATACAAGTTTTTTTGGTTGCTACATGCGAATGCTTAAATATGAAAACCTCATTCAAATCCCTAGAAGCTAGCACTTAGCTTATCAGGATTTTGCATGTTTTGCAGGTCCAATAGGTTAGGTTGCATGCATGGAAACCTCATATCTTCGATTTTTTTGGAACAGGATAGCATCAGACTGAATGTGTTTTATTTTTAATTTTCTGCATTTCTTTCTCATTTTTTATTTTTCCAGAAGGTTTAATTTATTTAAAATAAAAAATTTTAAATTACAAAATCTAAAAAAAAACAATGAACAATCATTAAAGTTGCATGATGGAATAAACCAACATTGCCCCTTGTTTACGGTTACTTGCAATCACTAAGGTGTTCCAAGTATTTAAATTGATTATCTTCATTTGAGATTACTAATACACAGTTGCAAATGCTAATACAATGGAGACCTTGGAGAAGTTGTTTGTTTGACTTCTTTGCAAGAGGGGATTTGGGACCCAAATCCTAAAGGAGAGTTGTACTTTCACAGCTGGGTGAAAATACCACTCAACATTTTGGCGCTAGAAGGAGGGCATGAAAAGGTTTATTTTATCATGATTTTAGATGCTACAGGTTTATAATTGTTTGAGAGCTTTACATTGCTAAATATTTCAAGTCCATTTGATTAGCATCTTCGGCCTCCTCTAACACCACTCAACATTTTGGCGCTAGAAGGAGGGCCTGAACCGGTTTATTTCAGATTGATTTAAATGCTATAGGGATTTAAATTTTGAATATTTCATGCCCTATTGATTATTATCTTTAGCCCTCTTTTAAAAATACAACTTTGTACTGTTAAAAGGAGGACATGAATTGCTATGCACTGGTCTAACGCTTTGATTGTTCATACAGGAATAATGTGATTTAATTTAATTTAAAAAAAAAAATTGATATTAAAGTTGTATTATTTAAGATACACTAATGGCTATGTTTTCACCATGGATTCCAGGTAGCCCATTGAACATACCGGGAGTTCAACATTATTTGCCCGTCGATTTTGAGAGATGTATTCCTCGATTTTCATCTAACGGGACAAATACTACAAAAGAACACATTCAAGCTTTCAAATTCTGTGCCAATCACTTAACAAGTTGGTATGATGATGTTGCTTGTAAAATGTTCCTGTACACCTTGGACAAAGTGGCATATGATTGGTTTACAAGTCTACCTTTAGGATCTATCACTTCTTGGGCTCAACTAGAGGCAACATTTCGTAATCAATTCAACAAAAAGCAAGTTGACTCAATCCGCATGTATGAGCAGTTTTTCACTATTAAAAAAGGACCAAGTGAAAATGTGAGGTCATTTTATGAAAGGTTCTTTGGATTATATACTCAATTAGTGACATTTTATGTTCTGCAAGAAGAAGTGGCTCTCCAAATATATGTCAATTCTCTTGACCCACTCACTTCCACATATTTGCGAGGGATGCCTCTAAACATATCTTTGTCACAAGCCTATACTCAAGCAATGGCAATTGAGCAACAATTGAGTTGTCAAAATTATGGTGTGGGTTTTGTATCATATAATTTTCAATCATTTAATACCTCCTTTACCCACCCAATGATTTATCCACCTCAACCAAGTTCAAGTGTGAATCAATTTCAGAATCAACAATCACTCCCAAGCTTCAATTAATTTCAAAATCCTCAACCTACTATGCAAGATCAACCATCTTTCTTAAGTATGAATCAACTTCAAAATACTCATCTTGATTCAAAAGATGTTTCTAAAATCAATTTCAATGATTTTCATAATAATATGATTTTAGGCAAGGGAGGAGTACTAGATCCAACTAGTATTGAAACATGTGACAGATTGGGAACCCTTGACTCACCAAAATATGAATTCTACGAGGATGAATCTGTTTTGGATGACATGTTGGATGACATTGTTGAAGATAATGGCCAAGAAAATTCACACCTTCCAAATTATGTTAAACTTGAATCATGGGTTACACATGTGGATTATGATGGCCTTATCAATTTGAATAAAAGCAATAACCCAATTTTGGAAGTAATTGAACCATCTAAGGAAGGTGAAGATAAATTTGATGAGAAACATGTTGATGAATTAAAGGATGATGAAGAAATAGTTGAGAATCACAATTTGATTTTGAAAGATGATCATCATGATTCTTGGGAAGAGTATGCTCACTCCAAAACTGCTAATGAAATTTGTGTGCCTATTGATATGCAGGATAATACAATTGCCCTTTCATATGAGGATATTACAAGTCCTATACAATCTAAGAATGTTTTGGAAGAAGAGTTGGAATCTCATCAAAAGTTGGAGAAGGATAATGATTCTACTACCATGGATAAAGAAGGAGAATCAATTGATTTTGTTCCCCTTGAGGGGCAAGAAATCGAAAATCTTGATCCACCTATTGTTTCTACAATGTCTATGCCATCTCAAAATGATGAAATTACAAAGCGTAAGTGGTGTGGGTTTGACACTATTGATGATCCTAATGAAAATATGGATTTTGAGGCAACTCAATGTTGAGCAAGGTGCAGCAAAAGCATTGCAAAAGTATTGTCATTGTTGTCAACACAGACATATTGATGCAGTTGATGCAGTTCAGAGGTCAGTCAGAACAAGTACAGTGAATTTCTAAGAAGAAAGAAGTGGCCCAGATTCAAAAATTTGCAAAAAAAGACAATAAAAATGTCACGATTTTGCAACAAAAATGAGGAGAGAGAAGGCACAGCCAAAAATGTCATGATTTCGTGACAAAAATGAGGAGAGAGAAGGTGCAGCTAAAAATGTCATGATTTCATGACAAAAATGAGGAGAGAGAAGGTGCAGCTGAAAATGTCACGATTTCGCGACAAAACTGAGGAGAGAGAAGGCACAGCCAAAACTGTCATGATTTCATGACAAAACAGAGGAGAGAGAAAGTGCATGAGAAAGTGTCGCGATATCGTGACAAGTTTGAAGAAAATGTGCCAAGGACGAAAAGTGTCGCGATATCATGACAGTTTCGGAAGAAAAGCACTAAGGGCAAAAAGTGTCACGATATCGCGACACGTCGGGTTTTCACGACCTGAAGAAGAGAGAGAATGTACGACAACAAAAGTGTAGCAATTTTGCTACATGTCGGAGTTTCGCTGGCTGAAGCAGAGAAGAAGTGCTAAGTCAAAAAGTTGTAGCGATTTTGCTACATGTCAGAGTTTCGCTGGCTGAAGCAGAGAAGAAGTGCTAAGTCAAAAAGTTGTAGCAATTTCGCTACATGTCAGAGGTTCACTGGCAGAAGCAAAGAAAAGGTGCTAAGTCAAGAAAGTGTAGTGATTTTGCTGCATGTCAGACTTTCGTGGGCCGAAGTAGAGTTCAGATGCCAAAGAGCAAAGGTGTAGCGATTTTTCTACAAGTTCGAAATGCAAGGCACAAAAGTGTAGCGATTTCACTACAAGTTCGAAATGCACGGCACAAAGGTGTAGCGATTTCACTACAAGTTCGAAATGCAAGGAACAAAGGTGTAGCGATTTCGCTACAAGTTCAAAATGCACGGCACAAAGGTGTAGCGATTTCGCTACAAGTTCGAAATGCACGGCACAAAGGTGTAGTGATTTCGCTACAAGTTCGAAATGCACGGCACAAAGGTGTAGCGATTTCGCTATAAGTTCGAAACACAAGACACAAAGGTGTAGCGATTTCGCTACAAGTCTAAGTTTCGCGAGTCGAAGCAAATTTGGAAGCGCAAGGCACAAAGTTGTAGCGATTTCGCTACATGTCTTGATTTCGCTGGTGCATGAAGGGAAAAATGTATGGACGCAAAAGATGTCGTGATTTCGCGACATGTTGCATTTTCATGGGCGAAAAGCAAAGAACAACGCTAAAGAAGAAAAGCGTCATGATTTCGTGACATGTTTCGATTTTGCTGAGGCTTGGGGAGAAAAGAGTACGACAGCAAAAAGTGTCGTGATTTCGTGACATGTTCCATTTTCACGGGTGCAAGCGAAGGAGAGTGCAGGAAAGCGAAAAGTGTCACGATTTCGTGACATGTCTCATTTTCGCGGCTAGGAGACAGAAAAGATCTTGATGTAGCGAAAGCATTGAAATTTTGCGACATGTCTCATTTTCATGGCTAGGAGACAGAAAAGAGCTCGATGCAGCGAAAGCATCACGATTTTGCGACATGTCTCATTTTCATGGCTAGGAGACAGAAAAGAGCTCGATGCAGCAAAAGCGTCACGATTTCGTGACATGTCTCATTTTTGTGGGTGCATGTCAAGATAATGTCTAGAAGGTAGAAAATGTCATGATATCACGATAGGTCGGGTTTTCATGATCAACAGCCCAGAAAAAGTCAACTGGGTAGAAATGTCGCGATATCGCGACAGGTAACAGTTTGGCGGGAAAAAGCCGAAGAAGCATGCACAGTGACAGGTGTCGAAATAGCGCAAAAGAAAATCATATAGCTTGTTACATAAGAGTTAACTGGAGTCAGATCTACAGTTACACAGTGACAGGTGTTGGGGAAAGCTTAGAGAAAATTCATGCAGCAGTTAACTGGAGTTACAAGGGAAAGTTACAAAACAACGCATTAAAGAAAAGAACGGCTGTTGCAGGGCCGTGATGCTGCATGGCTGGAAAAAGTGCAGAATTATAGATAATCTCGACAAACAAGAAATCTTCTCGATGGTTGCATGTGTTAGACATGGCAGTAGTGGGCAGAAAAGAAAGATCGACGCAGAATAGAAAAGAGTGCCATCAGAAAGTGTAAAAGTGCTAAGAGGGCAGTTACATAGAGTTTAGAAGAAAAGAATCAGAGAACATCGAAACGTGCAAAAAGGCTGTTAGTTTGCACAAAAAAATCTGTCAGTATGAGCAGAATAGACTGTCAGAATAAGTCAAAAAGAAGCGGCTAAAATACAGAGTGCGTCAGAGAGGGTTTGACAAATTGATCGTAGCCGTAACCGCATAAAAAATTGGAGGGAAAAATTAGAGCCATTTTTCAAAATAGTCGTTCGATTGAACCAAGTATAAAGATAAAAAAGGCACAGTAAGAGAGGTTACTGCAACCGTGTTTTATCTTGAAAAACCAAAAAGCGTGGTTGGGTAAGAGTGCTGTATGAATAACAGCTACAGAACTGAAACTTGCATATTTTCTTGAAAAACAAAAGAGAGGTTTTAGATTGGAACAAAAGATATTGAGTTTCTAACAATTCTCTTTATGCTTCTATGAGATTGATTTGTATGAGCTATAGACCAGTGAGGGTCTTGTAAAAGAGAAGGCATTTTTATGTCAATATTTTTTTTAAATTGAAATCCAAGTTGGTGCTTGGTAAAAGGGGTTGGTGCTCCTATCTGTTGTAGCAGAAAAATCAGGGGTTGGTGCTCCTTCCAGTGGGTGCTGGTAAACTATTTGTAAAGATTGAATCCTTGCAAATACTGGATTTGGATTGTAGTCCAAACAATCATTATTTGAGGAGTAGCCACATCGGTGAACCTCGTTAAATCTTGTGTTGTGTGATGCTCTTGTGTTATACTTGCTATATCTGTTTTTAAGCTTGCATTTTTAAGTTTTAAGAGTTGCAGATTCAAGTTTTAAATAGTTACACTGATTCACCCCCCCTCTTAGTGTCATTATGAGAATATCAATTGGTATCAGAGCAAGGTACCTGAACAAGCTTAATAAGCTAAGGTGATATTGGAAGATACACAATGGTCGGTGGTGAAGGATTTTCTTCCAACAAAGCTCCTTTGTTTGATGGAACAAATTACTCTTTCTAGAGACTCAGGATGCAGACATATCTGTGTGCACTAGGATATGATATTTGGGAATCCGTTGAAAATGGATACACAATACCCTCTGTTTCTCCAACAGATGTGGCTGGGAAGAAAAATTTTGAGAACAAATTGAAAGCTAAGAATGCTATTATGTATGGATTAGTAGACAGTGAGTTGATACAGATCATGAAATGCAAATCAGCAAAAGACATATGGGACAAACTGCAGAGCATTCATGAAGGAGACGACAAGATCAAGGAAGCTAAGCTGCAAACACATCGAGCCCAGTTCGAAGCATTAAAGATGAATGATGATGAGAACATAGAGGCCTATATGCTGAGAGTAAATGGGATCATAAATGCGATTAGAGGACTTGGTGAGGAAATGGAAGATGCAGTTGTGAAAAAGGTACTCAGAACTCTCCATAAAATATTTGATGCTAAAGTTTCTACTATAGAAGAAGCTAAATATTTAAATACTTTTAGCATGGATGAAATGCATGGTTCTTTAACTGCATATGAAATGAGAATAGGACAGACTAAACCCTCAGACAGAGAAGCTGCTTTTCAAGCACAGAAAAATATTAAAGCTAAACAAGAATCTGAGGAAGAAGAATCTTCAGATGAAACTGAAGCAAACTTTGTTAGGAAACTGATAAAGGGAAAAGGAAAGTACAGAGGTAAGTTACCATTTAAGTGTTTCAACTATGGAGGCATCGGGAACTTTGTAGCAAAATGCCCAATGAATGAGAAAAACAAAAGTGATGAAGGGACACACCAAGAAAGAAGTGTCTGGAAGAAGAAACCACATTTTAGAAAAAGAAATTTCAAGAAGAAAAGTTTCATTTCCAAGAATGTTGACTCTTCTGAAGACAACTCAGATGAGGACTCGAAGAAGAAACCGGTGAAGCCTTGTTCATGGCTTTTGAAGAAGAAAGAATAGAGGGAACCCAGGAGTGTGATGAAAAATTAGAGGATGAGGCTGAGATAGATCTGGAAGGTGAGTTGGTTGCTGCACTTGAAGAGTTAAGTACAGAAAGGAAAAATAATAAAAAGATTTCAAGAAAATTTGAGGATGCCAACGAATTAATAATCAGTTTGAAAGTACAGACTGAAGAATTCAAGAAAAGTCTAAATATTTTTAAGCACAGCTAACCGTGAAAATAGATGAGTGCAATAAGCTAGAAGAAGACAGTTGGATTAAGGATGCAGCTAGAAGAGATGAATCGGAAGTTGAGTTGTCATCATAAATTTGAAGACAGTTCTGCGAAGCTGAATAAAATGCTAAATAACCAAAGGCCTACAGGCATCAAATTTGGTTTGGGATTTGATGAAGGAGAATCCTCAAAGGAATCGAAGGCTATAACTGTAGAACCAATAAAGAATAAAGATAATATCAGGGTTGATCAATAAAAACCGTATCATGCAAAAGAAAACAATAAGGCCAAGCTTGAAAGGAGTACTGCAAATGATGGATTCACCAAAGTCACATATCAAAGAAGAAGAAGACCCATGGATTTTACTACAACATGGCAAAAACCATTACCTAGGTACACTCGTTCCTTTTCTGGTTATTGTTTTAAATGCAATGCATATGGTCATAAAATTTCAAATTGTAGATATAATGTAGAACAAAGAAATTTTACTAGTAGAAATATTTTTTCACCTTTGATAGATTATGCTGTAGAATGTTATAACTGTCATAACTTCGGACATATTGCAAGAAATTGTCGTAGCTCTTTTATAGGAAATAAATACCAGGGAAGAAAGTATCAATCAACTGGATTAAAACAAAACAAAAAATTTCTCGAAAAACTGTCACAAGCCAATGAAAGGGAGAAGGTAAAACAAGTGACCAGATCTGCTGTCAAATCACAGTGGAAATAAAAGGAGCAATCGAAGAAAGACAAGGAATCCCTAATCGTTCAAAAAACTCTCAAAGCCCAGAATAAATCTACACCTTGGATTCTGGACAGTGGATGCTATAGTCATATGACAGGAGATAAACAGAAGTTTGATAAGCTACAGACATACGAAGGTGGTTCTGTAAAATTTGAAAACAATTATGGAGCCAAGATTGTGGGTAAAGGATCAGTTAAGTTAAGTGACAGAAAAATCAACTCTAAGGAAGTTCTTTTTGTGGTGGGTCTGAAGCATAACTTACTGAGTGTAAGTCAAATTTGTGACAGAGGTTGGTAGGGTACCTAGGAATAGATATTTGGGGATATATTATTATATTGTATAAGGGTTGGCATGGGCCACACATAACCCAAGGTTGATTGTATTATAATATTATATTATATTTTAATATAATATAATATTAGTAGTAGGCTCTCCAAAGTAGAATAAGAATATGGATATATAAAGAAGATATATTTGTCATTGTAAGGATATTCATATCATTGAAGAAGAATCTTATGTAATCGTCGTGCCCACGAAGTGGCCTCTCATCTTGGGAGATCTTGTGGAGTTATTCCTTCCTTAAGGATTATTATTGGTGTTGCCCTACCTTAAGGGTATTATCTATCTCTCTCTCATTTGTGGATTGCTATTGTGGATAATGTATTGTGGATGAATGATTTGATATTTCTGCATATTGGTGAATGGTTCATGTTTAATAATAAAAGTTATGCAACAAGTGGTATCAGAGCAACGATTTTGGCAAAGTGGGGATTTTTGTGTGAAACCCTAGAATTAGGGCAATTTTTTTTTTTGGAAAAACATCTCATCTTTCAGGAGCCATATCTCTGCGCAAGTTTATCCGATTTAGGCGATTCTTGGATCAGATTGTGCAGAATTTGAAGAGTTTTAAAATGAGTGGTCATATGATGGAATCTGAGCAGTATTGAGGGAGATACGACCTTTTGAAGTTAGTCATCCGAAACAAGGATAGTGACAAATTTCGTAGATTTTTTCTGGAAAAACGCCTCATCTTTCAGAAGCCATATCTTTGCGACAGTTAATCCGATTGAGGCGATTCTTGGATCAGATTGTGCAGAATTTGAAGAGCTTTAAAATGAGTGGTCATATGAAGGAATCCGAGTAGTATTGAGGGAGATACAACCTTTTGAAGTCAGTCATATAGAATAAGGGTAGAAATGAATTTTCAAGTCACGAATTTTTCAAAAGACGAACTTTGTTTATTTCGGGTAAGCAAATCAGTTGCACTTTATTTTGTTTGGAAGAAAAAATTGCAGATCTAGTTGTCTATGTGGAATTTTAGCTTCAAATCAGTGGAAAGATATTTATTTTCATAAAACCCTAGTTTGCATTAGGGCATGATATATATTTTCATGAAACCCTAGATTTGCATTATCTGGAGGTGAACTTATGGAGCTAGAAATATTTTCTGGAGAAGATGATATTGATGTTAGGGAATGGTGGAATACGTTTAGGTCTCCATATCATGATATTTATTTTGAGAAATCCTTCCTGGATATATGTTTTAAAGGGAAAGCTTTGTCTTGGTGGATAAAATTTTGTAAAGAAAGGAATATTGAATATACTTGGGATGAAATAGAGCATGAATTCTTGCGTATATGGGATCCATATTATATAGATTACCTAATGGATATCATCGAAGATGATGAAAAGAAACTACAAGAAACTCAAAATGAGCGGAATGCAATAAAAGGAGAATGTGAAGTTTTAAAGAAACAGAATGAAGACTATGAAAAAGAAATAAAATTACTCAAGAAGAAAGAGGAAAAGGTCAGGGAAGATAAAAAATATGTCAGTATGCAGACAGAGGAAACCATACCTTTGGTAGAAGATAAATTAGAAAATGGACAAAGGAATTTGTTTGAATCTAAAAATTCTATTATGCGAGTTCATGGAAGCATTCAAAAGGAACAGGTTATTATTTCCATTGACCCTGGTAGTAGATATAATTTTATTAATATTTCTTTGGCTAAGAAGTTGCAAGTTCAAGCAACAAAAATCAAGGACATACAGCTAGAGGGTGAGAATGTTCAGATTTTTGAAGATTTAAAGATCACCATGGATAAATATGTTTTACATTCAGATTTCTATGCTATTGAGATGGATGATAAGGATATTGTTCTTGGTTATCCTTGGTTAGATTCTTTGGGTACTGTTAACATTAATGTGCAAAAGAAGTTTATGAAGTTATGGTACAGGAAAAAGAAGATAACATTACAGGATATTTCTCAGCTTAAGGAGCAGGGATCCAAGGAAAATCAAGAAGCGGTTGTAGAGAAACAAATTGAAGAACATGAAACAAAATCCAAGAAGGTTGTAGCAGCAAAAGAGTCCATGGAAGAAGTAGCAGAAACTGATTCGATGGAAATAATAGTAACAGAGTCCAAGGAAGCTTTGATAGAAGAGCACAAGGACACACCAAACAAAGAGAACATGAAAGAACAATGTGTAGAGGAATTTAAAATAATGGAGCCAAATGTTGAGAAGTCAAAGAAGGTAGAACATCAAGTAAAGGTTGCACCATATCGCCATCCACACCACCATGAGCGAAAACAATATTGGAGACATGGTTCAAGGCAACAATATTATGGTTCTACATGTAATCATTAGGGCACCAACTATGGCAGTGTTTGGCAAAGAAAGCATAGTGATCATGGTTTTAAGCATGGTTCATCAGCATCAAGGAACAAGTGGACCCATCATTCAAGTTATCAAAATACAGAGCAGAAGTGTGGAGCCAATGAAGCGTATTTGGATACTCAAGTAACAAAATGGCGTACCAGCATCATCGAGTTTCACTTGGATGGATGGATGATCGAGATTGGTACCAATTGCTAACATTGCTTAGCAAATCATACTATCGGATTTCTTCATATGTTTCGAGGACGAAACATTTGTAAGGAGGGTGGCATGGTAGGGTACCTAGGAATAGATATTTGGGGATATATTATTATATTGTATAAGGGTTGGCATGGGCCACACATAACCCAAGGTTGATTGTATTATAATATTATATTATATTATATTATAATATAATATAATATTAGTAGTAGGCTCTCCAAAGTAGAATAAGAATATGGATATATAAAGAAGAGATATTTGTCATTGTAAGGATATTCATATCATTGAAGAAGAATCTTATGTAATCATCGTGCCCACGAAGTGGCCTCTCATCTTGGGAGATCTTGTGGAGTTATTCCTTCCTTAAGGATTATTATTGGTGTTGCCCTACCTTAAGGGTATTATCTATCTCTCTCTCATTTGTGGATTGCTATTGTGGATAATGTATTGTGGATGAATGATTTGATATTTTTGCATATTGGTGAATGGTTCATGTTTAATAATAAAAGTTATGTAACAAGAGGTCATGAAGTAATTTTCAAGAAGGAGGGTTGTGAAGTAAGAAAGACAATAAATGGAAAGTTAATAGCCACTAGACTGAGAACTTCTGGAAATCTGTATACTCTCTCGGAGACTTCAGAAGGAGCTTGCTTGGTTGGACAGGAAGAAGAAAATTGGCTGTGGCACAAGAGACTCGATCACATAAGCTTTGATAATCTGGTAAAAATCAGCTCAAAAAGAGCAGTAAGAGACATACCCACTATTGGTAAACCTTCAAAGAACATTTGTGAGTCATGCCAAAAGGGGAAGCAAACCAGATCCACTTTCAAAGCAAAATAGTACTTCACAAGCAAGCCGTTAGAACTAATTCACACAGATTTATGTGGACCCATGAGAACAGAAAGCATAAATGGCTACAAATATCTTATGCTGTGTATAGATGACTATTCTAGAATGACATGGGTACTCTTTCTGAAACTTAAATCAGAAACATTTGAGATGTTTAAAACTTTCAAAAATCTTGTTGAGAATCAATCCGGAAAAAGAATTAAATGTTTGAGATCGGATAGAGGAGGAGAGTTTATTTCAGATGAGTTTGCAGAATACTGTGAAAAACATGGGATTAGAAGACAGTTTTCGGCAGCAAGAACACCTCAGAAAAATGGAGTAGTAGAAAGGAAGAACAGAACTGTGCAGGAAATGGCACGGACCATGTTGACAGAGAGTAGAATTGCTGACAGATTTTGGAAAGAGGCAGTTCATACTGTAGTTTACATCCAGAATAGGTGCATGTTGAGGCCGCATGAAAGCAAAACACCTTATGAACTGTGGTTTGGCAAAAAGGCTATAGCAAAATACTTCAAAGTGTTCGACAGCAAGTGTTACATTAAACGGACTGAAGCCAATCTTGGCAAATTCGAAGATAGAGCTGATGAAGGTATCTTTCTTGGGTACTCAACAAAAAGCAAAGCCTACACATGCTACAACAAAAGACTTAAGAAAATTGTGGAGAGTGCGGATGTTAAGGTTGATGAAGGTAGGAAACAAGAAATCAGCCATAATGAAAACTACCCAAATTATGAAGAATTTATTGAAGAAGATGAAGATCAAGAAAAGGAAGAGAGATAGAAATCAGATTCAGATGATTTAGAAAGAGAAGAAAATAGGAAATCCAAAACAGGCAGCTGGCAGAAAAATCATCCCAAAGAGTAGATTATTGGGGACCCCACAATTGGTATTCAAACAAGAAGAAGAGTAGTAAACAACTACTCTCTGTTATCCAGCATTGAGCCCAAAAATATCATTGAAGCAAGTACAGATGAAAGTTGGATGGAGGCGATTAATGAAGAACTAGATCAAATTGAGAAAAACAAAACCTAGGAATTAGTACCAAGGCCTGAAAATAAAAACATAATCGGTACTAAATGGATATTTCGAAACAAACTGAATGAAGACGGACAGGTTGTTAGGAATAAAGCAATATTGGTCTGTAACGGATATGCTCAAGTTGAGGGGATTGATTTTGAAGAGACCTTTGCACCAGTGGCCAGAATTGAAGCAATAAGACTATTTTTGGCTTTAGCAGTTCATAGGAATTTCAAGGTTTATCAGATGGATGTGAAATCAGCATTTCTAAATGGAAATCTTGAAGAAGAAGTGTATATTGAACAGCCTCGATGGCTTTCAACTCGTGATAATCCTAACTTTGTTTGCAAGCTGAAGAAAGCATTGTATGGCTTGAAACAAGCACCTAGAGCTTGGTATGCAAGATTGGACAGCTATCTCACTAAGCAAGGATTCAAGAAAGGTATGGTGGATAGCAATTTATATATCAAAACTGAAAATGGCAATTTCATTGTCCTTGTTTATGTAGATGATATAATATTTGGGAGCAACAATGATGAATCATGTAAAGACATAGCAAACAAAATGCAGAAAGAATTTGAAATGTCTATGATTGGTGAACTTTCATATTTTCTTAGACTGCAAGTTAATCAAACTGAAAAAGGGATTTTTATTTCTCAAATTAAATATGTGAAAGAAATGCTGAAAAAGTTCACAATGGAGGATAGTAAACCTGTTAGCACTCCCATGACAACAAGCTGCAAGTTGAGCAAGGATGACAAATCTCCAGATGTTAATCAAACAATGTACAGATCTATGATTGGGAGCCTACTGTATTTGACAACCACCAGACCGGATATCTTACAGGCATTTTGCATGGTTGCAAGATTTTAGGCTAGTCCCAAAGAGACTCATGTGATAGCTGTGAAAAGGATTTTTAGGTACCTCAAGGGTACTATGGAATATGGGCTATGGTATCCAAAAGGAAAAGACTTCACTCTTTTTGCATATTCTGATGTAGATTGGGCAGGATGTATTGATGACAGAAAAAGTACTAGTGGAGGAGCATTTTATCTTGGAGATAAACTGGTAGCATGACACAGCAAGAAGCAAGAATCAGTCTCTCTATCCATAGCAGAGGCTGAATACATTGCAACAACAACATGTTGTACACAGATATTATGGATGAGACAAACACTAAAAGACCTTGGTATTCACTTCAATGAGCCAATTTCAGTTAAATGTGATAACACTAGTGCAATCAACATCTCAAAGAATCCGGTCATGCATTCCCGCACCAAACATATTGCAATCCGGTATCATTTTTTGAAAGATAAAGTTGCAGAAGGAGAGGTCAAATTGGAGTTTGTTCCAACTACAGAGCAAGTAGCAGATATATTCACAAAACCATTGCCCAAGGAAGTTTTTGAGTACCTTCGAAAGAAGTTGGGAGTAGTCACACTACCCAAGCACTGACTAGCTATGGGGAACACATTCTCAGGGGGAGCATTAAAATTAATTATGCCTGAGAATGTTGTGCATCGACTCAGGGGGAGTCTGCAGCAGCCCTTTGGTATTATTGGCAAATGGGGAGAAGAAATTGAGCAAGGTTGCAGTGTGTTGCCAACAATTCCAAAGGGGGAGATTGTTGAGCAAGGTGCAGCAAAAGCATTGCAAAAGTATTGTCATTGTTGTCAACATAGACAGATTGATGCAGTTGATGCAGTTCAGAGGTCAGTTAGAACAAGTACAATGAATTTCCAAGAAGAAATAAGTGGCCCAGATTCAGAAATTTGCAGAAAAAGACAAGAAAACTGTCACGATTTCACGACAAAAATGAGGAGAGAGAAGGCGTAGCCGAAAATGTCGTGATTTCACGACAAAAATGAGGAGAGAGAAGGTGCAACTGAAAATGTCATGATTTCACGACAAAAATGAGGAGAGAGAAGGTGCAACTGAAAATGTCACGATTTTGGGACAAAACTGAGGAGGGAGAAGGCGCAGCCAAAACTGTCACGATTTCGCGACAAAACAGAGGAGAGAGAAAGTGCATGAGAAAGTGTCGCGATATCGCGACAAGTTTGAAGAAAATGCGCCAAGGACGAAAAGTGTCGCGATATCACGACAGTTTCGGAAGAAAAGCACTAAGGGCGAAAAGTGTTGCGATATCGCGACACATCGGGTTTTCGCGACTCGAAGAAGAGAGAGAATGTACGGCAACAAAAGTGTAGCGATTTCGCTACATGTCAGAGTTTCACTGGCTGAAGCAGAGAAGAAGCGCTAAGTCAAAAAGCTGTAGCGATTTCGCTACATGTCAGAGTTTCGCTGGCTGAAGCAGAGAAGAAGCGCTAAGTCAAAAAGCTGTAGCGATTTCGCTACATGTCAGAGGTTCGCTGGCAGAAGCAAAGAAAAGGTGCTAAGTCAGGAAAGTGTAGCGATTTCGCTGCATGTCAGACTTTCGTGGGCCGAAGCAGAGTTCAGATGCCAAAGAGCAAAGGTGTAGCGATTTCGCTACAAGTTCGAAATGCAAGGCACAAAAGTGTAGCGATTTCGCTACAAGTTCGCAATGCACGACACAAAGGTGTAGTGATTTCGCTACAAGTTCAAAATGCAAGGTGCAAAAGTGTAGCTATTTCACTACAAGTTCGAAATGCATGGCACAAAGGTGTAGCGATTTTGCTACAAGTTCGAAATGCAAGGCGCAAAAGTGTAGCGATTTCGCTACAAGTTCGAAATGCACGACATAAAGGTGTAGCGATTTTGCTACAAGTTCGAAACACAAGACACAAAGGTGTAGCGATTTCTCTACAAGTCTAAGTTTTGTGAGTCGAAGCAAAGTTGGAAGCGCAAGGCACAAAGTTGTAACGATTTCGCTACATGTCTTGATTTCGCTGGTGCATGAAGGGAAAAATGTACGGACGCAAAAGATGTCGTGATTTCGCGACATGTTGCATTTTCGCGGGCGAAAAGCAAAGAACAACGCTAATGCAGAAAAGCGTTGTGATTTCATGACATGTTTCGATTTCTTTGAGGCTTGGGGAGAAAAGAGTACGACAGCAAAAAGTGTCATGATTTCGCGACGTGTTCCATTTTCACGGGTGCTAGCGAAGGAGAGTGTAGGAAAGCAAAAAGTGTCGCGATTTCGTGACATGTCTCATTTTTGTGGCTAGGAGGCAGAAAAGAGCTTGATGCAGCGAAAGCATCACAATTTCACGACATGTCTCATTTTCACGGCTAGGAGACAGAAAAGAGCTCGATGCAGTGAAAGCATCGCGATTTCGTGACATGTCTCATTTTTGCGGCTAGGATACAGAAAAGAGCTCGATGCAACAAAAGCGTCACGATTTCGTGACATGTCTCATTTTCACGGGTGCATGTCGAGATAATGTCTAGAAGGCAGAAAACGTCGCTATATCGCGACAGGTCGGGTTTTCACGGTCAACAGTCCAAAAAAAGTCAACTGGGTAGAAATGTTGCGATATTACGACAGGTAACAGTTTGGTGGGAAAAAGCCGAAGAAGCATGCACAGTGACAGGTGTCGAAATAGCGCAAAATAAAATCATACAGCCTATTACATAAGAGTTAACTGGAGTCAGATCTGCAGTTACACAATGACAGGTGTTGGGGAAAGCTTAGAGAAAATTCATGCAGTAGTTAACTGGAGTTACAAGGGAAAGTTACAAAACAGCGCATTTAAGAAAAGAACGGCTGTTGCAGGGCCGTGATGCTGCATGGCTGGCAAAAGTGTAGAATTACAGATAATCTCGACAAACAAGAAATCTTCTTTGTGGTTGCGTGTGTCAGACATGGCAGTAGCGGGCAGAAAAGAAAGATCGACGCAGAATAGAAAAGAGTGCCATCAGAAAGTGTAAAAGTGCTAAGAGGGCAGTTATGTAGAGTTTAGAAGAAAAGAATCAGAGAGCATCGAAACGCGCAAAAAGGCTGTCAGTTTGCACAAAAAAAGTTGTCAGTATGAGCAGAGCAGACTGTCAGAATAAGTCAAAAAGAAGCGGCTAAAAGACAGAGCGCGTCAGAGAGGGTTTGACAGATTGATCGTAGCCGTAACCGCATAAAAAATTGGAGGGAAAAATTAGAGCCGTTTTTCAAAATAGCCGTTCGATTGAACCAAGTATAAAGATAAAAAAGGCACAGTAAGAGAGGTTACTGCAACCGTGTTTTATCTTGAAAAACCAAAAAGTGTGGTTGGGTAAGAGTGCTGTATGAATAACAGCTATAGAACTGAAACCTGCATATTTTCTTGAAAAACAAAAGAGAGGTTTTAGATTGGAACAGAAGATATTGAGTTTCTAACAATTCTCTTTATGCTTCTATGAGATTGATTTGTATGAGCTATAGACCAGTGAGGGTCTTGTAAAAGAGAAGGCATTTTTATGTCAATATTTTTTTTTTTAAATAGAAATCCAAGTTGGTGCTTGGTAAAATGGGTTGGTGCTCCTATCTGTTGCAGCAAAAAAATTAGGGGTTGGTGCTCCTTCCAGTGGGTGCTGGTAAAATATTTGTAAAGATTGAATCCTTGCAAATACTGGATTTGGATTGTAGTCCAAACAGTCATTATTTTAGGAGTAGCCACATCGGTGAACCTCGTTAAATCTTGTGTTGTGTGATGCTCTTGTGTTATACTTGCTATATCTATTTTTAAGCTTGCATTTTTAAGTTTTAAGAGTTGCAGATTCAATTTTTAAATAGTTACACTGATTCACCCCCCCTCTCAGTGTCATTGTGAGAATATCACTCAAGCCATTGATCATGGAAAGGTGTCATGCGACACATATCTTGAAAAACTAGGCTCTTGTTTTGAAAAATATGGACGCATGTTTGATTGGGTGCCTAACTTTGGTGTTTTTGAACAGGTGTTGGATGATGAAGAATACAATGAGAAAAAATAAAAAGCTACTAACACTCATCAAGTTGTGGTAAATTCTAAACATGATGGGTTGAGTATGGGTGACAAGGTGAAATCTTTGCCTTTGGTGATAGCTACAAAAATTTTAAGTGATGGATTAAATGATGTCCCTTTGGATGCTAATGTCATTAATGATGAAATTTTAAATATTGGTGATGTTTGTCAAGTTTTGAATGATTTTGAGTGCTTTAAAACCCAGGAAAATGATTTGAATTCAAGACTTTTAGAAATAGGCTCTTATATGCAGCATCTCATATTTGAAAAGGAAGGCCTAATTTTAAATCAAGAATCGAATTATGAAATGGATACTTTCAAGAATAGACAAGATAAAATTGAATATCATTTATGGTCTAATCATTTTAGTAATCGGACGCTCACCTGTGAAAGTACTAATGGAATTAAACCTAATTGGTGGGGTGAGCAAGGTAAATTAAAAGTTTTTGCAAGGTGCGGTCTAATATTTTTTTGGTTGGATTCCTATAGCATTTGGCATGCGTATCATGTTATATTTTTGTTGAAGTGTTCTAATCATGTCTAGGATCCAGGAAAGTAATAGTCCAAGCTTGGCATCATCTTGTACTATATTGTATATAGATTTTTGTTTTGGTTTTGGTTTGTGTTTTTCAAGTCTCATTTTTGGGTTTGGTTTTAAGTTGTGTGTGTTAGTCCTCTGGACATGTTTGGTTTGTCTAAAAAAAAAAAAGAAAAAAAAAAAAATTGAGATGTCAACGTATGCCTAAAATCAGGAGAATATGAAACATTGGAATTGTGTTGTAGAAAGCTCCACAAGTAACACAAACATTAAATAATGTCGTTTGAAACTTGTGATGCATGAAGTTGTGAGTTTTACAAATTATGGCAACATAGGTGGTATACTCCATCCACAATTCAGGAAAAGCAATGCATTCATATTACATTCCACTTTGCATATACATGTCATCTTAGTTGCATATGCATTTCAGATACAAATCATTAAAGTGTGTCAAATCCTCTTAGGGTTATGCTATAACATATATTAAAAGGATCCTAAGGTTGGGAACTGATGTCCAAACAATCTTGAACCAAGCACGTTCTATGCACATTAAAGAAGATGTTAAGCAAAATGGTCAAAACCATACTTGGATGAAAAGGTGGGGTGAAAAGAATATTTCATGTCTATCCTATCATGCAACATAATCCTTAAAACAGTGGTTTTTACCACTTCCATCAAGCTTAAAGTCTAAAACTAGAGTAGTAAGGATAGGATTAAATCCTCATCGAACTTAGGTTGAGGATCCAATTCCCCAAAGCTCTGATTTGATCTTCATGGAGTAGTAAGGATAGGACATAATTCTCATCTTACCTAGGTTGAGAATCCGATTCCCCAAAGCTCCCATCATTCATTAAATCATAAAACTTGGATGGAGGGATCGTACTACATGTCCTCTCGCAAAGGATGGGTAGTCATCCCAAAAGTCCAAGAAACAAAAATAAAATTAATATGTTCCATATTTCATGTTATCATCTTGGATTGGAAGGATCGTACTACTTGTCCTCTGCAAAGGATGGGTAATCATCCCAAAGGTCCAAGAAATAAGAATATTTTCCATGTTAATCCTAATATTGTATTGGAGGGATCGTACTACATGTCCCTAGTAAGTATGGGTAGTCATCCCAAAGGTCAAAGAAATAAAAAAAATAGAGAAAAGAGAATGAATGAAGCCAAGTCATGGATTATGGGGTTAAGTATGCTCATGCATGGCAACATGTCTTGTCTAAAAGCAAGACCACTGATTGCTCAAAAGGATAGACTAGCCTGATCATTTCATCCATAACAGGTTAAATAATTTTGTTCAAGATGAGGTAATGAACTCCAAATCAAAATAGTAAGGATAGGGTTAAATTCCCATCTCGCTTAGGTTGGGAATCCTATTCCCTAAAGTTCTGATTTCACTTACACTTGCACATGGGTTCAAGATGGTAGTGACACATAACCAACTTTGGGATCTAATAAATTAATTCAGTACACATATATTTGATCCTAAGAGGGTTTGATAGATTTAATATGTTTATTCATGACATTAGAAGGTTTGAGCCTTTGTAAAGCAGGTTGTTATATCTCTAGCATCTTCATCATACATCAAATCCTGCACAAATCATTCATAGCCTTGCATACAAATCATGGGTGAAACTGACAATGGAATGTTGATCAAGTTCAAGCGATAGGGAATAAAAACACATTGCACACACCGAGCTGATACTAAATGATTATGATGTTTCATGTATTTCTGATCTATTGGTATTTTTTTATCTTTGATGTGCTAACGCCTGTATCTAAGCTTATATATTTCAGGTTGGGTTCTCACCAAAATGCTCAGGAGCATTTGACAGCAGAGTCGCCATTTGTTGTGGCTGATCCACAACACACCCCAAAATTGGGGACCCACATTTTTTGCATGCTTTCAAAGAATACCACAGTGGCCCAGATGCTAAAAATCAAGGAAAAAAGCAAAATATCACAAAAGAGAAGTGTCACGATATCGCGACATGTTGCTCCGTCATGGCCGAAAATGAAAAGTTGTCGCGATATCGCGACATGTTGCTCCGTCGCGGCCACAAATGAAAAGTTGTCGCGATATCGCGACATGTTGCTCCGTCGCAGCCACAAATGAAAAGTTGTCGTGATATCGCGACATGTTGCTCCGTCACGGCTAGAAATGAAAATTTGTCGCGATATCGTGATATGTTGCTCCGTCGTGGCTAGAAATGAAAAGTTGTCACAATATCGCGACATGTTGCTCCATCGCGGCTAGAAATGAAAAGTTGTCGCGATATCGCGACATGTTGCTCCGTCACGGCTAGAAATGAAAAGTTTTCGTGATATCATGACATGTTGCTCCGTCGCGGCTAGAAATGAAAAGTTGTCGCGATTTCGCGACATGTTGCTCCGTCGCGGCTAGAAATGAAAAGTTGTCGCGATATCGCGACATGTTGCGTTTTCACGGCTAAGAGCAGCAAAATGCATCATAAAGAGAAAAACATCACGATTTTGTGACATGTCGCGTTTTTGCGGCCAAATGCAGCGAGACAGCCCGAAATAGAAAAACGTCACGATTTTGTGACAAGTTGCATCTTCACGTGCCGAAACAGAAAAACGTCGTGATTTCGTGATAGATTGCATCTGCACAGCCCGAAAGAGAAGAGCGTCACGATTTCACGACAGAAAGCAGCGAGATGGTACGGAATGAAAAAGCGTCACGATTTCACGATAGAAAGCAATGAGACAGCCCGAAAGAGAAAAGCGTCATGATTTCATGACAGAAAGCAGCGAGACAGCCCGAAAGAGAAAAGCGTCACGATTTCGTGACAGAAAGCAGCGAGACAGCCCGAAAGAGAAAAGCGTCGCGATTTCACGACAGGTTGCATCCACATGGCCCGAAGTAGAAAAATGTCGCAATATCGCGACATGTATCATTTTTGTGATGCATGATGAGAAACAAAGCTGCTGACAAAAAAATGTCACGATATCGCGACATGTCTCATTTTCACGATGCGTGATGACGAACAAGGCTGCTGACAAAAAAATGTCGCGATATCGTGACATGCTATTTTTGGTCACGATTTACAGGGGGCCGTTATGGAACATGCAGGGAAGCGCTGAACACGTGGCATAAAGGTGTAAGGGTTACAAAACAGTTACAATTAGCAAGAAAATCAAACGTTTCGACGCTCAAACAAAAGTCAGAATAATGAAGAGCGGGAAATGAAACGAATCGATCTGGAATATGAAATGAAGCGTCACAAGGCGAAGTAGAGATCCGTAGCAGAAAGTTTAAAGGCACAAGCGAATACAGGCACAGGGGTCGGAAACCGCTGGGAGCAGGGTTGCAGAGCTAAGGGTGATGAGCCATTCTGGGCCTGCTTTGGAGTGCTTTTCTTCCACTTTTTTTGGTTTTGGAAAACCAGATATCTGTTATTGTAAAAAGACAAATATTTAATGCAGATAACATTTTAGAAATTTGCATCTTATGGGCAAGAAAGAAGGAGTCATTTTCTGCATGCAAGATTAAATGTCTATTTTCCCTTTTTAGATTTTAGGCTTGTAAATGTAGTTGATACAAGTTTTTTTGGTTGCTGCATGTGAATGCTTAAATCTGAAAACCTCATTCAAATCCCTAGAAGCTAGCACTTAGCTTATCAGGATTGTGCATGTTTTTTAGGTCCAATAGGTTAGGTTGCATGCATGGAAACCTCATATCTTCGGTTTTGTCGAAACAGGATAGCATTAGACTGAATGTGTTTTATTTTTAATTTTTTGCATTTCTTTTTCATTTTTTATTTTTCCAGAAGGTTTAATTTATTTAAAATAAAAATTTTTAAATTACAAAATCTAAAAAAAAATAATGAACAATCATTAAAGCTACATGATGGAATAAACCAACATTGCCCCTTGTTTACGGTTACTTGCAATCACTAAGGTGTTCTAAGTATTTAAATTGATTATCTTCATTTGATATTACTAATACACAGTTGCAAATGCTAATACAATGGAGACCTTGGAGAAGTTATTTGTTTGACTTCTTTGCAAGAGGGGATTTGGGACCCAAATCCTAAAGGAGAGTTGTACTTTCATAGCTGGGTGAAAATACCACTCAACAGATCCCATAAAAGGTATGTAGCTGCTCGAAGCGTGACCATACAACATTGATCAATAGCAAAGAAGGAGAATGGAAAAGAATGAGATCCAATAAAAGGTATGTAACCGCTTGAAGCGTGACCATACAACATTGATCGGATGTCCAGGGGGAGAAGAGAAAAGAATGGGATCCAATAAAAGGTATGTAGTCGCTCGAAGCATGACCATACAACATTGATCGGATGTCCAAGTGAAATAAGAGAGGAAGGAAAGAAGGAGAAGATGAAAGAAATAAAAACAATGTTGGTGAATGAAAATGGATGATTGTGGATGCAATGATATGATTATGCTAAGTCCGTATGAAATTTACGATGCCATACTAGTTTTTTGAGAATGGCAGCTTTTGACTGCTTTAATTTTTTGACCAGATCAACGTGGTCCAAAAGTATGAATAGGACAAAAGCCTATCTAAATTTTTGTTGTTGATTGATTGATGAGAACATGGTGACAAGTGTCAAACCACTCGAGTTAGTTGACATTTGGATTATTAAATTGTGACCAGATTAGCATGGTTGCAAAATATTTTTCCAAATGTTGTTCTAGGATTAGTTTAAACATATCATCCATTATGTACTCGATGTACATGAATGCTAGATTGACTTATCCATGGTAACACATAACTCTCATTATGTAAGCCACGTCTGTTTGGGATTGAGATTATGATTGTATGATAATATTCAACAAAAAATTTCATAAATAAATGTGCTAATCACACTTTTGGATTTTTATGTTGTGGTTGCATGCAAAACTGACTTTGGATATGAATACCCCCTCAAACGAGGAATCAACAATGAGGCGAATGGATTGCGGTGATTTGATGATGCCACGATTGAAAAAATATCAATGCATGATGAATATGATTGCAAATGAAGTTAAAAGATAAATTTGGAAGGTTCCTAGGGTTTTAGGGGATATGTGCCTGCTTTCCTAGGGTTTTGGGTGTATTTTGGGGTGTTTTGGTTGATTTCACCACCTGGGGGGTGATTTTGACCTAAATCACCACTCGGGGGGTGAATTGGGTTTTAGTTCACCCCTCGAGGGATGAATAAGTGATTAAGGTATATTTAAGCCCTGGTTTGCATGGAATGGGCTCATTTTGATGGCGCACAACATTGGAAAGTGACTTGTGGAGGCATTCAATGACACAAGAGGAGCACGAGTGACAAGTTTGAGAGCAATGATTATGAGGGGACGCATGGTGGCTGGCAGTAGGTACGGGGACCCACCGGTAAGTGATATTTTGCTTTGTTTTGATTTTGTTTTATTTTTTTGGAGAAATGTGAATGAGGGGGGGAGGTTTTTGTCCCAATTTAAAATATTTTAAAATTTTTAAGCAAAATTTGATAACGTAGTGATAAACGAGCCAAATGGGTACCCAAAAATATGATCAGTTTTTGAATTGGATTTGTTTTTTCACCAATTTGACCGGGTAATGGGTAGAGTAGGTGTGAGGTTTGACTGTCAGTTTTTGAAGTAACGGTGTACTGACATTGACATGTTTTTGTATTTTATCTTCTAAAAGAGGAAATGGGTATCCCGTTATGCGACTGTTATAATTTTTTATTTTTGTTTGATATGATTTCTAAATATGTCGCTTTTAGGTGTAATTTATCAAACCTAGACTGTTAGAATTGCCCTGTTAGAGGTAAAAATTTTGGAAACCAATGAAACTTTTATCGTAGAAGGGAAAAATGGGTGTCCAAAAATATTTTTTATTTTGGTGAATGACTTAATTTGGCCTACCTTTGATTTGCGTGCCAAGGTGTAAATGATGTTAAATTGAAAATGAGCTATAGGGAGCCCGATTTAGACTGTATTCAACATCTGCTTGAACTTTCACCGCTAAGTGGGCAAATGGGTATCCAAAAATATGACTGTTATTTTTAATTATATCTGCTGATGTATGTTCGGTTTTGGTGTATTTATGATAGAGTTGACTTTTGGATTTGTGCAGATTGGTATGTTGTTTTTGAATTTTGCCAACACATTTACCACTAAGTGGGTAAATGGGTATCCAAAAATAATATTTTTTTAGATGTTGTTGTTTGGCTTATGTTTGATTTGCATGCCAATTCATAGGTAGTGTTAAATTTGAACTGAGTTGTTGGGAGTCCAAATTATGTTGTTTGTCATGTCATTTTGAACTTTTGCCATGAAATGATAAAATGGGTATCCAAATGTGTGACTGTTATGTTGATGTGTTTTGTTGTGTGGTTTGTGCATTGTTTTGCTTTGGAGTGTATGTCAAATTAAATAGGTTTAATTTGAAAATTATAATTGATGCAGTTTTATTTGATTGCATTATTATGTGGATTATTTATGTGTGTTTTATTGTGTTTTGGATAGATGAAGGTGCTTGAACCCCATCATCGGGTGAGGAAGTTTAAGGAAGGTTTTGAGGAGCTTATGAAGACTAAAGATGAGTTTTCTTGGTTGGATGACATATATTTTTGAGGTATATGGGAATGTAATAGCATCCATACAAATAGAGCCTATGTGTCTGCATTGTGTGAGCAGTGGGATGCAATCCGAAACACCTTTCATTTTTCTACTGGGAAAATAATCGTTACACTAGAGGATGTGTATCAAATTTATAGAATTTTGATCGAGGGTGTTCCTCTAAGGGCATTCGTAGATTATAGGAAGGACACTATGTTGGAGATATTCTTTGGTGATGATTGGAGGGATGTTGATGTCTCAAATATGGATTACGAGTGGTTGTGGGTACAGGATAAGATATCGAATTGGCAGTGTGTGGCTATGATGATGATCTCCACATATGCTCTCCCTAATAGTTTTAGGGTGTTGTTTACTTGGAACATGTTGGATGTAGTGAGTGCCCTATTGGAGAGAAATGTTGTATTTGCATGGGTGTCTACACTGTTGGCCCAAGTCTATTAAGAGTTGCATGATGTTGTGCGAGGCAGGAGGATAGGACTGAGTGTGATTCCCTTGATGCAGGTATGGGCACGAGAGCACATAACGATTAAGAGGCCATATTTATTGCCTCACCCTATACATGTGGAGGGTAGTGAGCATTTTCCCTATGCTTTACGATGGAGTATGGCGACAGAGTAGAGGATTAAGAGACCACATGAAGGTGATCCACTACTATGGAGGAAGAAGTTTAAAGGCTTGACTCCTAGAAATACATATGGAGGCCCTGGTTGGGTGGGGTGAGTTAGGATTAGGATGATGAGTAGCTTCAGGCCATCCAACATGGTAGATGGTTGGTGGGGCGGTACACTCAATAGACTAAGTGCTTTTAGTTTGATAGAGTGAGGCGATAGTTTGGATTGTAGCAGGATGCTCCAGGGGCTCTAGGGGCTCTCAGTTGTGGAGGATGATGGGACTATGTCAGAGTTTGATGTGTGGTGGGCACTACAGAGCTGGGAGCCTAGAAGAGGTGTAGTGGATCTATGGATGGCACCTACAGTTGGGGCACCTCCACCAGAGGAGAGAGTTGGTAGAGGAGCTCGAGCTATAGCAATAGATGTGGCTGGTGGTGAGGATGAGGTTCCTCTATGATGATCATGACATCGCTTGGACAGTATGGTGAGCACCTAGGGAGTGAGGGTGGAGGAGATGCCTATGGATATTGATGTGGATATGGGGCAGGCTGTTGGAGCCAAAGCTATTAGAGCTGAGGCTAAGGGAAGAAGGATGGTCAGTATAGGTGGTATTGATGATACCATTAATGTTGGTGTTTTTGCTAGTGTGGACCAATAGATTCCTATTGATCTCATGGAGAGTAAGGCTACAGAGGAGGAGGTACAAGGATTTCTTGATAGAGTGCAGTAGTTGGAGGCTAATATGATAGAGATGAGGGTTGCTATGGCTTGGTAGAAGCAGACGATTGATAATTTTATTGGTCAATTGGCGGTTGAGTCAACTAAGAAGATGATGTGTGAGACTACTTTGTCGATGTGTGGGATTCCTCTCTATGACTATGATTGAGTGGTGTCACATTTTGGGTCATGGTCATGAGTATGAGCACCATCACATCAGAGCTAGCATTGTGCTACTACGGTGGGATAGATCAATTCTAGGGATAAGGTGCAGGATCAGCCTACTATGGATTTGATTCCAGAGTTTGGGGCAGAGTCGAGCCAGGCTGCAGAGATACAAGCGAGCCATGAGGGCCACGGGGAGACTCATGGTGGGAGTTAGGATATTATTGTTGGAATATTACCATTAGTAAAAAGGTTAAAAAATTGATTTTACCTTGGGTAAAGGTAACTTACCTTTTACCTTACCTGGACGGCAGTGGACGACAGCATTTGGGCGGCAAGAGAATTCAAGTCATCTTTCTTTTCCCCCAATTTCTCCTTTCCCCCCTTTTTCTCTCAAATAGGTTATTTACTGTTTATTTAATCTATGTAACCTAAGTTTTATTGTTAATGCAATTTACCAATTTTTTGTCCACACTCACCTTTCACATTTGGTATCAGAGCGGCATGATTCCCAAGGCGATGGGGCCCGTAGTTTGAGGCAACAACACGGATCCCAAGGCAGCCCATAGGAGCCGAGGTGGCATGAATCCCGAGGTATCTTGCAAGAGAAGATTAGCATGTTTCATGAGGCACTGGTGGAGATGGACGAGGTGGCCCGTAGGAGCAGCAGATCAGCATGATTCTCGAGGCACTGACGACATGACATGGCGACCTGCATGCAACCCTAGGCGCTATTGACATGGCGTGGTGGACGTGGCACAACCCGAGGCACTAGTGATGTGGCGACCTATAGCACGTAGCCTGAGGCAATAGTAACATGACATGGTGTGACGTGGCATGGCAACATGTGACTGGCACGTAGCCCGAGGCATGGGATTGACATGGCGTGACGCATGGCATGGTGACATGTGACTGGCATGCGGCCTGAGGTGTGGCGACGTGGTGATCCGCACGTGCATCAGAGGCAAAAGGAATCTGCATTGTTAGTGACTGCCCGTAGGCAGTAAAAGCACTATAAGTGATTTGCTCTTTTTAAAGAGCTAATACATCGCCTCACGGGCGATGTGGGACTAAAGTCCCAAGTAATACCAAAGCTTCACGCCGAAGCGTGAAGCCAATATTAGCTTCGTGCTCGATGTGAAAGCTATAGGGCAGGGAGCTCACTTAGCTCCCGGATCTACCCGGTAGCACAGCGGCTACCCTCTGCCCTAACGCCCGCAAGTTCACAGGATCGATCGTCGACGGGGTCAATAGTTTCTTAAAAAAAAAAAAAAAAAAAAAAAAACCTATAAGGAAATAGTTTAAATTAATTTTTTTTTTTTTTTGTAATTTCCTAAGAGGAAATATCTGTTCAATTGTTTAAAAAAAAAAATAATTCAAAGTTGATAATAGAAATTTCCTGAGAGGAAATAATTGTAAAGTTTTAAAAAAAAAAAAACTTTGAAAGTTAAATTTTTTTTATTATTTCCTAAGAGGAAATCTTTGTAAAAGAAAATTTCTGGGAAATTTTCTTAAATGATAAGATCAGAAGGATGTTATCGTGCCCTCTGCAAGTTGTTACTGAGAACAAACGCTAAAAACTTTGATAGGCACGTGAAAACACTAGGACTTAATACAGCTTTTTCACAGCTTGCAAAATGCGGTTATTGCACACCGGAGAAATCCCGATCAAGGATACGAAGCAGATTCAGAAGATAACTCCTTTGGCAGCAGGTTTGAACAATCTGACACAGTGGAAATTGCTTCACAAGGATCCGAATATACTCATTATAGTAATTCAGTTGAAATCCTACAACCTCCTTCTCCTAAAATAATATTGATCAGTGATGATGATGAACAAGTCGCTGACAATTTTGTAATTGTTGAACAACAAGTGTGAGTTGTTTATGATTGTAAATCAAGCAGGGCTTGATAGTTTGTAAAGTCTTTTTTGCAATAAGACTATAAAAAAGAGGTTTCTTGTTTTAGTAGATAATAATGGGATCACATAATAATCTACCAATTCCCGAATTTAGTGGGGATAATTATGAGTACTGGTCCATCAAGATGAGGACATTACTCATCGAAAAAGGACTATGGGATATTATTGAATATGGATACATTGCTCCAACAGATTGGACTACTTTAAGTTCAAATGATAAGAAGATCTACAAAGATGCACGTAAAAATAATTCTTTTGCCTTATACCATCTTCAATCAGCATTAGATCCAAGTATCTTTCCTAGAATTGCATCTTACTTAACTGCTACAGATGCATGGAATGCCTTGAAAGAAGGATTCCAAGGAAGTGATAAAGTAAAGCAAGTCAGGCTTCAGACCTTGAAAAGATATTTTGAAAATCTCAGAATGAAGGAAAATGAAAGAGTCAGAGACTACTGTGTACGAGTCAAAGCAGTAGTTGATATGATGCAAACTTTAGGTGAAGACACAAAAAATGAAACAATTGTGAAGAAAGTGTTGCGAACACTTCTTCCTAAGTGGAATCACATTGCTATCATAATTGAAGAATCCAAAGACCTTTCTACTCTTACATTTGATAGTTTGATTGGATCATTAACATCACATGAAGAGCGACTTCAAGGAGCACCTTCAACAAGCTATGGAGGTGATGACAAAGCCTTCACTTCGAATGAAACTACAAGACGGGGACAAGGAAGAGGCCGAGGCAGAGGACAACAACAAAGAGGCAAAGGCCAAAGCAACTCCTACAGAGGAGGTAATCAAAACAGAGGTGGAAATCAAAATAGAGGATCCAATCAGAACCAAAGCGGCAATGCAGCCCGTGGAAATCAAGCACGAGGAAGTAACAAGACTAAAACAACTTGTTTCAATTGTGGGAAACAAGGCCACTTCGCTCGTGACTGCTGGTCAAAGTCTTCAAAAGATAAAAGCAGTCAATATGGCTCATTCTACGAAGAAGAAGAAGGTCCACCAAAACTTTTTTACTTTTTCTCTCTTATGGACAGCCAGATCAAAATCTAAATGATACATGGATTTTAGATACTGGTTGCTCCAACCACATGAGTGGCAAAGAAAATCTCTTTGCTACATTAGATTCAAATTACAAATCTCATGTTAAGTTAGACGATAATAAATATTTGCAAGTTGAAGGCATTGGAGCTATGGAAGTTCCAACAAAAGAAGGCCTTAAAAATGTGAATGACATATACTATACTCCACAGCTACAACACAATTTGTTAAGTGTTGGCCAAATGATGGAGAAGCATTACAAATTAGTTTTTGATGAAAGAAAATGTACAATCTTTGATAAAAACAATTGTAACTGGGTCATCACAAAAGTACCTATGACAAAGAATAGGTTGTTCCCTCTAAAATTTGGTGAGCCAGGGGGAGCTCAACTTGCAAAAATTTCTATTACAAATCCAAGTGAATTGTGGCACTTGAGATATGGTCACCTCAATTCCGCTAGCTTGAAAATGTTAACATCACAAGCTATGGTGATAGGACTACCAAAAATTCAAGAACATAAAAAGGTATGCGAAGCATGTGCTTTGGGAAAGCACTCCAGAATGAAGTTTCCAAGAGGTCGAGCATGGAGAGCAAGCTATCCTCTTTAGCTAGTACATTCGGACATCTGTGGTCCAATGCAAACAAAAAGCCTTGGAAACAATTCTTATTTTCTAACATTCATAGATGATTATTCTAGAATGTGTTGGCTCTATTTTCTGAAACACAAAGATGAAGCATTTGATTGCTTCATAGACTTCGTGAAATAATGTAGAAAAGAAAAGTGACTACTATGTCAAATGTCTTCGCACCGATAAAGGAGGAGAGTACTCCTCAAATGAATTTTTACATTATTGTAAGCAAAATGGGATAAAAATGCAGTTCACCACTGCCTATACCCCATAGCAGAACGGTGTGGTCGAGAGAAAGAACCGCACCCTTGTTGAAATGGCACGAACAATGCTTCAGGCAAAACATCTCACAAACAACTATTGGGCAGATGCAGTGAGAACTAGTGCATATATTCTAAATAGAAGTCCAACTTCTAGTTTAGATGGTATCACTCCTTATGAAGGATGGTACGGTAAGAAACCAAATGTCAAACATTTCAGAGTATTTGGTTCTTTAGCTTATGCACACATTCCTAAGGAGAAGAGAAAGAAACTTGATCCAAAGAGTCAAGCATGTGTTTTTGTAGGGTATTGTGATTCAACCAAAGGGTATAGATTGTACAATCCTAAGACACATAAAATCATTATCTCCAGGGATGTAATTTTTGATGAAGGGGGAGAATGGGGTCATAAAAAAATTGTTGATTTTGACTCTAATTCGGACAATTCCACATTAGTACCTCCCACATTGGTACAACCCAAGAAAAGCAGTGTAAAAATTCCTCCTCCACAAATTCCACATCAGGAAAATTCATCAAGTACATCAAGTGGTACACCAAGTCCAAGAGGGACTTCTTTGTTGGCACCCCCAAATTCTCCAAAACGATTTCAAGGATCTGTAAGCGCTCCAAGCCTGATGGATATTGATTCAGTTTCTCAAAGGAAAGAGACAAATAGAGGAAAGCGCACACTACCGAGTCATCCATATTCTCAAATGTTGGATAGGAATTTCCAACAAAGATACACTAGGAGTCAAGCTAGTGAGATGGACGAAATTTTGTCAAGACTTGAAAATCTTCAAATGTCAGGGGATGATGAGTCTCATGAACCAAGGGGTGATGTAGTCAATTATGCTTTGTTGGCTGCTGCACAGCTAGAACCATCTAGCTATGAAAAAGCATGCACTGAAAGTATATGGCAAGATTCCATGGAAGAGGAAATAACCTCAATTAAAAAGAATGATACTTGGGAGCTTGTGAAGCTTCCCAAGGGAAAAAAATGTGTTGGATGTAAATGGGTCTATAAGACCAAATTCAATGCTGATGGAAGCATTGAAAGGCACAAGGCAAGATTAGTAGCTAAAGGTTTTACTCGGAAATATGGAATAGATTATGAGGAAACCTTTGCTCCAGTTGCTCGACAAGAAACAATTAGAACTGTTCTTTCCTTGGCAGCCCATAAAGGATGGAAAATTCAACACATGGATGTGAAAAGCGCATTTTTAAATGGATACCTAATAGAAGAGGTGTATGTTCAACAACCTCAAGGTTTCCAAGAACCAAGAAAAGAAAACCTTGTTTATAAATTGAAAAAAGCACTTTATGGCCTCAAGCAAGCACCACGAGCATGGTACTCACGAATTGACGGCTATTTTAGCAAATATGGTTTCAAAAAAAGCAAGAGTGAACCAAATATATACTACCTGAAGAATGGAGTAGATATCCTCATAGTTTTTTTATATGTGGATGATCTAATATTTATGGGTAGCAATAATAAAATGAATATGGAGTTCAAAAACTCCATGATGAATCAGTTTGAGATGAAGGATCTCAGATTAATGAGATACTTTCTAGGAATGGAAGTACATCAATCAAAGAGTGGGATATTCATATGTCAACAGAAATATGCTCATGACATGATCAAGAAATTTGCTATGTAGCAATGGCAAATCAGCTGCAACACCAACCAGACATGGAATACAACTAAGCAAAGAAGATGGAGCACCAAAAGTTGACTTGACCAATTTCAGAAGCATGGTTGGGAGTTTAATGTTTCTCACCAACACTAGGCCAGATATACAGTATGTTGTTTCTCTTGTATCATGGTTTATGGCATGCCCATCCGATCTGCATCTTCAAGCAACCAAACGAATTTTATGATATGTAAAAGGTACATTGGATTTTGGAATCCATTACCACAAGTCTTACTCTGTGAAGTTATTTGGTTATAGTGACAGCGATTGGGGCAGTAATATAGATGACATAAAATCTACATCAGGGAACTATTTTAGTCTAGGTTCAGGACTAATAACTTGGAGTTCCAAGAAGCAATCTGTTGTAGCATTATCATCTACAGAAGCTGAGTACATATCCATTACTCATGCCAGTACTCAGATCCTCTAGTTGAGGAAAATACTTGAAGAGATAGGAAAAAAACAAATTGGTCCAACCAAACTGAATTGTGATAATATCAATGCCATACAGTTGGCATATAATCCGATCCACCACAAAAGGTCAAAACATTTTGATATGAAGTATCACTTCATAAGAGATATGGTGGAACAATAGACAGTTGAGCTTCAATATTGTAGCACTTTGGATAATCTAGTAGACATCTTCACCAAAGGCATGGCTAAAGCTCAATTTATAAAGTTGAGAGACTATATAGTCAGTCCTCTCAACTTTAAGGGGGAGAATGTTGGAATATTACCATTAGTAAAAAGGTTAAAAATTTGATTTTACCTTGGGTAAAGGTAACTTACCTTTTACCTTACCTGGACAGCAGTGGACGGCAGCATTTGGGCGGCAAGAGAATTCAAGTCATCTTTCTTTTCCCCCAATTTCTCATTTCCCCCCTTTTTCCCTCAAATAGGTTATTTACTGTTTATTTAATCTATGTAACCTAAGTTTTATTGTTAATGCAATTTACCAATTTTTCGTCCACACTCACCTTTCACAATTATTATGTTGATTTTAGCCTACGGGTATTTTTGATTGCTATATTATGATGGGCATGGTCCCATATTATAGCCTTCGGGAATTTTGTATTGATGATATATATATATATATATATATATATATATATATATATATATATATATATATATATATATATATATATATATATTTAGGCTATTATATATACATGTGTCATTTTGATGGTTTGAAATGTGTTCTTGTTATGTTTTCATAGATTAGCATAGTATAATTTGTAGGTGTGTATGATAAGTAGATATACATGTGTGAATTATTTAGATCTATTATAGTTCTATGGTATGAATTAATTGTAGAATAATATAATGATTGTATTTTAGATGCAGTATGAAGTGATATCAAATGTGATGTTGTAATGAATGCATGTGGAGTAAATGTAATGCTATGATTAAATTTTTGAAATGCATGTAGCATGGATGGAATAATGTAATGTGATTTGTGAGATGCATGTAGTATGAATGCAATGCTATAATGTGTATGAAATGTATATGGTATAGATGCATGGATGCATGTATGAACGTACTAAAATGAACCAAGAAAGCACTTGTATTGTGGCATTTACCTGTATGGATGAGATCCATTCCTTGATTTTAGGGATGGTTGATAATGTAAGGCATGTGTAAATTTTTTGACCAACATAGTTGTGATAATCAAATCTCAAACCCTTAGCTATACAAGTGTTTGTGGCAACTTATAACATAATCGGGCTGGTTCAAAGTATATCTTGGACCTATGTGTGTGAATGTGTAAGGTTCATTTATCCATTTTGAGGGAGGTAGGATTAACCCATTGTAGACACTACTAAAATAGCTAGCTCATCCGTTTGCAACAGTGATCTATATAAAAACGAGATGATAATGTTATAGATGTGTTGCCACCTGTAAGACTATTCCACTGCTAGACATGCTCTTGGAGCCTATTGCTAGCGATGGAAATCATCCCATGGTTTTATGTTGAACCTAAGTACCAAAGGCGATAAGCATAACATAGGTTATATCAAGAGGTGTTTTCTTTTGTTTTTTGCCCCTCATCTAGTGTTGACCTATTTGATTGTAGTGCTCTTTTTATTTTTATTTTTTTTTCTTATTTATTTTTATTTTTTGTGGTGCTCTTTTTGTATGGGTGATGAAGTTTGTTTTCTACCCAATCATTTATTTTTGCTTATGCTTGATCCCTTTGTTTATCCCCAGTTCGTATGTTGACCATGCAAGTGATAGGATGAGCAAGGGATACCATTCGCTAGATGGTGATATCTACTCAAGATGTCCTCTTTCCTAGGCTCAAATTTTTTAATGTGTAACCTATTGTGAGCAGTTCATGAGAGAAGTTGAACCAGCCTAAAGGACCATAAGAAGAATGTACAAGAACTCGTTAGGTAAGGGTGACACTTGATGGCCTGAACTATAGAGTGGTCAAAATCAAACACGACACCTATGTATACCCTGATATTGAAAAGGGGGAATGGACATCCAGGTGGTGATGCTAACAAGTGCATTTATTACTCCTACTGAGGTGCATTTTTGAGGAGAATGTACAAACATGAATTAATATTCTAAATATAAAGCATGTGAGTATGTGCAATGGATGTAAATGTAAACAATGTAAGTGGGGGAATGCAATATCTATAAGAGGAAAGTTATGCTATGTAGAAGGAGAATTTTATAAGAACCTATTTATAGATGAGTAAAGTGTGTAATGATGACAAAAAGAGCGATGCTATGATCATGGTTGCCCCAACGTGTGGGGTGTGTGTGTGTAGTAGATGTATAAGCTCTAAGTTGTACAAACGTATGTGATAGTCACCAAGAGAAGGAGGATGTGAGAGTGGAATGTACAGATGGAAGAAGCAAGAAGAAATAGACATTGGTAACCAATCAAGAAAAGGGGATTACCAAAAACCAATGAAGATAGGAGAGAAGAGATGAGTCAATGTAGGAAGAAAATAGAAGAAATAAGATAAAATAAGATAAAATAAGGGAAGTAATTTGAGCTACTATCAGGTGAAGTGGTGTGGATCCGTGTGGGAGTGGGATGGTAAAGTGATGATGCAGTTGGGATTGCGTCTGCTATTGTAATTGGATATGATGTGGATGTAATCGAATGCAACTATTAGAGTTATATGAGTTGGTAAGGTTCTAGGGATGAGGTAATGTGGAGGACTCAAAAGTCGGCTAAATGGGAGGGAACACTCTGGTGATGGGGTACGCTCATCGTGCAACATGTTGTGCACTAGGGTTTTGAATGATTTGCACTCTTCGATGTCATGCCCTAGTTGGTGATGATAGATACAATATTTATTCTCATTGTAGTTGCACATTTTGGGGCACGAAGGATC
This sequence comes from Wollemia nobilis, assembly GCA_028583015.1. Lineage (NCBI taxonomy): Eukaryota > Viridiplantae > Streptophyta > Pinopsida > Araucariales > Araucariaceae > Wollemia > Wollemia nobilis. The sequence continues at coordinate 723,039 of JAQPPZ010001268.1, read as the reverse complement.
AATGGGCCAAATCTTGGGTAGGTCGATAAGTCTCTGATGCATGAGATGGTAAAACATTTTGGATAGCAACATGTGTGGAATAGGTATAGAATAAATTTATGGGTCCACTGGTGGTGAGCGGGGCCTGGATGAAGGATGATCCGATAATGGAGGCATGGGTCTGGGATCCGGCATGGGTCAAGTCTGAGGTCGGAGGAGGGATCTATGTGGCGGTGAGGATGTACGGGTCGTGGGAGACTGTCATGGGTGAATGTGGAAATGATAGTGGCTCATCTACAACTCTAGAGCCTCGATGTGGGAGAAGAGATGTTGTATCTCATGATGTTGTGGTGATAGTATTGGTGAAGGTGGTGATCGGGACCTTGATGTGAGTGGTGTGGCCTGATAGGCACGGGATAGTGGATGAGGTCTCGATGATGATGGGGAAGAATGAAAAGGTCTTGGGGATTGGAGAGCTTGCGAAAAGACAAGCCTCGTAGAGGGGAAGGTGGCGTCTTGAGGACCGGTGGCATAGGTGATGGCTCTAAGTAGCAGCATGAATGGGAAGGGGGTATGTTTGCATGACCAGCTTGAGCATCTTGGGTCACATGGGCTTGCAAATCTTGGGAGTAGGTGGACTCACCATTGGGTAATGGGGTGGGTAGGCATGATGGATGAGTTGGATGATGGGTGTATCCTCTATTAGGAGGATGATAATCTCCTAGGGGGTGAAGGGGATGATTTTTTGGTGAATAGCAACATCTGAGATCATCGGATGGATGGGAGGGTGACCCTTGTTCTTGGGGTTGGGTGGATTCCTCTTTTTTATCAAAGGAGGACAAGGTGACCTGGTTGTCTCCAGAGTATGGTGAATAGGATGGACCTCACTAGCGAGGGGAATGCAATTGAGGTGAGGTATGATGGCCTGAATGGGATGAATGCAAAGAGCGCTTGGTATGAATGGCGACTGGTGGTCGGGGTAGATAATCCAATGTGATGGGTACCTACCATGGTTATGGATGATCCTGTATGGTGATGCACAAGGATGTTGTAGTACTCTCCTGCTAATGATGTGGATCCTGCAAAAGGAAAAACAAATACCTATAGCATAAAAATGACAGAAATATGAAAGTACATGTATAGTGAAATAATAAAGTAAAGTAACAGATCTACACGATGATGTGCTTAGTGATTTATTACTAGTACTATATGGCACTCATGATGGTGAATGTGCTTGTGCATCATGCATTGAATGCACGAAGGTGTAAGATGTTGATGGGTTTAGGGTCATTAAGGCCTTCAATATTGGCCAAACGATATGCTCTTGAGCCATATTTGTGTGTGATAATGAATGGGCCCAACCAGTTTGGGGTGAATTTATCATGCTATTGGCGAGGTTGACTTGTGATTTGTTGGTTCTCTTTGAGAACCAGTCACCAATTTTAAACTCACGCTGATGCACCTTACTATTTTAGGAACGACAAAGGTGATCTTGATAGAATAATTTGTGCTCGATGGCATGGATGCGATATTCATCGAGGAGTGTTAGTTGATCTAGATGAGCTTGGTGAGCAGTGTCATCGTCAATGAAATCCTTCATAGATATCCATAATGAAGGTATCTCAAGCTCAAGAGGCATGATAGCTTCAACCCCGTATACGAGTGAAAAAGGTGTTGCCCTAGTAGAAGTATAGATGCTCATACAATATGCCCACAAGGCTAGGGGCATTTGATTATGCCAATCATAGTGAGATTCTGCTACGATTTTACGAAGAATGGAACAAATAGTTTTGTTCATGGCTTCTGCCTAGCCATTACCCTGAGGGTAATATGGGGTAGAAAATCTATGGTGTATGTGAAATCTGTTACATAGGGCTCGGATAGTCTTGTTTTTAAAGGATTTCCCATTATCCAAAATGATTTGGGAGGGAATTCCAAAGTGGCATATGATATGCTTTGTGATGAATGCTGCAATTTTGGTTCTTGTAGTTTGAACCAGTGGGATGGCTTTGACCCACTTGGTAAAATATTATGTTGTTGTGATGATAAATTTGTGATTGCTAGAGGAGGCAAGTGTGATTTATCCAATTAGATCTAGGTCCCATTGGGAGAAGGGCCACATGGATTGGATAGGTTGAAGTTCTTGGGATGGTAAATGTGTTAGGTTGGCATGTTGTTGGCATTTGATGCAACGCTTGACATACTCACAATAATCTTGCTCCATTTTGGGCCAGTAGTAGCCCATATGGAGGATGCGTTTGGTGATTGCCATACCACTAAAATGGCCACCACAAGTACCATCATGGGTTTCTTGTACAACCCATTGTGATTCTTGTGGTTCTAGGCAATGCAGGAGCATGTCATCATAGCTATGGTGGTAAAGGATGTCCCCCAACAAGGTGTAGTGGATCACTCTTTGTTTGAAGGTTTGGCATTGAGCATGGGGTAGATCACATGGTAGGAAACCTAGTTTGATGTACTATTTGATCTGTGAGAACCATGGGTCATGAAGTTCGGTGTTTACCACATACACACCACCATCATATATGGGAGGTGTGGGTGATATAGTATATTGCATAAGTGTATGAATGGATATAGATGTTGTGTCATATGTTGGGTTTTGTGGAATGAGGGACCCTAAGGAGGCCATAGTGTCTACAAAATAGTTTGATGATCATGGAGTGGCTTCAAGGTCATACCACTCAAATTGGGATAAGAGTTGTTGGGCAATTTTCTTGTACTACTGGAGGATTGGGCAGTTGCATAGCCAGAGTTCCTGCACTTGATTTACTATCAAAAGTGAATCGCCTATGATGTGGAGGCATTTGATGTGCATGGAGTGTGCTTGTTTCAGTCCTAGGATTAGGGCTTCATATTCTACGTTGTTGTTGGTACAAGGGAAATCGAGTTTGAATGAAAAGGGGAGCGGTTCTCCTTTTGGTGTAAAGAAGACAATGCCTGCACCCCTAGTGTGGAGACACCTGGAACCATCGAAGAACATGGTGAGATCAGCCACGAATTTGGGTTCAACATATTCTTCCTCTTTGGTTATGTGGAAGATGGAATCGTCGGGGAGTTGAATGAGTAGGGGTTGATTGTCAGTTAAAGGGGCTTCAGCCTAGTTGGTCGGTGATGACTTGCCCTTTGATGGATTTTTGAGATACAAATTCTAGGTCAAATTTAGTTAGGAGCATGATCCATTTGGTTGTGCGTGAATTGTGATAACTTTTGTTCATCATATACCAAAGGGGATTATCTTGGGCGATGACAAAAGTTGTGTGGTTTAACATGTAGTGTCTTAACTTCTAAGTAGTGAATACTACTACTAGGCATAGCTTTTCCATGTATCTGTATCTCGTTTCATAACTAACTAGTGTACGAATGATGTAGTAGATAGCCTACTCTTTGTCGAGAGCATTATTTTGAGCTAGGAGTGTACCTAGCGCCAGTTTTGTAGCTAAAATGTATAGAGTCAGTGGTAATTGTGGGTGCGGTGGTGACATGACCGACGGTGATGTAAGGTAAGTTTTAATAGCGTCAAATGCGGCTTGACAGTTATCATCCCATTTGAAGCTTACTCCTTTCTGGAGGAGATGGTTGAATGGTTGGCATTTATCTGATAATTGTGCTATAAATCTACGGATAGAAGTGATCTTTCCCTGGAGGCTGTGCAATTGCTTTAGTGTGGTAGGAGGAGGCATCTCGATGATGGATTTCACCTTACTAGGATCAACCTCAATGCCTCATTGGGAGACAATGAATCCTAGTATTTTTCCTGAGGTAACACCAAACACACACTTCTTTGGGTTCAGGCGCACGTTGTGTTCTAACAATCGATCAAAAATCTGATGGAGATCTTCAAGATGGTCGACACGTTTCTTGGACTTAGTGATAATATCATCCACATAGTCCTCAATATTTTTGTGCATTAAATCATGAAATATGTAGGTCATGGCTCGTTGATAGGTTGCCCCAATGTTTTTGAGGCCAAAGGGCATGACCTTGTAGCAAAAGGTCCCCTAAGGTGTTGTGAAGGAAGTTTTGTGTTGATCGGTTGGGTTGATTCTGATTTGATTATATCTTGAAAATCCATCCATGAGGGAAATCATTTCATGACCCATGGATTCAATGAGGGAGTCAATGTTGGGTAGAGGGAATTTGTCTTTGGGATAAGCTTTATTTAGGTCATGAAAATCTGTGCAAACATGAACGTCACCGGATGGCTTGGGTATAGGGACCATGTTGGATACCCACTCAGGATAGTCGATGGGTACTATGAAATCAACGTCTAGGAGCTTTTGGAGCTCGGATTTCACTATCAATGTGATAGTTGGATGCATGCATCATAGATTTTGTCTTACTAGTTTGGCATTGGGATCTAGTATAATATTATGAACCACCACAGCAGGGTCGAGTCCCGGCATGTCTTTGTATGACCATGCAAAAACCTTTATGTACTTGCACAGGAAGTTCGTGAAGGCGATGCACTCCTCGGGTGAGAGGCTAGTGGCTAATTTGAGGATGTGTGGATTTTTTGGATCATCATCGATGTCGACGTCGATTGTGTCCTCGATGAGCATGCAAGATCCATCACGCAATTGTTCGGGGATAGGAATGAGGTTGAAGTCATCAATGGCCTCGTTGAACTCGTATTCATCATCTATGTAAATGCCCATGTGATGGACCTGAGGGGTTTGGGATGACATGGATGAGGATGGGGTATTTACCACCCACAAGACGTGAGGAGAGAGAAGGAAGTCTCTAGGTACTAGTATGTGCGAGATATGTGCGAGATCGATAAATTTTGGGTTTGGGGTATCATCTCGAATTAGCTGGTGACTGTAGTAGAGGGGAGAGCATAAATCTACTTTGACCATGTTGATTGATGATGTAGGTGAAGTAGGTGGGGAAGACTCTGGTGAGGGAGGTTCAATGACTTGTGCACATCTTAAGAGGCTCAAGGGAGGTTGTAAGACAATTGGTGGTGAATGCGGATGAGAGGTTGCTCTCTGGAGTTGCCTATGTATAGGTGGGAACATGACTATTTGTGCTGGTGGTGGATCAGGCTCTATTAGTGGAGCAGCTAGGGATAAGGTAGCAAAGTATTATGCCAATATCTCAACATCACAGAATAAAGAGGTATCAACTGTAGGAGATTCTTGGAAGAAATCGTAGGGGACTGTGATGGTTGAAGTGGGTGAAGGCGTGTCTTCTAATATATCCATATCGATATATTCTTCCAAGGTGTGTGTTGGACATGGAGGAGGATGCAAGGATAAATATTGGATCTTTTCTTCTAGCGTATAGACAATGGTTGGGTAATAACCTAGGCCAATTTTGTCGATAGGTGATCGAACACAAGGGTTAATGGGTGTACATAGCCCTTGCTCATAACGACCTAGCCTGAACCCATGCCAATGAAAATGCTGTAAGTAGCACAAGGTAAATTGAGGGTTGGCTAGATGTGTAATTGCATCACTAGAGCTAGATTGTGGTATTGGAGTAGTTGGTGGAGGGATCAAAGAGTCGACTCCTGCATACACAAAGTTGGTGTGGTTTTTGGGACTTCCTAACTATATGACGGTTCCAATGGTAAGGACCGAAGCTAAAGGGTGACCAAAATCATGGGTGGATTGGATCGGAGGGTCACATACGCGAGCGTCACATACATTATAGTCTCCTGGGCCCGAATTTGTCATGAAGATGGATATGCATGGTGTGGTACACTCTGGTGACTAAGGTGGGGTATCAAAATCAGTTGAGGAAGGAGAAAGTTGAGATTCCCTGATGGTCGTGGCTGAAGGGTGTGGGAGTTGTTCCTCTAAATTTGATGTTGGTTGTTCTGGTTCATGATGTTTGGTTGTTGTGTCTTGAATAGGTTTTTTTTTCTACATAGGGGATGACATCGGCGTAGGTGCTGGGATACGCGGAGATGTGAATGTCTTAGGTTTTGATCAAAAGGGAAGAGGAGGTGTTTGTGGTGTAGGCAGGATAGGGGCTCCCGTATGCAAATGTGGGGAAGGTACGGTAATAGGTTGTGTAATGGATGATGATGATGGTTGGGGTACCATGGGTGGAAATTAGAATGGTAGAGGTTGGGATGATTGTGGAGGCCATAAGGATGGTAGTGAAAAAGGCATGGTAGAGGTTTTGGGTCCCTCAAAATATGGCGCTAATGGCACAAACATCGAGGTTTGTGCTCTTGATGAACACTGGGACGTTGAGGTGGAGGTTGAGGAGGATATCGATGCTCCTACTAACTAGTGAGAAGATACAGGGAACAATTGGGATGAGGAGAATGATGGTGTAGGAGGAAGATCTACCACATTGCAAAACTTAAATGGGTCTCCATCGGATGGGACATAGTGAACAAGTCCATTGTGGATGTACTTAAGGCAATGGTGTAGTGTGGATGGGACACACTACATATCTCTAATCCAAGGGCGACCGAGGAGAATGTTGTATTGCATTTCTCCTTGGATGATATGAAAGAGGATGGGGATGGTACAAATGCCTACATGGATTGGTAAGACTATGGATCCTACAGTAGGTCTCATGGAGCCATCGAAAGCACGTAGGTCTAGGGAAGGCATGGAAAAATGGGCTTATGGGATGTGCAGGTGATGTAGAGCTAATGTGGATATGATACTAATGGATGAGCCCATATCAATGAGTACCCTCTTGTAGGTGATATCATTGATATTGGATTGTATGTGGAGAGGGGGGTTTGCTCCTTCTCCTACGAGTTTTGTTATCTCGTGGTCATGGAAACTGATCGAGGGCTGGAGGCAGCGTGGGATATTTCCAACAAAATTGACAAAGGTATTGGTGTCATGTGTCTCTAAGTCAATGGAACATAGGATGTCATTCAATGCCTCGTAATGGGGTTGAGACTACTGTAGGAGGTCAAATATGGATAGCCACATAGGGGCATTACGTAACTGATGGGTTAGGCTACCATAGATGGTAATCACATTTTGAGGTGGTGGAGGTACAGTATTAGATGTTTGTGATGCTTGTGGGGATGTGAACTGAGATAGGGGGAAACAATAGGTGCTGTCTGGCATGATGGGTATCGTTGGTTCCTCGTAGTAAGGTTGATCATACCTACTACACCACGTGATGGAGGATCATGCTGGACATTGTTAACTTGGTGAGGTGGAGCCGAGGGATTTTTTAAGGGTCTAGGAGGATTGGGTCCTCTGTGATCTGATAGGGGGTTTTAAAAGATCCCTAAGTTTTGGTTCTATGGGGCTAGAGGGTTTGCTACCTAAATAGTGCCCCTATCGATTAGGTCTTGAACTTGCCCATGGAAGGAGCAACACGAATTGATATTATGGCCACACTACCTATGGAAAGGATAGAAGAGCTGCTCATTATAGTCATGAGGCTTGGGTGAATTTGGATCCAATGGGTGGATCTCAGGTAGAATGAGATGGTTGCCCTCATACAATCTATGGAATAAGGCTGGTAATGGTTCGGATAAGGGTGTGAAGTTGCACGGTGGACCCTATGGGTGCATGCCTCGGTATTGTTGTGGTCGAGGTGGGGCAAGAGCATTAGCTTGGAATGCTTGTGGCTATGGTGTATAGGGTGGAGGAGTCAGTGCTAGTGCTAGGGTAGTAGCTATGACTTGGTTGGCTTATGGTGGCCGAGGGTAAGGCTGATTTGGTGTGGGTCTATTGAAGTGGAAGTTGGAGTTATAGTTGGATTTGGCTCTCAACTTAATCTTCCCAGAATGAACCTTAATGTCTTTGATAACTTTTTCTTGTGAGATGGCATCTTCAAAATTATGACTTTGGTGAAGTTGGAGGGATGTGGAAATGTGTTTGTGACAACTCTTGGAAAAGAGTGTCACAAGCTCTAGGGTGGGGAGGCTATGGGTGAGGTCATGGATAATCGCTCTCCATCTAGGAACAAACTCAGTAATGGGTTCATCATCCATCTATCATAAGGCGTAGACATCAGAAAATGTGGTCTTTTTCTTGATGTTGATGGAAAAGTGCTCTAGGAAGGAGTTGGCTAGCTACTCAAAGGTATACAGGCTATGGCGTGGGAGCATGTTGTACCAATACAGTGCTGGCCTAGTGAGGGATAGGGAGAAGGTATGCAACATAAGAGGGTTACTATTGTGAAGTTGGTAGCAGGACGAGTGATAGTTGCTCACATGTTCTCTAGGGTCTTCCTTACCTCTATACTTGTCAAATTTTGGTATTTCAAAGTGATAGGGATAGGGAGGAATGGGAACTGATGGGTGAACTGGCTCATTGCATAGTTCATCATAACAGGGCTTTTGTGGCCCGTAGCTAGAGGTGCATAGGTTCAACATTTTGACTTCATCTCATAAGAGTTGAAGTTTAGGTGTCATAGTAGTAGGGGGTTGAGCTAGGGTAGGTTGACCTTGTGGATGTGGTGGATATTGATATTGTTGTTCTTCATAATACTATGGGGAATATTGTTGTGTCTGATCATGATAAGGCGGGTACTAGGTGACATGTGTTGTCATATCCATTGGTACACTAGGTTGTGGGGTAGGTGTCTATTGTGGGTAATAATATTGTGACTGGGAAACGTGTGGTTGTGGCATGGGTACTTTTTGGGTTGGATCCTACTATAATGGTTGGGCCATAGGTGGTGATGACCAAGCTAGAGGAGGCGTAAAGAAGATAGGTGTAGCTGGTGGTAGTGTAGGTGTCAGAACTACCGGTACTAGGGGCGGTCGAGATGAGGTATCAAAGGATGGGATTTGTCTCTACCCTAGAGGGTAAGAGGTAGGGAAGCTAAACTACGTAGAATAGCCTGGCTGAGTGGGTGGGTAAGCTACCAGTCTTGGTCCATAGGTAGGATGGATATTGGTAGTGGGAGCCTAAAAAGGAGGAGGTGGTGGTATCCTAACAGTCGTCGTAGGCAAAGGTGGCTCCAAAGGTTGGGTATCGTACACTCCGGATACCTGGGAGATTGGTGGAAAAGCTATCGAAAAGGTGGGATAAGCTATCGAGGTAGGAGCTTGGGTCGAGGGGAAAGTGTATGTGTACACTCCCTCTTGGGTTTGCACATATTTCTCCTGAAGGGGTGGTTGGTAGATGCCTTCAGATATGGTGAAGAATGGCTCTTGGGAAGATGATGGTTGGTACTCTTGTGAAGAGTATGGGTGTGAGGTTTGAGGGAATGCTTGCAGTTCCTATTGGGAAGGGATCTATTGTGCAGTTTGGAAGGATGGCTTCTGGCTTCCTACAATGGAGGAGGATGGGTCAGACACCATTCCTATGGTAGGGGTGAATGATGCGACCTCAAGACGGGTACAGTTTAGAAGGGATGAGTCATTCTCAAAAAGGGATTGAGATAGATTTTGGAAGAAGGGATGTGTGAAGGTAGGTGAAGTAGGCATGACCTCCTCGTCTATGGTAAATAATGGAGGAGGTTGTCCTAGTGCTATGTAGATTACATGGTCACAGAACATGGTCGATGGATTAGGTGAGGATGGGGCTGAAAGGAGTGGGTAATCCTCTGTGAGTGAAGTAGCAAGGGCTTCACTCAAGGTTGATGTCTCATCTCATAAGTACACTTCCTCAAATACATCTCATCATGAGGCATCATGTGTGTGAGTTGTACATTGGATTCTATGCGTGAATCATATGTGTCTATGGTCTTCCCCTTCATGATCGAAGGAGTAAGATTGGACTGACTAGAGGAAGGGGGAGGCCATTCCTCCATAGAGCGTGCTTGCTCACGCGCTCTACTACGAGTGACCACAGGCATAGTAGCATGTGTAAAAGGGGTTTTAGGAATAAACCCTGTGTGATGTAGACTCAACTGTGTCTAATGTGAGTGTAAAGTAAGTGACATGTTGTGTGTAGCAAAACAATATATAGTGTAATGTGTTGAGACCGGTCTGTGATCATGCAAACAATGGTAGACCAGAATCAATTCTAAATGCTAAAAAAGTAAAAGTGTTTTGTTCATTTTGTGTGTTGTGATGTTGATACTCCCTAGGTAGAATCATGGGTAATGGAGTGAGTACTCTAGAAAATCAGGAATGTCATCAATATCAAACCTCCTGCAACACCCAAAGATGCACATAATAGAATGGTATCGCAATGTGCAAATGGTGACTTGTATGGAAGGTGCAATAAAATGATATCCTAAAGGGGGTGGAACCCACTATGCTGAAGTGAGTTCACAAATTCCTCTCACGAAGAGAGGTGGCACTGTCTAAGACCTGCTATTGGCATACCCATGCTTTCACTTCACCCTCGAGTGGGCTTAGTCAAGAATGACAATTACCAATTCCACAAATTATACTAGCCTTGTGGATGAAGGTGCTAATCCTGTCCCACTCTATAGGTAACCACTGGTGATGAAATCTAGGGCCCAGTCACAAAAGTGGGGGATTTTTCGATGATGAAATCCATAAAACCGCTCCTGTGGGGCTGCTAGGTGTCTAGGGGGGTGAGTTGATGGAGAGTGCAACTCGATCCACACCAGTCTCGAGCGATGGATTGGGGATGAAGTCCAATATCACCACTTGTTTAAATACCATGTGAGTGTGTGTGGGTTTGTGTTTTGCTACCGGTGTATGCAAGGTAAGAAACTAACTAGTTGCCTTTTCAAAAGAAAACTAATCCTAATGCCTTTTCAAAAGCAAATGATTAGATAACTTGTATTCTTTGCAAAGAAATGGTCTAGTCCTAAATGCCTTTATAAAGTAAATTAATCTACTTTGCAAAACATGGAAACATGCAATCCAAGTGTGTGAAGTAAAAGGGGATTAGGAAACCCTGATTTAAGCTATAGATTACAATATGCTTTAGAAATTAGATGACATAGAAGAAGGGGATTAGGAAACCCTAATTTTAACCATTAGAATGTACACTTATTTTAGCGATAGATGCTATAAACAAAGGGGGAAATAAGGTAGGCTTGTACTACATGCAAACAACTAAAGGAAATGTAAATTTATTTGAAAATAAATTTTAAGAACTTGCTAGAAAGTTGTAGGTCTTGAAACTTCAGAGAAATTTAACAATCCTACTAACTTGAAATGAAAGCAAATCTACACCTAGAAATTGTTATTTGACTAGTGCATGCTTTGTGCTTTCAAAATATTATAGAACAGAGGTGTAAAATGAGGCATACCTGCATTTTGATGCTATGGGGGGTTTTCTTGGCCCCTGAAAGAGTCACCCCTATGGATTTGGGGTTTTTTGAGGCTTCTATGCTCAAATCACCACCCGAGGGGTGAATTTGGTTTTGAAGGCTCAGATCTGATATCTATTAGTTCAGAAGGCCTCTAGAGGTTGCAGGGAGGCTTAAGAAACCAATATTGTGAGGTTTTGGGGCTCTTAAATGTAGATCACCACCTAGGGGGTGAATTGGTGACTGGTTCATAGGGCGGGGGTGAATCCAGTTTAGAAGCTCCAAATCTAAAATATGATGGCCTAGGGTGGTTCCTAGGGCTTTGGAGATCTCTGTGAAAAATAGATACAGTACCTAAAAACATAGAAAATAGAGAACAAAGTTAGATTCACTTGAAATAGTTAACCTAGCATTATCCATTGTGGGGGTCCCATTGGGCGTGCCAGAATGAAATGGGTAGAAAATGACATTTGATAATTTAACACAAAACACAATGATGCATTAAACAAATAAATTATAATTCCATTGATATTAAGAGATACGTGTTACAAGAGGGACATGATGCCCTTTATCCATTTATTTTCCTAACAATGTTACAATCAATTTGATGTCTTCTTCAATCATCCCTCAATGTAGGTGGGCTTCTTTGTATGTGGGCCACCATCGGGTTGTTGTTTGTTTGATGTTGTTCTTCCTCTTCATATTTTCTAAATAACCTATGAAGAACCTATAAAAGGGGTTAGTGTGATGGGGGGCTTGCCTTAGTCAGGTCCCATATTTAGGAAGACGAAATGACCATGAAAACATAACAAAAACTGAAATAAATTGTGCAGAAGGTGATAATATGATGAAACAGAGCTTACCTCCCAAATATAGAGTGATTTGGGGCCTGTAGACCCAATTCACCACCCAGGGGGTGAACTGAGGCCGGATTCATGGGGCAAGGGGCGATCTAAGTTGTGAGGCCTCTTTTGAAAAATCCTTTCGGTGGATCGATTCCTAGGTAGCTGGGGTGCCTCTGTGTATTGTTGAAATCTGACTGTGTGCACCGAGAACTAATTGTTCAATGTTCACTTTCCATTTCTGTAGAGTTTCTATGCTTTGTTGAATTTTGGGAGAGAGCGGTAATTAGGGGTTTAGGACCCACTATTTATAGGAAATGGAAAGGTGCAAGGGGGAGGTTAGATAGACTAAACCTAGGTTTGATTCTGACTAGGGTTAGGTTAAGAAATGCAATGTGGCAACATCACATTCCTTATGAGAAATATCTCATCCTCACACATGTGTGAGGATGGATTAGGGCTAATCTTGATTAGGAGGTCTTTAAGTCAATTTAGGACATGATTAAATAAATATCCTAACAAACCCTAATTTCACACATGTGGGAGGATGTAATTAGTGTTAATCAATATTAAGGGTTCTTTTAATCAATTTTACCCTAAAAAGGTGACTTAAGTGAAGTCAACATTAAATTAGATTTTAGGTATTGACTTGTTAATTATTTTGGTCAACTAATACCCCGTGGGGGCCTCAATTGAGTGCAAATAGGTTGTCGAAGGATATCCCAGTGCATGGGATGTGATTTTGAAGGCTTATGAGGGTTTAGGACCTGAAATCCAATGGAGTGGTATATGGGAGTCTACACGATGCTATGACAATCTATGGTGATCTACGCATGACTACGCATGACTACGATCATCTACGTATGACTATGCATGACTACAACAATCTACGCATGTCTAGGAGGATCTAAAATAGTCTACGCTAGTCTACGATAGCCTAGGGGTACCTAGGATGACCTATGTAAACCTACAAGTGTCCAAAAGGATCTACAAGTACGTAGGTATAGCAATGTGCAACTTTTGGGTGTCTACAATAAGCAATGAACTTCAAGTTATATATGGTTTTACTCTATCACTAGAAATTAGGTTATATCATAAGTACAAAAATAAGATCTTCAAAAAGTGTCAAAACATAAGGTTTCAAATTGAAAATGATCTAAAAAGTGAAAATCTAGTAGAATCAATAAGATATAAACCCATATATCAATGAAAACCTAATTATAAAGAATATGTCACATAAAGGGAATAAAGACCTCGTAAAAAGGAATAAACTTTATAATCATGAAGTAACCCTAGAAAGGAAAATTGGGATGAGTAGTACTAGTAGTGAAGATGTATTTGACATAGAGAGAACCTCCACTAGAACAAAAAAATATTATAATATCCATAGTTGTATTAGTATAAATACAACACTCATAAACCTTCAAAATAAAAGGGTATATTAAAAAATAGCTAGGTATGGGCTTAATTGACTCAGGAAATACACATAGTTATATTGATTTACCCACTTTTAAATGTCTAAATTTATGCACACATACAAAACAAATATTCATCATGGAAATTCTAGGAGGAAATCACCTAAGTAACCAATCAAAATTCCATAAAGTGGAACTAAGTATGAATTATTATAAATGCTAAAATAATGTCTATGTTATGTCATTAGATGAATTGGATGTAGTAATTAGAGTTGAATAGTTAACTCCTATTGGAATTTTCAAATGTAGTCTTAAAGAACACATTTTAAATAAAAAATATAAGGATAAAAGTAGAGCTTAAAAGGATACACCATCATAGCTAGTACATCATATAAAATGGAAAAAATAATTTAAAAATGAGTCTCCACAGTTATCACTTGATGTTATACCATAAACATTATAACCATAGAAGATATACAATATAATAAGATGAATCAAATCATCAATATGTTACATACCTAACATATTTATTTGGCTATGTTAGGTTTCTAAATATTTTTGATTTAATTTATCATTAATATAGTTTCTTTGATTTAATTTGAGATCACCTTTTGATTTATCCGATTATTCATTTGTGCTATTCATAGAGGATTAAGCCCTCCAAGTGCCGAGGACCATCCCTCCTTAAGTGGAAAGACTTGATTTAAATTTATTTCATTTATTTCTGTTCGATATGTTGGCTTTCTATTTGATATGTCGTTACTCACAATTTTATTAATGATATGTTAATTGATTGAATTCATAATCGGGTTATTGTTGACAAGACAAAAAGGTAGAAAGACCATTTCATGTGGTATCAGGTTGGTTTGATCTTACATGCCGGGGGATAGGTGGTTCGATGCCACTTACATCAGGGTCTTCTCTGCTATCACTAGGTGAAACCAAGAAAACATTGTCTATGGGAATTTGCTATCGAAGTGGGTTGAAATAATGTTAGGAAAATATGGTGCAAACATCGAGGAAATTATTTTCCAAACCATTGTTAATACATTGAGAAGACTATTGTTGAAGCACTGTTAAAAGTGCTATAAAAACCACTAAAAACATGAAAAAAATGTGTTAAATCACCCAAATACTCATCACAATCCTCATTCCAAGCAACCCAATCATGCACCGGGTGAAGGAAATGACACTCCATAAAATATTTTAGCATCAAACGACCAAAATACATGCATAATAGCCAAAGAAAATATGCATTGCATCCCTGCAAAGTCGTGAAGGTCACGGGCCAATCATAAGGTGAGAAAATAATTATTAATCCAAAGTTCAAAGGTATGCAAATGTTTTTTTTTTGTTGTTGGGACAATTATCCCACATCGAGTGTGTGGGGGAATGCGAGGCATTTAAAACCATTGTAGTACATCCACTAAAGTGTGACTTTGATCACATACATGTTGTCTTCTTCACATGAAAACCCTCGAATGTGTCCCTTACTAAGTGGTCAATATCACGGTCCAACTGTCCTCTATCCTTCCTATTTGGTTGGTGTCTAGGTGTCACATCATGTGACCTTACCATGCCCCTTTTGTGTCACTAGGTCCCACTTTTTTTGTCCAATATCTATCCTTTTTGTGTTGCTATGTAGCCACCGTGTCCATCCTTTCTATGTTGTGTGTCCACGTCGTGTCTATTGTCCACCTTCTTGCATATTCGTTGTGTCATGTCTTGAGTCCATGTTCCTCTCATATCATCGATTGTATCTTTGTCTACCCTATTGGCTATCGTATCTAGGTAGCATAAACTAGGTACCATCGGTATTTATCAGTTAGCGGTTCTTATCATCATGATAGAGTGTTGAATCGTGAGTCGGTCCTTGTCGAGTATTGCATCCTTGTCAAGTGTCGCATCATTGTAGAGTATGGTATTGTAAGTCATGGGGGTATATTTTTCCACATCACAACTAGCCATGGAAGATTCAAATTTTCAAAGTAGCTATTGGAGCCTCAAAATCAATTGGAAGATTCAAACTCAAATTCGTGCTACAGTTGGAGTGGCAATTGATGTGGAACACAAACCATTTTTTTTGTAGAAATTAAAAACACACAAAAGTTCTTAGCCAGTCTATGAGCGTAAGGTGGACCAAAGGACCAATCGTTTGATTAAAAATCTTAGAGAATTCAAATGAAGGGTTCCTACATTCACAAATAAGACCTCCACAAAACAAAGGTACACATTATACTTCCCCTTTACGCATTAATATTTTTGATCCCGATCATCCACTGCTTAACACCATGGCTTCCAATCCTTCTCCTACTTCTTCCCATGAGAATATCACACATGAGAAAATAGAAAACCCCAATGCAAACAACCCGAACATGCAAAAATTACTAGAGGGCATGAACAAATTGACTACAATGTTGACCAAACTAATGGAAAACCAAAACCAAACAACCCCTCCTACCCCAAATCGCTTCCATAGACACTGGAACAATGAGGATCAGGATGGTGAGGAAGTTTATGCACAACAAAGAGGTCCTACTGGTAGTGCCCAAAATCACTTCCATAGACAGAGGAATAATGTGGATCAGGATAGAGAGGAAGTTTATGAACAACAAAGAGGTCCTACTGGTGGTGCCCAAAATCACTTCAATAGATAGTGGAATAATGAGGACCAGGATAGAGAGGAATTTTACCAACAACCAAGAGATCATAATGGTATCAATTTCCCATGCATTGATATGCCCACATTTGAGGGTCATGATCCACATGGTTGGTTAGCTAAAATTGAAGGAATTTTAGACTTATACCAGATTCTAGATTAAGAAAAAGTTCCTTTTACTTCCTCCAAACTAGGTACTAAAGCTTATCAATGGTTTGCATACCACAAATGAGGTAATAAGCAACCCATATTCTGGGATGAATTCAGCACACTTTTCCTTAATATATTTTATGAAGGATCTTCATCTTCATAAATGGTTCGGTTGTTATCACTTAAACAAACAGGATCAATAAGGGAGTATATTTTAGAATTCACCAGTCTACTTTCCTATGCAAGAAACTTACCATCCGATGTGGTGGTATCTGCTTTTAGAAATGGGTTGAAAGAGAATATTCAAATCAAAGTTGACCTACAAGATCCAAATTCTTTAGATACCTATATAAATATTGCCAAGTTGGCTAAGAAGAAGGTGCAATATGGAACATCTATCCGTCGTGATTCCTATAATAGATATCAATATTGCAACAACTCTTTTCATATAAATGACCAACCATCAAGATATTACTACTTTAAATATCACAATCACCATCCAAAATATCAAGCTTGTGTACCAAGACAAAAATTTCAAATAGAATATGCTGACAAAGAAGATGATGAGGAAATAGTGGATATCAATTTACCTGACTCTCCCATAACAGAAGAGCAAATTGAACAAGTGGAGGCGGTAGTTGAATAAAATATTATGGAAATTTTAGTACATTCTCTTATGGGACTATCAACTCACCATACAATCAAGGTATCAAGATTCATTCAACAAAAGAAGGTAAATGTGTTGATTGATTCAAGAAGTACTCATAATTTTATCAATACAAAAACAGCCAGAGCATTAAACTTACACATTAACTCCTCCAATCAAGATAAGTTTCAAGTTATAATTACAAATGGAGGAAATTATCAATGTATCGATAGAACATCTCCAATTTCATTACAAATGGGAAATTATACCTGGAATGGGCCTCTCTTTTTTATGAATTTAGGGAATTCAAAAGTTATTTTTGGAGTTGAATGGTTAGAACAATTGGACACGATCAGTTTTAATTACAAATAGCACTTTGTGGAATGGAATGAAAATGAAAATACCATTCACCTCCAAGGAATTCCAACACCTCCATCAAGGGTAGTAAGTTCTCACAACATGGAGAAAATATTAATAAAAGGAAGTTACAGATTCATTGCTCAAATTAATTGTATGGAATGGCAAGCACAAGCCATGCCAAAAATTCAATCAAAAGATCTACAAAACATTGTGGCTAACTATGATGATGTCTTCCAATAACCCAAGGGACTACCTTCCAAAATATCCCATGACCATGCCATACACCTTATTCCAAGAAGTCTTCCTCCTAATGGTCGTCCTTATCAATATCCCCAACCTCAAAAAATAAAAATTGAGAAAATTGTCCAAGAACTATTAGAACACAGAGTCATCCGTCACAAAACTAGTCCCTATTCTTCACCAGTAGTTTTAGCCCGTCGAAAAGAAAATTCTTGGAGTATGTGTCTAGATTTTCATCCCCTTAAAAAAATCACCATAAAGGATAAATTCCCTATACATTTCATTGATGATTTAATAGATGAACTACATGGTGTAAATTTTTTTATAAAATTGGATTTACGTTCTGGGTTTCACCAAATTAGAGTTAGGGAAGAGGATATTCCCAAAATAGCTTTTCATACTCATGAATGTCACTATGAATTCTTGGTCATGCCTTTTGGTCTCACTAATACCCCGTCCACATTCCAAAGTCTCATGAACCATGTGTTTCGTCCTTTCCTTCATAAATTTACTAGTATTTTTTGATGACATACTCATATATAGTAAAACATGGATTGATCATCTGATTCATGTGGGAAGTATTCTTCATAAACTACATAAGGAAAAATTATTTGTTAAATGCTCTAAATTCTCTTTTGGTGTTCAAGAAGTTGAGTACCTTGGTCATATAGTTTCTCAGGAAGGTGTTAAAGTGGATCCCAATAAGATAAAGGTAATTTAGGATTAGACCTTACCTAAAACCATCAATAAACTTCATATTTTTTGGGTCTCATCGACTACTATCACAAGTTTATATGTAACTATGGAAAAATTATAGCTCCTCTCATAGCTATTACAAAAAAGGATGTTTTTCATTGGTCGAAAGTAGCCACTCAAGCTTTCCAGGCTCTCAAAGAAGCAATGTACTACTCCAGTTTTGGCAACTCCAAATTTTCACAAACCATTCATGATCGAATGTGACGCTTCAAGAGCAGGTATTGGGGTAGTATTAATGTAGGATGGTCATCCCTTGGCATTCGAAAGTAAACAAATTTTGGGAAAATTTTTGGAAGGTCCACATATGAGAAAGAAATGTTGGCTATTCTACACATAGTGGAGAAATGGAAACATTACTTAATCAGTAGTCATTTTATTATTAAAACTGATCATAGTAGTCTTAAGCATTTTATAGAACAATGATTTTCTTATCCAGAGCAAAACAAGTGGTTAACAAAATTTTTGGGATATGATTTTGTTATTGAGTATAAGAAAGGGAAAGAAAATGTGACAGCCGATGCATTATCACAAAAATATGAAGATGAATTGTTCCCAGTGGATTTCTCAACTAAAGGAAGAATGGCTATCCAATACAAAATCTGCTTAAATAATTCAAGAATTGTTGTTGGGTTCATCAAAACATCCTCTTTTATCCTATAATGACAAGGTTTTATGAAGAAATAATCACATTTACATTCCAAAAAATTCTACAATCAACTCAAGGATTCTAGATGAATCACATGCTTCTCCATCAACAAGACATTCTGATTTTTTGAAAACCTATATGCGGATAAAAAAATCCTTTTATTGGAAAGGATTAAAAGTAGAGGTCAAACAATGGGTGGTTGAATGCGAAGTCTGCCAACACAATAAGGGTGAGACAGTCAAATCACCAGGATTTATTCAACCATTACCTATTCTAGAGCATCAATGGGAGCATATTTCAATGGATTTCATTGAATTTCTTTCTAAATCAGAAGGCAAAGTAGTAATTTTTGTGATAGTGGACCACCTCTCCAAATATGCTCATTTCTAGGCTTTACAACATCCATTTTCAGCAAGCAAAGTGGCTAAGGTATTTATGGACTCAATTTTCAATTTGCACTGAATGCAAAAAAATATTGTAAGTGATCATGATCCCATATTTACTAGTAATTTTTGGAAATATTTATTTCGTCTCAGTGGTACCAAGTTGAATATGTCCTCTACATACCATCCACAAACAGATGGACAAACTGAGATAGTTAACAAATGTTTGGGTACCTATCTAAAATGTTTTGTTCAGGATAAACAATATAAATGGAGTCATTAGATTTCCTTAGCAGAATGGTGGTACAACACTTCATACCATTATTCCATCAAGATGTCTCCATTTGAAGCATTATATGGAATTAAACCATGAAAAATAGAATATTATGTACTTCCAAAGTGGCCCAAGTAGATGATTGGTTCCAACACCGGTATTCAATATTCAATATTCCCAAAGACAACTTGGTCCAAGAATAAAACCGTATGAAGCAGTAGCAAGACACACACTATTTGGAAAGATAATTTAATACAGGTGATATGGTGTTCTTGTGTTTGCAACCCTACAATTAGTTGTCATTGAAGATCAAGACCAGTCAAAAGTTGGCTCCACAATTTTATGGCCCTTACAAAATAATGCATCACATTGGAGAAGTGGCATATCAACTAGAGCTTCCTCCCTCATCTCATATACATCTAGTATTTCATGTTTCCTATCTCAAAAAATGATCGACCAGAAAGTATAATCTCAATTAGAATTACTGGTACTTGATGAAGAAGGACGTACATATCTCCAACCTAAAGAAATTTTACAAAGAAGAACATGTATGCTGAGATCTCATCACATCAAATAATTCCTCATAAAATGGCAGGACCTACCTGAAGAAGATGCTACATGGAAACCTGAAAGTATTTTCTAAATATTTCCAGCTTTGAGGACAAAGCTTTCCAAGGAGGGGAGCCATGTTACATACCTAACATAGCTAGTCGGCTATGTTAGGTTTCCAAAGATTTTTTATTTAATTTATCATTAATATAGTTTCTTTGATTTAATTTGAAATCACCTTTTGATTTATCCAATTATTCATTTGCGCTATTTGTAGAGGATTGAGCCCTCCAAGTGGCGAGGACCAGCCCTCCTTAAGTGGCAAGACTTGATTTAAATTTATTTAATTTATTTTCGTTCAATCTATTGGATTTCTGTTTGATATCTCATTACTCGTAGTTTTGTTGATGATATGTTAATTGATTGAATTCAGAATCGGGTTATTTTTGACAAGACAAAAAGGTAGAAAAACCATTTCACAATATACATGTCATGGTATTCCAAGATCTTCCATTAGAATTACCTCCCAAATGAGATATCAAACATGTTATAAAAGTTAAACCATATCCATATCTGTTTAATATGAATCCATATCATTATCTACATCACCAATAGAAATTAATGAATATGGATATGTCTAATTAAAAGTGAATATTTGGTCCAAAAACTAGTAAAATTAGGTGTTATCACATCTATTAAGATCTCATACTCAGCATCAGTTATACTCATACAAGAGAAAGATAAATCTTATCATCTATATATTTATTTTAAGTACTTAAATAGAATTACAATTAGGAATCTATTTCCTATCCCATTTATCAATGAAATGCTAGATGAACTACATGATGCTAAATATTTTATTAAATTAGACCTAATAATAGGATATTACCAAATTTGAATTAGGACAAAAGATATTTTAATAGTAGCATTTAGATCTTATGAAGGTCATTATGAGTTCAATATGATGTCATTTTGGATTTACTAATGCATCTGCTACCTTTTAATATGCCATGAATAAAATATTCAACCCTTATTTTAAAAAATATTTCCTAATATTCTTTGTTGGTATTCTTATCTTTACCCAAAATTAGAAATATCATCTCAAGCATGTGGACAAGGTGCTATAAATATTTCAAGGTAATAAATTCTATGGAAACTTTTCTAAATGTAAATTTAGAAAGATAAAACATGAACATTTGGACTACACAATATTGAAAGATGTTAAAGTTGAACCTATAAAAATTAAATAAATAATAAAATGGCCTAAACCTAAATCCATGTTCGAAATCAAATAATTTCTCAATTTAGAAGGATACTATCATTACTACATGAGAAAATCAACTTTGTTTATGAAAAATAAATACTCACAATTATGCATTCCCTAGAAAATTGAAGGCAAATTCTAATGGATAATAAGTTTCTATTTTGTACCTACAATTATAGCCTTAATTATTTATTCCAATAGATAACATTAACTACTAAACAATAGAAATTAGATGGCTAAAATTCAACCATTTAATTTTGAATCAATATAGAATCAGGTCATAGATGCCTTATCTAGGAAGGACAAAGAAGTAATTGTGTATACAGTTTTAGTAATCATTCTTGAGTGGATTAAGGACATGTAAGTTGAATATATCAAAAGTTATTGATGTTAATAAATCATTAAAATTATTTAAAGACACACACAATTCACATGGAAGAACAATATCATTATGGTCTATATATCGTATATATCTGCCTTAAAATTTAAATTTTACATTGAAAAATCTTGTAGATAATCTTGGTTCCCCAAAATCATGACATATTGGTTTGTTTAATACTTAATATAATGTTCAATAATCATTGTTTTAGATGTGTATTAAAAAGTATATGAATAAATGCAATATGTTGTAGAGACAAAAGCGAGTATGTCACATACATAGGATTATTACAACCATTAATACACACACCAGAATAAAAATAGAAATTAATATCCATTGATTTATCAATGGATTACCTATCTCTAATGGATATGACATAATTTTTATATTGGTGGATTGTCTCAACAAGTTTTTCCATTTCATTGATCCACATTGCAAGTGGTAGAAAAAATTATTAACCATACTTATAAGATTCATGGATTTATAAGGGTAATTGTAAGTAATCATGATCCATTATTTATGAGTAATTTTTAGAAAGAATTATGAAAAAAAAAAGGAATATTACAAGAAATGATTTTAGCATACTATCCTCAAATTGATGGACAAATAGAGATTATAAATAAGTGCTTAGAAAGTTAGTTATGATGTTTTCTATCAGATAAACCCTCAACAATGGGATAAATGGTTACCTTGGCTTAATGGTGGTCTAACACAACTTATTATTCATCTTCTAAAAATACTTTCTTCACCACCTTATATGACTATGAACCCCCACAATCTAAAGACTTTATGTTTATTCAAATAAAGGTCCCAACTATATGTTATTATGTCAAGGAATCCAATGCAATCATACATACCTTAAAGAGTAACTTGAAATGTGTTAAAAATAGGATGAAAAAACATGATAAAAAAAATTATTATAAATGTAAATTTCAAGAAAATTATTGGGTTTATGTGTATATTTATCCATACAAGCAGATATTTCTTAAGAATAGTAGAAATATTTTTAAGTCATTTTTTAAATATTATGGTTCTTATCTCTCTTTGTGTCCCCATTAAGCTTAAGGGAAGATTATGTGGTGTTAGGATTTACTTTAGGCCACAATTAATTTTTGTATTATATTTATTGTATATCCCTTGAGGTATTTATACACCTTGGATAAATTCAATTATTATAACATTTTATTAATAAACCTTAAGGCCAATTCTTTAACATTGACCTAAAGGTTGCATGTAATAGATTATTTATACCCCTTGTGATAAACCATTTATTTATCAATTGGAGTATTATTCTTTATTTTAATAATATTATTTTGGTGTTTATGGACATACTTCATATTGTTTTATGTTCTTTTTAGAAGTTTCTCTTTTTTCTAGGTAATTGTATAGTACATAGGGATAGGAATATGGGGTTTTAGTGTATACAGGCCCATTATGATGTAACCGCTACTTTTATTATAAGTGGAAGTTGCTAATAATTTAATTGTTACTTTATTGTAAGTAGGTATTATTAGGGTTAGAGAAAATAAGAGTCTATACTATATCGAACATTCTCTTGTAGCAATTTTGGTTCATAGAGTGGATTTGGAGTGATTCCTTCCTTAAGGAGTATTTTTGGTATTGCCCTACCTCAAGGGTATTATATATATTTGTGTCTCATTGTGAGGATTTTTACTATCGATTTTATTTGTGGATGAATGATTTGATACTTTTGCATGTTGATGAATAATTTATTTTTAATAAGAATGTTGGACATTTTGAGTCCCTAAGCTAAAAGTTGTCATTGATGTCAAAAGGACCTATGTAAGTAAGCACTATGATTTTTCTCCACAAAGAGCTTCATGAGAAGCAAAGGTTTTGATCAAAGGTTCTAGAAGGGATGCATGGCATTTGGTTCCAAAAGGAGCTTCAAGGGAAGCTTAGCAAAAGGTTTTTATGAAAACCAAGGAAGGCAAGGAAAGGTTTTATTTAAAACCAATGGATGGCAGATTTGAAATGGGTTTTTCTTAAAACCCAAGTTGGCTTTTCGTTTCATCGAAAAAGGTGCCCCGGTGATGGAGAAATTTAATTTTAAAGGTTTAGTTTAAATTTTAATTTATTTAAAATTTAAATTTTAATTTTAAAATTAAATAAAAGGTTTTTCCCTCCTTTCTTATTGGCGCCGCCGACGTCATGAGGGCAATGTTAAAAGGGCCGACGTATTCGCATTGAAGGATGGCTTATATAAATAAGCCAAAGGTTTTCCATTTAATAAACCTAAGGAGTGTCGCATGATTTTCAAAAACCCAAAGTATTTCTGCATCCGAATATTGCACAATGAATTTCGTGGAGTGTGACGTGGGCAGTCAAGTCATGGACGGTCAAAGTTTTGGTGCCTTGTGAGGAAAGCACATGTAGTTTAAGGAAGAGAGTGCCCAAGGCACTCACGTGGGCAGTGTTAGCTCACGTGGCTTAGCTGCCGCTTGGCAGCACGGTGGGCAGAGGTTCAAAATGCCAAGGCCCTTCGAGGGCTCCTTTGAGGTATGCACTCCGACTCCGATATTTGTGGGGGTAAATATTTTAATTAAAATATTTGCTTGCTATGGTTTGATTATGTTTTTGTGGGAGATATAAGGTTGAGCAAGCTTTAATATTTTATTAAGGTTTGATTATGATTTTTGTGGGAGATATAAGGTTGAGCAAGCTTTAATATTTTAATAAGGTTTGATATTTGATTAATGTGAGATATTGCCTAAGAAAGCTTTGTGATTATTTTTGAGTGCAAAAGTGTTGAAAGGAAGGATATAAAATATTTGATTTATTTTATGGTATAAGTGGTTTGTGGAGTGACAAGGTTATGCAATGATTTGATTTATTTTATTTTATGGTACAAGTGGTTTTAGGAGTGATAAGGAAGTTGTGCATTAATTCTTAAGAAGGTTTTCTAATTAAAAGCCTTGGTAAATATTATTGTGAAGTGGAGTAATGTTGATTATTTTGTGATCTTCTAACCCTTGTGAAGATTGGCAAAAGAATATTGTGATTGTGGCAGATTTCCAAAGAGGCTTCTTCATCTTCATTAAAAGGTATGGGCACATTCTCCTATTGATTGATTATGGTGGTTGATTTCTGAAAATATCTTTGGAGTGAAAAGGATTGATTGTGGTTTCCTTTTCGAAAGTGATTGGTTTAATGCTTCAAGGTTTTCTGGATTGAGAGTTGTGATTAAACCTTGTTTTATAAGCATTGTTGTTGGAGCCCATTGGTTGTGCAAAGAACTTGAACTTGAGTTAGAAGAGAACATGAGTATCATTGTTATGTGAGATTTGTTGTTGAGCATTGTTGGAAATATTTTGAGTTGATTGATACATGCTTGGACTAGGGTTTGTGAGAAAGGGTTGTTCATTGAGGTGATTGGTTGAGTTGAGTTGATTGAGCCTAGTCAAGTGGATGCATGTGGTTGTTCAAGTTCCATAAAACAAACTATTCTATATTCTTGATTTGAGTTGAGATTGAGATTTGAGAATAGAACATATAGAGTCTCTAACAATTCTCTTTATGCTTCTATGAGATTGATTTGAGTTGAGATTGGGATTTGAGTATAGAACATATAGAGTCTCTAACAATTCTCTTTATGCTTCTATGAGATTGATTTGAGTTGATATTGGGATTTGAGTATAGAACATATTGAGTCTCTAACAATTCTCTTTATGCTTCTATGAGATTGAGTTGAGATATTGATTGAGCATTAAGTATAGAACATATTGAGTCTCTAACAATTCTCTTTATGATTCTATGAGATTGGACAAGTTCTGTGTGAGCTTGTTAAGCAGATTTGAGACAAGTCTTTGAGAAGGCTTGTGGACTGATTTTGAGTAAGCTTTTGTGGAAGCTTGCTATGCAGATTTGAGCAAGTCCTAGAGAGGACTTATTGAGCATATTTGAGCAAGTCCTAGAGAGGACTTGTTGAGCAGATTTGGACAAGTTTTGTGTGGACTTGTTGAGCAGATTTGGATAGGTTCTATGTGGACCTGTTGAGCATATTTGAGAAGGTTTTGTGTGGACCTGTTGAGCAGATTTGGACAAGTTCTGAGTGAGATTGTTGAGCAGATTTGGATAGGTTCTGTGTGGACCTATTGAGAATATTTGAGTAAGTTCTATGTGGACTTGTTGAGCATATTTGGACAAGTTCTGAGTGAGCTTGTTGAGCAGATTTGAGAAGGTTCTGAGTGAACCTATTGAGATAGAGCTTTGGAGGTGATAGAGTATAGAGGATAGAGTCTCAGTGGATAGAGATCCAATAGCCAGGACAATTGAAGATAGATCTGAGTGAGGAGTCTTCAAGTGGAGAGAGATCCACCAATCAGTGCAGTAGAGAGACAAAGTCTTCTAGAAGATCACTAGCCAGAGTAGAAGGGGAAAGAGTTCTCCTATGGAAGAGATCCATGAACTTGAGATTAGGGGATCAACATCTCCTTTGGATAGAGGTCCATAAACATTGTAATTGGGAAGGATTCCCAAAGAGATTGATTGAGAAAATTTTAGTAAAATATTTTCTCCGTGGAGTAGCCCACATTGGGTGAACCACGTAAATTGTGGTGTCTCTATTGTGTATGGTGTTTTGTGCATTGCTTTGATTACTGCTATTGATACTGCTATCTATACACTACATAATATTGAATTGAAAGAAAAAGTAAAAAGGGGTCTTATACTGTTCACCCCCCTCTTAGTATAAGCTTGTGTTCTTCAATTGGTATCAGAGCGGGTTCCTTCAGAAGAGTTTGACAGCTTGAAGGAAAAGCGGTCTAAGAACACAATGGATCAAAAGGATCAAAGAGATGGACCCTTCAATAATGCAGTACTAGTATTTGATGGAAGTGACTTCTTATATTGGTGTATGTTGATGAGATTTTACTTGATGGCACTTGGCAATGAAGTTTGGGATGTAGTGGAACTTGGATATGATTCAATAACCAATCCTCCTACAGATAAGGAAGGTAAGCTTCTAATGCATGCAAATTCAAGAGCTATGAATGCAATTATAAAAGGGTTGCATAGATCAGAATCTATGAAGGTTATGGAATGTAAAACAACAAAAGAAATGTGGGAACTTCTACATGAAATATATGAAGGAGATAAAGGAGTCAGAATGGCTAAGATCAGAAATCTCAAAGGAGAATTTGAGAACCTAAGAATGAGGGATGATGAAAACATTCATGACTATCTCAACAAGGTTGATGAACTTGTACATGAGATGAAAGGTCTTGGAATGAAGGTTGATGAATCTGATGCTTGTGATAAGATCTTGAGGACTCTTCCAAAAAGGTATAGTGAAAAGGTTTCTGCTATAGAAACATCAATTGATAGTGATTCTTTGACAAGGAATTCTTTGCTTGGCATGCTTACTACTTTTGAGATAAGAACAAAAGATCCTATTCCTCCGAAAGAAGCTACTTTCAAAGTAGATAAAAATAAAAAGGGAAAGAAGATAGAATCAAGTAGTGAGTCATCCAGTGATGAAGAAGCAAATTATGGCAGAAGAGATAGAGGTTCCAGAAGACCCATAGATCTAAGATCTATCAAATGTTTCAATTGTGGACGGTATGGACACTATGCAACAGAATGCAAAGAGCCAAAGAACAACAATGATGAAGAAAAATAGGATCACAGATACAGGGAATCAGAAAGACACATGTACCAGAAGAAAAGCAAGGATGGACAAAGCAGACAAGGAAAGAAGTTCTTCCAGAGACAAAAGAGAAGCTACTATGCAGAAAATGCAAGTAAGTACTCAATTGATAGTGATGCTAGTTTTTCAGACAATGATAGAGATGAAGTCCTATTTATGGTTAAAGAGAAAGATCCAATTAAGAAAAGGACTCCAGTTATTCTCAAGTGTTTTAGATGTGGTAAATTTGGACATCTTGAAGATGATTGCACTAGGGATGGTTATAGTTTCAGTGATGATGATTTTGAAGATGCACTTGAAAGACCATATGAGAATCTTCTAATGGCTTTGGAAGATAAAGAAAGTGATCCTATAGAAGACAAGTCAAAAGGAAGTAATGATAAGGACAAAGGCAAACAAATAGAAGATTATTCAAGTAGAGAATGGTTATGATCTCAAGGGAGAACTTATCTATGCCCTTGACATAGTAAAGAAGGTTAGAAAGCAACACTCCAAGCTTGAAAGTCAGTTTCAAGAATGTGATGAAGAAAGGTTATTGCTCATAGAGGATTTAGAGAAGTCAAAGGCTAAGGCAAGCAAGTTCAAGGATAAGTTAGAAGCAAAGATTTTGGAATGTGAGAAGTTAGCACAAGAAGTGGCTACTCTAAAAGAAGACTTAAAGGACTCCAAGATCAAGATGAAGAGTTTCACAAATAGCTCTAAGAACTTGGATAAGTTCATCTATGGACAATAGTGAACATCATGTTCAATAGGTCTTGGCTTTGGAAAGGTTCAAAAGAAATAGGAAAAATAATCTACTTCAAGTCTTGATGAAGAAGAAACTTCAGAAGAAGATACATCAGAAGAAGATAGTTTAAGTGAAAGTGGGACATTAGAGGATGAGTTGGACAACAAAGAGTTCAACAAAGAGAGGAACAATGCACAAAGAAGATACATATGGAACAACAATCAGAATAGGAGACCAATGAGGTCAAGACAAGGAGGCTTCAATGGAAGATGCTTTTCATGTCACAGGTTTGGACACATGGCTTCATAGTGCAGGACTCATGAAAGATAGGTATATGGAAAAGAATAACTTTTCCAAGGTTATTGCTACTCATGCAATGGTTTTGGTCACAAGGCAATGAATTGCAGGGTTAATGATAGAAGAGGATATGGCTTCATTAGGAGAAATCCTAAGACAATTGCACATCCAAGGAATAATAACATTAAGTGTTATAAGTGCAATAATGATGGTCACATAGCAAGATGGTGTAGAGCAAATATTCTAGAAATAGGCATGAACATGAATAGGAACATGAACAGGGATAGGAATATGAATAGGAACAAGAATATGAACAAAAATAGGAATATGAATAGAAACAAGAAGATGAACAGGAATAGAGACTCATAAAAGAATAGAGACTCAAAAAAGAATAAGAACAGGAACAAGGATGAGAACCAAAATAGGAACATGGATGAGAACAAGAACAGGAATAGGAACATAAGTGATGACAGGAACATGGATGATGACTTGGAAAGAAATAGTGAGCGGATTCAGAAGACTCACAGAAGAAGAGAGAAAGATAAAGGCACAGATCTATGCTTTCGGGGAGTAGAAATACTCCCACCCCAGAATTAACCACCTCATGTGGAGGTGGGGGGGGGCTAAGCTAAGAGGCTCATTCTTAGCCCCGAGCCCCAAAGGTGACCCTTTGCCATTGATGTCAAAGGGGGAGAGATTTGTGTATTGGGGAGAGATTTGATATGAGGAGATATTTGAGAGAGCATTGAGCCAAGGGGAGCAAAGTCCCAGGGGAGCAGAAAAGAAGGTCAGGTTTCAGTAAAATGAATATGGGTTGCCATCAATGACAAAGGGGGAGATTGTTGGACATTTTGAGTCCCTAAGCTAAAAGTTGTCATTGATGTCAAAAGGACCTATGTAAGTAAGCACTATGATTTTTCTCCACAAAGAGCTTCATGAGAAGCCAAGGTTTTGATCAAAGGTTCTAGAAGGGATGCATGGCATTTGGTTCCAAAAGGAGCTTCAAGGGAAGCTTAGCAAAAGGTTTTTATGAAAACCAAGGAAGGCAAGGAAAGGTTTTATTTAAAACCAATGGATGGCAGATTTGAAATGGGTTTTTCTTAAAACCCAAGTTGGATTTTCGTTTCATCAAAAAATGTGCCCCGGTGATGGAGAAATTTAATTTTAAAGGTTTAGTTTAAATTTTAATTTATTTAAAATTTAAATTTAAATTTTAAAATTAAATAAAAGGTTTTTCCCTCCTTTCTTATTGGCGTCGCTGACGTCATGAGGGCAATGTTAAAAGGGTTGATGTATTCGCATTGAAGGATGGCTTATATAAATAAGCCAAAGGTTTTCCATTTAATAAACCTAAGTAGTGTCGCATGATTTTTGAAAACCCAAAGTATTTTTGCATCCGAATATTGTGCAATAAATTTTATGGAGTGTGACATGGGCAGTCAAGTCATGGATGGTCAAATTTTTGGTGCCTTGTGAGGAAAGCACATGTAGTTTAAGGAAGAGAGTGCCCAAGGCACTCACGTGGGCAGTGTTAGCTCACGCGGCTTAGCTGCCACTTGGCAACATGATGGGCAGAGGTTCGAAATGCCAAGGCCCTTCGAGGGCTCCTTTGAGGTATGCACTCTGACTCTGATATTTGTGGGGGTAAATATTTTAATTAAAATATTTGCTTGCTATGGTTTGATTATGTTTTTGTGGGAGATATAAGGTTGAGCAAGCTTTAATATTTTATTAAGGTTTGATTATGATTTTTGTGGGAGATATAAGGTTGAGCAAGCTTTAATATTTTAATAAGGTTTGATATTTGATTAATGTGAGATATTGCCTAAGAAAGCTTTGTGATTATTTTTGAGTGCAAAAGTGTTGAAAGGAAGGATATAAAATATTTGATTTATTTTATGGTATAAGTGGTTTTTGGAGTGACAAGGTTATGCAATGATTTGATTTATTTTATTTTATGGTACAAGTGGTTTTAGGAGTGATAAGGAAGTTGTGCATTAATTCTTAAGAAGGTTTTCTAATTAAAAGCCTTGGTAAATATAATTGTGAAGTGGAGTAATGTTGATTATTTTGTGATCTTCTAACCCTTGTGAAGATTGGCAAAAGAATATTGTGATTGTGGCAGATTTCCAAAGAGGCTTCTTCATCTTCATAAAAGGTATGGGCACATTCTCCTATTGATTGATTATGGTGGTTGATTTCTGAAAATATCTTTGGAGTGAAAAGGATTGATTGTGGTTTCCTTTTCGAAAGTGATTGGTTTAATGCTTCAAGGTTTTCTGGATTGAGAGTTGTGATTAAACCTTGTTTTATAAGCATTGTTGTTGGAGCCCATTGGTTGTGCAAAGAACTTGAACTTGAGTTAGAAGAGAACATGAGTATCATTGTTATGTGAGATTTGTTGTTGAGCATTGTTGGAAATATTTTGAGTTGATTGATACATGCTTGGACTAGGGTTTGTGAGAAAGGGTTGTTCATTGAGGTGATTGGTTGAGTTGAGTTGATTGAGCCTAGTCAAGTGGATGCATGTGGTTGTTCAAGTTCCATAAAACAAACTATTCTATATTCTTGATTTGAGTTGAGATTGAGATTTGAGAATAGAACATATAGAGTCTCTAACAATTCTCTTTATGCTTCTATGAGATTGATTTGAGTTGAGATTGGGATTTGAGTATAGAACATATTGAGTCTCTAACAATTCTCTTTATGATTCTATGAGATTGGACAAGTTCTGTGTGAGCTTGTTAAGTAGATTTGAGACAAGTCTTTGAGAAGGCTTGTGGACTGATTTTGAGTAAGCTTTTGTGGAAGCTTGCTATGCAGA
The DNA here is from genome assembly GCA_028583015.1 of Wollemia nobilis. NCBI lineage: Eukaryota > Viridiplantae > Streptophyta > Pinopsida > Araucariales > Araucariaceae > Wollemia > Wollemia nobilis. The sequence goes on along the minus strand of JAQPPZ010001268.1, from coordinate 691,845 downwards.
TTTGAGCAAGTCCTAGAGAGGACTTATTGAGCAGATTTGAGCAAGTCCTAGAGAGGACTTGTTGAGCAGATTTGGACAAGTTCTATGTGGACTTGTTGAGCAGATTTGGACAAGTTCTGTGTGGACCTGTTGAGCATATTTGAGCAGGTTCTGTGTGGACCTATTGAGCAGATTTGGAAAGTTGAGGACTGTTGAGCAGATTTGAGTGTGGACTTTGAAATTTGAGTAGGTTCTGTGGACCTGTTGAGCAGATTTGGACAAGTTCTGAGTGAGCTTGTTGAGAATATTTGAGAAGGTTCTGAGTGAACCTATTGAGATAGAGCTTTGGAGGTGACAGAGTATAGAGGATAGAGTCTCAGTGGATAGAGATCCAGCAGCCAGGACAATTGAAGATAGATCTGAGTGAGGAGTCTTCAAGTGGAGAGAGATCCACCAGTCAGTGCAGTAGAGAGACATAGTCTTCTAGAAGATCACTAGCCAGAGCAGAAGGGGAAAGAGTTCTCCTATGGAAGAGATCCATGAACTTGAGATTAGGGGATCAACATCTCCTTTGGATAGAGGTCCATAAACATTGTAATTGGGAAGGATTCCCAAAGAGATTGATTGAGAAAATTTTAGTAAAATATTTTCTCCATGGAGTAGCCCACATTGGGTGAACCACGTAAATTGTGGTGTCTCTATTGTGTATGGTGTTTTGTGCATTGCTTTGATTACTGCTATTGATACTGCTATCTATACACTACATAATATTGAATTGAAAGAAAAAGTAAAAAGGGGTCTTATATTGTTCACCCCCCTCTCAGTATAAGCTTGTGTTCTTCAATTGGTATCAGAGTGGGTTCCTTCAGAAGAGTTTGACATCTTGAAGGAAAAGTGGTCTAAGAACACAATGGATCAAAAGGATCAAAGAGATGGACCCTTCAATAATGCAATACCAGTATTTGATGGAAGTGACTTCTTATATTGGTGTATGTTGATGAGATTTTACTTGATGGCACTTGGCAATGAAGTTTGGGATGCAATGGAACTTGGATATGATTCAACAACCAATCCTCCTACAGATAAGGAAGGTAAGCTTCTAATGCATGCAAATTCAAGAGCTATGAATGCAATTATAAAAGGGTTGCATAGATCAAAATCTATGAAGGTTATGGAATGTAAAACAACAAAAGAAATGTGGGAACTTCTGCATGAAATATATGAAGGAGATAAAGGAGTCCGAATGGCTAAGATCAAAAATCTCAAAGGAGAATTTGAGAACCTAAGAATGAGGGATGATGAAAACATTCATGACTATCTCAACAAGGTTGATGAACTTGTACATGAGATGAAAGGTCTTGGAATGAAGGTTGATGAATCTGATGCTTGTGATAAGATCTTGAGGACTCTTCCAAAAAGGTATAGTGAAAAGGTTTCTGCTATAGAAACATCAATTGATAGTGATTCTTTGACAAGGAATTCTTTTCTTGGCATGCTTACTACTTTTGAGATAAGAACAAAAGATCCTATTCCTCCGAAAGAAGCTACTTTCAAAGTAGATAAAAAGAAAAAGGGAAAGAAGATAGAATCAAGCAGTGAGTCATCCAATGATGAAGAAGCAAATTATGGTAGAAGAGATAGAGGTTCTAGAAGACCCATAGATCTAAGATCTATCAAATGTTTCAATTGTGGATGGTATGGACACTATGCAATAGAATGCAAAGAGCCAAAGAACAACAATGATGAAGAAAAATAGGATCACAGATACAGGGAATCAGAAAGACATAGGTACCAGAAGAAAAGCAAGGATGGACAAAGCAGATAAGGAAAGAAGTTCTTCCAGAGACAAAAGAGAAGCTACTATGTGAAAAATGCAAGTAAGTACTCAATTGATAGTGATGCTAGTTTTTCAGACAATGATAGAGATGAAGTCCTATTTATGGTTAAAGAGAAAGATCCAGTTAAGAAAAGGACTCTAGTTATTCTCAAGTGTTTTAGATGTGGTAAATTTGGACATCTTGAAGATGATTGCACTAGGGATGGTTATAGTTTTAGTGATGATGATTTTGAAGATGCACTTGAAAGACCAGATGAGAATCTTCTAATGGCTTTGGAAGATAAAGAAAGTGATCCTATAGAAGACAAGTCAAAAGGAAGTAATGATAAGGACAAAGGCAAACAAATAGAAGATTATTCAGTAGAGAATGGTTATGATCTCAAGGGAGAACTTATCTATGCCCTTGACATAGTAAAGAAGGTTAGAAAGCAACACTCCAAGCTTGAAAGTCAGTTTCAAGAATGTGATGAAGAAAGGTTATTGCTCATAGAGGATTTAGAGAAGTCAAAGGCTAAGGCAAGCAAGTTCAAGGATAAGTTAGAAGCAAAGATTTTGGAATGTGAGAAGTTAGCACAAGAAGTGGCTACTCTAAAAGAAGACTTAAAGGACTCCAAGATCAAGATGAAGAGTTTCACAAATAGCTCTAAGAACTTGGATAAGTTCATCTGTGGACAATAATGAACATCATGTTCAATAGGTCTTGGCTTTGGAAATGTTCAAAAGAAATAGGAAAAAGAATCTACTTCAAGTCTTGATGAAGAAGAAACTTTAGAAGAAGATACATCAGAAGAAGATAGTTTAAGTGAAAGTGGGACATCAGAGGATGAGTTGGACAACAAAGAGTTCAACAAAGAGAGGAACAATGCACAAAGAAGATACATATGGAACAACAATCAGGATAGGAGACCAATGAGGTCAAGACAAGGAGGCTTCAATGGAAGATGCTTTTCATGTCACAGGTTTGGACACATGGCTTCACAGTGCAGGACTCATGAAAGATAGGTATATGGAAAAGAATAACTTTTCCAAGGTTATTGCTACTCATGCAATGGTTTTGGTCACAAGGCAATGAATTGCAGGGTTCATGATAGAAGAAGATATGGCTTCATTAGGAGAAATCCTAAGACAATTGCACATCCAAGGAATAATAACATTAAGTGTTATAAGTGCAATAATGATGGTCACATAGCAAGATGGTGTAGTGCAAATATTCTAGAAATATGCATGAACAGGAATAGGAACATGAACAAGGACATGAATATGAATAGGAACAGGAATATGAACAGAAATAGGAATATGAACAGAAACAAGAAGATGAACAGGAATAGAGACTCAAAAAGAATAGAGACTCAAAAAAGAATAAGAACAGGAACAAGGATGAGAACCAGAATAGGAACATGGATGAGAACAAGAATAGGAACATGAACAGAAGTGACGACAGGAACATGGATGATGACTTGGAAAGAAATAGTGAGCGGATTCAGAAGACTCACAGAAGAAGAGAGAAAGATAAAGGCACAGATCTATGCTTTCGGGGAGTAGAAATACTCCCACCCTAGAATTAACCACCTCATGTGGAGGTGGGGGAGGGGCTAAGCTAAGAGGCTCATTCTTAGCCCCGAGCCCCAAAGGTGACCCTTTGCCATTGATGTCAAAGGGGGAGATATTTGTGTATTGGGGAGAGATTTGATATGAAGATTTGATATTTGATAGAGAAAAGACCCAGGGGGAGCATAAAAGAAGGTCAGGTTTCAGTAAAATGAATATGGGTTGCCATCAATGACAAAGGGGGAGATTGTTGGACATTTTGAGTCCCTAAGCTAAAAGTTGTCATTGATGTCAAAAGGACCTATGTAAGTAAGCACTATGATTTTTCTCCACAAAGAGCTTCATGAGAAGCAAAGGTTTTGATCAAAGGTTCTAGAAGGGATGCATGGCATTTGGTTCCAAAAGGAGCTTCAAGGGAAGCTTAGCAAAAGGTTTTTATGAAAACCAAGGAAGGCAAGGAAAGGTTTTATTTAAAACCAATGGATGGCAGATTTGAAATGGGTTTTTCTTAAAACCCAAGTTGGCTTTTCGTTTCATCGAAAAATGTGCCCCGATGATGGAGAAATTTAATTTTAAAGGTTTAGTTTAAATTTATAATTTATTTTAAATTTTAAAATTAAATAAAAGGTTTTTCCCTCCTTTCTTATTGGTGTCACCGATGTCATGAGGGCAATGTTAAAAGGGTTGACGTATTCACATTGAAGGATGGCTTATATAAATAAGCCAAAGGTTTTCCATTTAATAAACCTAAGTCGTGTCGCATGATTTTTGAAAACCCAAAGTATTTCTGCATCCGAATATTGTGCAGTAAATTTCATGGAGTGTGACGTGGGTAGTCAAGTCATGGATGGTCAAATTTTTGGTGCCTTGTGAGGAAAGCGCACATGGTTTAAGGAAGAGAGTGCCCAAGGCACTCACATGGGTAGTGTTAGCTCACACGGCTTAGCTGTCGCTTGGCAACACGGTGGGCAGAGGTTCAAAATGCCAAGGCCCTTCGAGGGCTCCTTTGAGGTATGCACTCTGACTCCGATATTTGTGGGGGTAAATATTTTAATTAAAATATTTTCTTGCTATGGTTTGATTATGATTTTTGTGGGAGATATAAGGTTGAGCAAGCTTTAATATTTTATTAAGGTTTGATTATGATTTTTGTGGGAGATATAAGGTTGAGCAAGCTTTAATATTTTAATAAGGTTTGATATTTGATTAATGTGAGATATTGCCTAAGAAAGCTTTGTGATTATTTTTTAGTGCAAAAGTGTTGAAAGGAAGGATATAAAATATTTGATTTATTTTATGGTATAAGTGGTTTGTGGAGTGACAAGGTTATGCAATGATTTGATTTATTTTATTTTATGGTACAAGTGGTTTTAGGAGTGATAAGGAAGTTGTGCATTAATTCTTAAGAAGGTTTTCTAATTAAAAGCCTTGGTGAATATAATTGTGAAGTGGAGTAATGTTGATTATTTTGTGATCTTCTAACCCTTGTGAAGATTGGCAAAAGAATATTGTGATTGTGGCAGATTTCCAAAGAGGCTTCTTCATCTTCATTAAAAGGTATGGGCACATTCTCCTATTGATTGATTATGGTGGTTGATTTCTAAAAATATCTTTGGAGTGAAAAGGATTGATTGTGGTTTCCTTTTCAAAAGTGATTGGTTTAATGCTTCAAGGTTTTCTGGATTGAGAGTTGTGATTAAACCTTGTTTTATAAGCATTGTTGTTGGAGCCCATTGGTTGTGCAAAGAACTTGAACTTGAGTTAGAAGAGAACATGAGTATCATTGTTATGTGAGATTTGTTGTTGAGCATTGTTGGAAACATTTTGAGTTGATTGATACATGCTTGGACTAGGGTTTGTGAGAAAGGGTTGTTCATTGAGGTGATTGGTTGAGTTGAGTTGATTGAGCCTAGTCAAGTGGATGCATGTGGTTGTTCAAGTTCCATAAAACAAACTATTCTATATTCTTGATTTGAGTTGAGATTGAGATTTGAGAATAGAACATATAGAGTCTCTAACAATTCTCTTTATGCTTCTATGAGATTGATTTGAGTTGAGATTGGGATTTGAGTATAGAACATATAGAGTCTCTAACAATTCTCTTTATGCTTCTATGAGATTGATTTGAGTTGAGATTGGGATTTGAGTATAGAACATATTGAGTCTCTAACAATTCTCTTTATGCTTCTATGATATTGAGTTGAGATATTGATTGAGCATTAAGTATAGAACATATTGAGTCTCTAACAATTCTCTTTATGATTCTATGAGATTGGACAAGTTATGTGTGAGCTTGTTAAGCATATTTGAGACAAGTCTTTGAGAAGGCTTGTGGACTGATTTTGAGTAAGCTTTTGTGGAAGCTTGCTATGCATATTTGAGCAAGTCCTAGAGAGGACTTATTGAGCATATTTGAGCAAGTCCTAGAGAGGACTTGTTGAGAAGATTTGGACAAGTTCTGTGTGGACTTATTGAGAATATTTGGACAGGTTCTATGTGGACCTATTGAGCATATTTGAGCAGGTTCTATGTGGACCTATTGAGCATATTTGGACAAGTTCTGAGTGAGCTTGTTGAGCAGATTTGGACAGGTTCTGTGTGGACCTGTTGAGCATATTTGAGCAGGTTCTGTGTGGACCTGTTGAGCATATTTGGACAAGTTCTGAGTGAGCTTGTTGAGCAGATTTGAGAAGGTTCTGAGTGAACCTATTGAGACAGAGCTTTGGAGGTGACAGAGTATAGAGGACAGAGTCTCAGTGGATAGAGATCCAGCAGCCAGGACAATTGAAGATAGATCTGAGTGAGGAGTCTTCAAGTGGAGAGAGATCCACCAGTCAATGCAGACAAGGAGACAGAGTCTTCTAGAAGATCACTAGCCAGAGCAGAAGGGGAAAGAGTTCTCCTATGGAAGAGATCCACGAACTTGAGATTAGGGGATCAACATCTCCTTTGGATAGAGGTCCATAAACATTGTAATTGGGAAGGATTCCCAAAGAGATTGATTGAGAAAATTTTAGTAAAATATTTTCTCCGTGGAGTAGCCCACATTGGGTGAACCACGTAAATTGTGGTGTCTCTATTGTGTATGGTGTTTTGTGCATTGCTTTGATTATTGCTATTGATACTGCTATCTATACACTACATAATATTGAATTGAAAGAAAAAGTAAAAAGGGGTCTTATACTGTTCACCCCCCCTCTCAGTATAAGCTTGTGTTCTTCAAAAAATTGAGGTTCATAACAAGTGGTATCAAAACAATAATTTTGGTAAAGTGAGGATTGTGTTTTTTATGGATTGCAAAATTAGGACAATGTTTTTTTGGAAAATTTCTCATCTTGTGGAAGTTATAAATTTTCTTAGTTCATGTATTCAGAATATTCTTTCACCATCATGCAAATAATTTTAAGTACTACAAAAATAATTAGTCATATGTTAAATTGTGATCTATATTGAAGGAGTTATGGTTATTTGAAGTTAGGCTATTGATGTTATTTTTTTGGCCATGTGAAAATTTGTTTAAAAAGAATAAAAAAACATCTCTCAATAAGGGAGTATGATTTAGATGATTATTGTGCCAGATTATTCAAAACTTAAAGAGCTTTAAATGAGGGGTTTTATGAAGGAATCCCAACAGTATTGAGGGAGATACTATCCTATGAAGTCATCCATATGGAACAAGGACATTCAAATAATTTTTTTAAAATAAAATTTGAAGATAATTATTATTTGGGATAAGCAAATCAATTATAGTTTATTTTATTCTAAAGAAAATTTGTAGATCTAATTATTTATAGAAAAAGATAGATGAGATTTGAGAAATCCTAGTTTATTAAACCCTAACTACTTTGGAAAAATATATGGGGTTGAGGTCATGGAGTTGTCAATATTTCATAGAGAGGATGATAGTGATGCTTGGGAATAGTGGAAAATTTTTAAATCATTAAATTCTACCAATTCTAGATAAGATTTTTATAGTTCTTTAGGAGGGGAAGTTTCAAAGTGGTTTATAAACTTCGAGAGTGTCCATAATTTTACATACACATGGGAAAAATTTAAAGTTATAATTTTAAGAAAATAGGGATTGGAGAAAAATGATGAAAAGATAGCTAGCCTCTAGGATGAACAAAAGGAATTAAAAAAAAAAAAGTTGATTTTTTTTAAGAAATTGGAAAAATAAAAATATAAGGGTGATAGTGTATAGGCTAAGGGAACCACAATATTAGTGACATATAGGCCAAATAGTGTTCACAAGGATTTGTTTGAATTTAAAAAATAATATTTTGTATGTTCATGGTTGCATTTAAAAATTAAATTTATCTCCATAAACCTTAGCAACAAGCATAATTTCATCAATAGGGACTTGGCTAATAGTTTACAGGTTCTAGCAAAGAGTATCAAAGATGGACAATTTCAAGGAGAGAGATTTCAAAATTTTGAAGACTTGAAACTTTCTATGGATAAGTATATTTTGTATGTTAATTTTCATGCTATTGAGATGGATGATGTGGATATTGTTCTTAGTTATCCTTGGTTGGATTCTTTGGGTACTATTAACAGTAGTGTACAAAAGAAGTTCATGAAGTTATGATACAAGAAAAAGAAGATAACATTACAATATATTTATAACTTAAGAAGCAAGGATCCAAGGAGAAAAAAGAACTAGTTATAGTAAGGGAAAAAATTAAAGAACTAGTAGAGGAATCAAAAGTTGAGTCTATAGCAAATATAGTAACAAAATCTAAGGAAGTACTAATAGATTCCAAGGAATATTTAATATAAGAGCACAAGGACATACAAAATGAAGGGCACATGAGAGAACTACATACAAAATAATTTAAAATAGAGGAGCAAAATGTTGCAGAGTCAAATAAAGTAGGAAATTGGGCTAAGGTTGTAGTATATCACCATACAAACCATGAGAAGTGATAATAAACTTAGAGGTATGGCTCGAGGTTTCCAAATTATTATATGTCTACATGGATTCAAAAAGGTATCAAGTATGGTAATGTGTGGTAGAAAAGGAATAGTGATTATGGGTTTTATAGTAGTGTAGTACCATCATAGGAACAATAGGATTGATCGTTCTAAATATAAAAGTACAGTAGCATAAGCATGGTGTCAACAAAGAAATTAGGGATACTCACATGACAAAATGGAAACTTGATATCATCATAAATCATCACCAATCAAGATTTCACTTGGATGGAGGGATGATCAAAATTGTTATCAATTTCTAACATTGCTTAGAAAATAATATTATTTAGTTTATTTTTATTATTAGAGTATGAAAAAATTGTAAGGGGGTGAAATGTTAGGTACCTAGGGATAGGAATTTGGGTGCCTAGTACATAACGGACCATTATGATTTAATCACTACTTTTATTATAAGCAAGAGTTAGTAATGATGTAATTGTTGCTCTATTGTAAGTAGGAATTATTAGAGTTGCATAAATAAGAGTCTATATAAAGGTAAGGATGAAAAAAGAAAAATTATTGAGTATTTTATTGTAACCGTCTTGGCTTATAGAGTAGATTTGGAGTGATTCCTTCCTTAAAGAGTATTTTTGGTGTTTTCCTATCTCAAGGGTATTATCTATATCTATATATCATTATGTGGATTGTTATTATTGATATTATTTGTGAATGAATAATTTTATATTTTTGCATATTGGTGAATGATTTATTATTAATGAGAATGTAGGCTTGTAACAGTAATATGTTAATTTCATTTAATTTTAGAAAAAATTATGTAATCTAACAATTTATTATAACATAATAAATTTTTAAATTTGATATACTTAAATTACTTATAAAATTTAAGTTGTTTTCTTCTACATAAGGATATGGACAACTATGGCCTCCAATAGATAGAATAATAGAATGTTTAGAAAATATAGTTAATGAATATTTCAACAAAAAATAAAATATAAACATAAAAAATTCAATTTAGTATAAAGATCTTCTAAGAATAACATGAAGCAAGGTTGTTTAATGAAATAAAAATAAAAACACACTCAAAATGAATATTATATGGCTCACAAAGAATGTTAGGTGTTAGGCTATAGTTTCAACATTAAAATTATTGCTCATTCATATTACATACTCCTATTACATTATATGTCAAGAAATACTATGTAAAGTAGTTATTGTTTAGGTTTTCCCACTATTCTATTAGTTTAATGGTTTCTATGGGATTTCCTATAAAGAACTCATATTATATACTTGAAGAGTATTGAATCTATTGTATCAAAGTTCAATAAAATATCATATTTTACCAACATGTGGTATTAGAGCATGTATTAATCCATGGGTGGAGAATAGATTTATGCATTTAATGGAAAGTTGCTAAATGAAGCCCACTATGTAAAAAAACATTGTCTAGAAGATTTATTAGAGATCCAGATAAGATAGGAGTGTATAAAAAATAAAATCACTATCATCTAGAAGTTATTTCAAATACCTAGAGAGGAGCTTTATTTTTTTAAACTAGTGAAGTTACTTTAATTTTATTTTTAAATAAATTCTTATGCTAAGAATGGCATGGTTTGTATCGCATTCATTTTATGAGAAATATGGTGTGATTCATTTTAATGTTAATAATATTACTACAAGTGTAGCGACCCCGGGACGCACACACCGCTTTACTCTACTTGCAATATTATACCCAAAATGAAATGAAAGACCATGAAAAGCATATAACGTGGAAGTAACAAAGATAGATCTTTTTATTTGTATTGAAACCCGGTTACATGTCGGTCCCTCTTAGGGATACCCATTTCGATACAATGAATTACAAATGAGTAAGATGTCCCCCTTGCAAAGGGGTGGTGCACTTTTAAAGGCTTCCTGGTTCCACACACGAAAATGTATGAGGGCTTACAGATGCCTCCTTCTCCAGGTCTATTTCCTAGAGGGATCCTTTTGCTCTCGTATGTTGTAGATTTGTCCAGTGAACCTGTGGCCCTGTAAGCAATGAAACAACAACACACGCTTAGATGTCCGAGAGTGCCTCCCCGGATGAGGTTGTTAGTAACCCTAATGATAAATAGAAATATGCTCAATGAATGAAACTAGTGCTTATGATTACAAGTAAATGATGCAAGTCTATGCTAATGATATGAAAACATGAATAAAAATAGAATATAAGAAGCTAATACCAAAACCCTAGACTAGGCATGCGGGCCACTATCCAAGACAGCGACCGCTAGAATAAAACTTGTTCTCTTGCTCCAAGGTTATGGATCTTAAGCTTGTTGCCGATGTTGAAATGGTGGTCACTTTGCTCGATGTGTTGAATATCCCGTATGTGGTAAACCCCCAAAATACTAGCACTTCGTTGCTCCTCCAAAGTGCTCCAATATGCTCTCCAATTTGATAGGGCTTCGTTGTAAAATATGATCTCCAAGGGAAGCTCTTCTAAGTCTCAAAAAGCTCTCCTCAATGACCTATTTGTTCAATGCATGATCTTGATATGTGATGATTATGGATCCCTTGGTGCTCTCAGGCTTGCACCTTTTAAAGTGTGTGAAACCCTAGGTCTATGTTCAAAACCCTAGGATTGAATCCCTCATGCATAGTGAATGTTAGCATGAGAAGCTTTTGTCTTTTCTATGTTTTAAAGACCAGTTAACTGAAGTCTAAATTTAAGTCTCCCATGTGAACTGGTCGTTAGCATGAGAAGTTTTGTCTTTGTCTATGTTTGAAGGCTAGTTAAGTGAACTGGTTGTGAGGGGGAATGCAAAGTTGTCCCCGCTCACTTTATTGCATGTAAACTACCACTTACCCTATGATTAGGCTTGTTTGTTGATAAAATGCTTTTTATGACTTAGCCATTGTCATCTATAGTGACTAATATTTGGTCGTTGTCATTTGTAGTGGCTAAGGTCTGGCCACTCTCATCTTGAGTGGCCAGGATCCAGCCACTCTGGTTTATAGTGGCTAAGCTTGGATGGGTTAAAACTACCATTTTGAGTGGTTAGGACCACTGATTGCTCTTGTAAAGGTCCAAAATTGGACATATGGTCTTCAGATGTGCTCATATGAGTAGTCTCCTAAACATGACATATTTTAGGTGTCTATAGATGCCCCTTTTTGGGATGCATTGTGAGCCAAACACAATGTGGAGCAAAAAAGTAGACCACCTAGGGCCATATTGTAGGGTGTGTGATGATCATTGATTTAATCAATATTGGATGCCCTAGTCATGCAGTTGTTAGGGGCAGTGAGTTGACCAAAGGGCTTTAAGATGCCTTTGGGGCATTTTGTGAGTTGACCAAAGGGTTTATGCTTTTGTGCATTTGTGTTTTGTTTTTTTTTGTTTCTTGGGGAATTTTTGGTTTGACCAAAGGGCTTATCCCCTTTGGGGCATATTTGGGTGTTGACCAAAGGGCTTTTTTTTCCTTTGGGGCGATTTTGGTTTGACCAAAGGGCTTATCCCCTTTGGGGTATTTTGGTGGTTGACCAAAGGGCTTATTCCCTTTGGGGCATTTTGGTTTGACCAAAGGGCTTATGCCCCTTTGGGGCATTTTGTTTGACCAAAGGGCTTATCCCCTTTGGGGCATTTTGGTTTGACCAAAGGGCTTATCCCCTTTGGGGCATTTTGGTTTGACCAAAGGGCTTATCCCCTTTGGGGCATTTTGGTTTGACCAAAGGGCTTATGCTCTTTGGGGCATTTTGGTTTGACCAAAGGGCTTATCCCCTTTGGGGCATTTTGGTTTGACCAAAGGGCTTATCTCTTTGGGGCATTTTGGTTTGACCAAAGGGCTTATCCTTGGGGCTTGGTTTGACCAAAGGGCTTATCCCCTTTGGGGCATTTTGGTTTGACCAAAGGGCTTATCCCCTTTGGGGCATTTTGTGAATTGATTGCTTAACTGTTTGATTTCTGACTAGGGGAGGTATGATACCAATACTGCCCCAGTCGATGCTTGCAAATATTTTTGTTTTGATTTTATGTTATTGATGCAATGATGAATGCAATGCCTAGGTAATGATTTGATTATGCTATATGTATGCAGTGTATTGATGACATGTACTAGCTAGATGATAGATATATGATTAGATGGTATGATTTAGATGATGATGATGGATGCATATGTGGATGCATGTTTAATTTTGGTGTATTGTATGAATCTAACTCATGTTGTTATGATATGGTAAATTAAATGTGTTATGCATTATGTTGATGATCTAATGTGAATGAACCTATATGCTTTAAGTACTTTTAAAACATAAGGAATGCATGTAATATGAGTCTAACAATCTAATGGGTGACACCACAGAATGTATAACAATCATGAATGTAAACAATAACTCTTAGCATAAGAATTAATCATTTAAGCATTCAAAATGTGAAATGTGATGATATGATATGTATGATTTGCCTTGATGGAATGATTTGTTGCTATAAGGGGATTTTTGAGGATTTCCATGAGACTCAACACCCTAGTTACTCGATCAAAAGTTGTATACTGACCATACAGAGCTTCTGAAGGATAAAGTTCTGTTATGAAGACCTAGATACTCATTATCCCTATGTGTGCACATGAATATATTTAGATAGAACTCCAGCATTTCCTCCGATGTCAGGCAGGATTCTTTCAGCCCATTGCTAAGATCGAGGATCCTCAAGTGTTCATCTGATCCTTATGTTGGACTTAGTTGGATTATACCACTAGGCAGTATTGGGTTACCTAAAGCTAGCTCATCCACATTCAAACATTGGTCTATACAAATGCCAGAAGCTATTGTGATAGACATATCATCATGCGTAAGGATTTCTCCTTCTAGTTTTGTATAATGCTGAGAATTCTAGGGATTCAAGCTCCATTCCCTTCTTTTCTTCATTTCTCTTGGGATACTTGCTCATGTTTAGTGATGAAAATCACTATTTATTCTTGATTGATTTTTTTGTTTTTCCTTTGAGCAAGGGATTTATGTAGTGATGATAATCACTATTTGCTTTGTTTTTGTGCTTTTTGGTACTTTGAATTATGACTTTTGGAATCTTGAATTTTCTTTGTTTCAGGATTTTTGCTCATTTTGATTTAAGCAAGGGATTTAATTGGGTAGGGCGAAGCTTGTCCTTTTGCCAATTCTCAGCACCTTTTAATTGGTCGCATAGGGGGATAAGCAAGGAAGATCCTTTTCACTTAAGGTAACCTAGACCACTTTTGCAAATTTCATCTTTCCCTTGTACCAACTAGGATTTTAGTGTTTTAATTAGTGATAGGATTCTAAGATATACTAGGTGCTATCAAAACTAAACCTCACCTATCAAAAGAAAAGACAACTTTCTACAAATTTTGATAAAACCACTAGGTATGGTTGAGTAACTAAAAAACCCTAGTATATTCCTTATAGCAACATGAGGTGTTGTGTTGAAAAACATAGTTACACACATGGGTTATGGATGATGATGGATTTTTGATGATGCAATGATTGATGTACAAATGTGGTGTCATTTGTAAGATTGTGAACATATATGTATCTAATGTAAATGCGATGGATGCAAATGAATGTATGCAATGCAACTATATGAATGTAAGTGCAAATGTTTTTGGATTTTTGATGCTTTCAATTGTTTTTGAGTTTTTGATTATTTTGAATGTTTTTGAACTTTTGATTTTAAATTGTTTTTATGCTTCTATGTTTTGCTTTTGACCAAAGGGATTTAAGATGCCTTTGGAGCTTTTTGTGATTTGATTTGACCAAAGGGCTTTAAGATGCCTTTGGAGCCTTTTGTGATTTGATTTGACCAAAGGGCTTTAAGATGCCTTTGGAGCCTTTTGTGATTTGATTTGACCAAAGGGCTTTAAGATGCCTTTGGTGCATTTTGATTAATGTGACCAAGCGGCATGAAGATGCCCTTGGAGCATTTTTGATTAATTTGAATTTGACCAAGCAGCATAAAGATACCCTTGGAGCATTTTTTATTAATGTGAATTTGACCAAGCGGCATAAAGATACCCTTGGAGCATTTTTGGTTAATTTGACCAAGCGGCTTAGAAATGCCCTTGGAGCATTTTTGATGAGATTTGACCAAGCAACTTAGAGATGCCCCTGGTGCCTTTTATTTTTTATTTTACTATTTTTTGATTTGTTTGTATTTTTATGTTTTATATTATTTTTGTATTTTTGATATATTTGAATGTTTTTGTATTTTTGATATTTTATGGGGGGGAAGGTGTGATACCTTCAGAACCCTCACTTTGTCTTATTGAACTTGATGTGGATGATGGGGAAGGTATTTTACCTTTAAGACCCCCAGTGCACATGTTGTCCACTACAATGTAATCAACTTGCTTAGGAAGAGTGACAGAAATCAACTCTCTCGATTGGGGCACAGATCTTTGTGAGGTGCCCCTGTCTAGGTGGGGAGGAATGAGTGAACCATCTGGATGGAGCTCATTTCGTTCTAAAAGGTCTTGGACCACATTCCTGAATCCTTTGCAATTGCAAATGTCATGGCCCTTTATTCGGTGGTAGATGCAGTAATGGTCCTCCCTATAACCCTTGGGTTTAGCTCTATTTGGGTATAGAGGCTTTATGTCAGGTAAGGTGATGACCTTAGCTTCCTGTAGCTTTTGAAAAATATCTGACATAGGCTCATTTAAAGGAGTCCAAGTGCATTGTTGCTGCTTTGAGTGTTTAGCATGCTTTAGCCTGGTATGAGAACCAGGTTGAGCCCTAGGTATGTCACTTGCTGGCTCAGGGGGCTCTTGTTGAGGCTTCTCTTGTGGCTGCCCAGGAGACAATTTGACCTTAGATAAAGGTTGCTTCTGTCTCTCAAGTTGGTTCATGATAAAGTGCAATGCCTCATTTTGTTTCTCCATTTGTGCCTCTATATTATAGAGGTGATTTTGCATATGCTCCAAGACTGATATGACTTTCATGTGTATTTCTAGTGATTGGTTTGAAATACCATTATCTATTGAAGGAGGTGATAAAGTAGGTGCTAAAGATCCACCAAGTAACTGTAAATCACCCATTTCCTTCATTTGAGTTGATGTGGAGGCTTCGTGATGACCCATTTTGATAGTGGTATCCACATGCTCATGTTTATGACTTAGTTCATGTTTCTGTCTTACTTGGTGGTGTTGAACTGTGTCAACTTTGGTACCTCCAATCTGATGTGGGAGGGGCACTTGTTTTTGCTCTTGATGAGGCAACATGAGAAGTGAATCAGGGGTGACTAATGCCAATGGTTTTGATCCCTCCAATGGGGAAGCAACATCTGATTGCACCACATCTTGTTTTATCTGCTTTAGAGTCACTTGGTCCTCTATCTTGCTATTGACCATTGCCACAAACTCTTGAGAAGGCACTTTTTCTTGTGTCTCATCAACCTTCTTGTAATACTTGAATGGCTCAGGGTCATGGGGGACCACATACACTTGTCCTTGGTGTATGAATTTTATGTTTTGGTGCACTATGGAAGGTATGCATTCCATATCTCTCATCCATGGTCTACCTAGCAATATGTTGTACTGCCTCTCACCTTCCAAGATATGGCACAATGTAGGTATCATATTTATCCCAACCTGTATAGGTAGGATTATTGTGCCAATTGTTGGGGAAGTAGCATCATTGAAGGCCCTCAATGTAAATGTTGTGTCCTTAATGCGTGAAGGTGGCAGATTTAAATACTTCAAAGTTGTAGCTGTGATGATGTTGATGGATGACCCAGTGTCAATCAAGACTCTCTTGTATGGAATTTGATTGATGCTTACTATGATGTGGAGTGGAGGATCAGGTTCATCCTGAGAGATTGTCTTAATCTCCTGCCTATGAAAGGCAATCACAGGGTCCTTTTGTAAGTGCATTGAACTTATTGTTGGTATGGACTGTGATAGATTATCAGCTTTAGTTGATCTTTTCGGTATGTTGGGCTGATCAAGGTATATTTTGCTTCTTGTTGTAGTATTGATCATACCGATAAAACCCTCTTCAGGTGGGGCTATGTGCACCTCATTGACGTGCTCAAATTGATTGTTGTTGGCCCCATGGTTGGGGGGAAGATTTTTGAATATGTTGATGTTTTGTAATTCATTCTTCTCCAACATATCCTGCACTATATTCTTGAATGCAACACAATCCTGGATATCATGGCCATTTTGTCGATGATAAACACAATAGAGATCTTCCCTATACCCCTTAGGTTTGGGGTAATTAGGATCCAGGATGCGCTCCTTAGGCAAGTTTAAAACCTTAGCCTCAAGAAGGTGGTTGAAAATTGATGCCAAGGATTCAGGCAATGGTGTATAGTTGCGAGGGGGTTGTTTCTATTTGCCCCTACTTTGATTCTTGTTACGTTGGTTGTAATGCATAGTAGGAGGTTGAGCCTGATAGTTCTCTTGTTGTTGGCTCTATGCTACTTTTGGAATGTTTAACATGATCTGGTTGACATCCGTAGGTTGGGCCTATTGTGATTGATGTTGCGTGCTCTCATTCCATTATTTCTCGCTATGGAGCTTTAGGTCTCCTTCTTCCAACTTTATATCTTCAATAAGCTTGGCTTGAGCCAAGGCTTCTTCAAATGTATCATACTGTTGTAGTTGCAATAGTAACGAGATGTGCTTGGCACAACTTTTTGTGAACATTCGGATTAGCTCTTCGATCGAGATGGAAAATGATAACTTTGCCATGATTTTTCTCCATCTATCCCCATAATCCATGATTGGCTCATCATCATATTGCTTTAGGTTGGCCAGGTCTGAGAGATTCACCTTCTTCTTAGCACCAAAAGAGAAATATTTTAAGAATGCATTCACTAGTTGTTCAAAACTGGATATGTTGTGCTTGGGAAGTTGGTTGAACCATTGGGTGGCAGCCCCCGAAAATGTCATAATGAAGGTTCTCAGCATAAGGGCATCACTCTCTTCTAGATGAAAGCATGCATTGATAAATTTGGTGACATGTTCTTGTGCATCCTCTTCACCCTTGAATTTTTCCAACCTAGGCATCTCAAAGTGCTTAGGATATGCAGGGCTAGGAACTGATGGGCACAATGGTTGGTTGTGTATCTTACTCAGTGTTGGTTGGTGCCCAGCCACATCTTGCTTCTCAAATAATTTGATCTTCTCAGTGAGTTCCTGGAATGCCTTTGAGGCAAGGAGCTCCTTTTCTTGTAGACCCACTCATGGTGATAATGGAGATAAACCTCTATCCACTTGTCTTGTTCTATGCTCCTCCCTCCTATGAGGGGATTCAAGATGTGTCTGATCCTGATTTATCATGTTTACCCTTTCCCCACCAGTTGGATTTTGCTCATGATTTGGAGTGGTGGTTTTGTTGTGGGTTTCCTTCTTGTCTAGTGTGCTTCTCTCTTGGTGAGTCAATGCGTTGATCTCTTTGATGATCATTTCTATTTGCTTGTTGGTTGCTATGAGCTAGCTGCTCAACTTGCTCTCTTAAATGTTGCTCATGTTGGCGCAACAACTATTCTCTTTGTTTATCATGTTCGAGAGCTTCTACAAGCTCTCACTCTTTGTGCAAGGCATTTTCTAACCGTCGCATGCGGTTAACTTGCATGGTCATAGAAGACTCATGCTTATCTGATCTTGTTCTAGTAGTTTTGACTCGTAGATTCCTCGAAGAGGTTTTAGTTATTTCTTTGCTCTTACTAGCTAAGGTAACTTGTTTAGTGTATTCTGTATGTTGATAATTGTCTCTGTGATCAGACTCTATATGAGATTTGTGGGGTTGCTTTGAAGCATCCCCAGGTTGAGTGGTGCGTTTAGCAGTCACGCTTCGTGAGCTTCCAGATGTAGAATATTCTATGGCTATGGTTCTGGAAGTCGGTCTTGAATAAATTTGATCCCACTCATCCAATTGATCTTGGAGCATTTGTTCTCTCCGAATTGCATGTGACCCATGTGATTGATTTGATCGGTTTGTTGTGTTGGGCCTATGACTCTGCAACTCCGTGCGAGGGTTCTTGTCTACTTCGAATTGCGCAACAAGGTTGGCAACTCTCTTCCCTCTATCTTGCCCCTCATTGGGCTGATTTGAACTCTCAGTGTAATGAGATGTGGTGGGTATGGAACCTGATTCCCTCTCTAGATTAGAGGTCTCGCTCACCATGGGAGGTCTCCCGGCCATAATTTTTGTTATAAAATTTTTGACTTCCAAAAAAGGTTGTGGGTGTCATATATCAAAATGATCAGTGTGACGTGCTGATCACAATGAGCTATAACTCCAAAATTTGACTTTTGGGTCAAAAATTTGTATTTTTGAAATAATTGGCCAACCGGGGCCCGTGGGGAAATGCCCACTTTTAGGAATTTTTGAACCGTGAAGATTTAGGACTCAAAATTTTTGGGAGAGGTGCCCTAGGGGCTAACTAAGACAACAAAATAAATTTGGCACTTTTTGGAGTTGTCTAGCCCACTTTATGACTATTTTAGTGCAGTTTTTCCCTATTTTCAGCCTCGAAAATAGAGTAAAAATAAAACCAAAATAACTTTTTCGTTATAGCTCCATTTTGCATGATTCTCGATCCGTTGGATGTAGAATCAAAAAGTATATTTTTTTCAATAAATTTCCCTAAACATTAGGGTTAGGGTTTGGTCCCAAATAACAAAGAAACACACAAAGAAGATAATATGATTATCTCTTTTATGGATTAAATGTGTCCTAAAACTGGTTCTAGTGTGTTTAGATTTGTTGTTGCTCTTGCTTTCTTGCTCTTGCTTTGGATTTAGAATGAGGGGACTCATCCATAGTGGGAACCAAGAACACCCATGCCAAACATGATTTTCTCAAAAAGAGACTAGGGTACACCGCTTAAATCCCAGTGGGGGGTTCGCCTAGCTCTTCCACTCTGAACCAATGATTGTTCCAATAGTGGGAGATAGTTTGAACATAAGTAACTAGTACCACTATAAGTAAGTGCCTTACTCCATTCTAGGATATCTAGGGGGCAAGCCGATGGAAGGAGGTGAATTCCAACGTCACCGGACTGAATTGAGGGTTGGTGATGAAATCCAACTCCCCAATGTTTAAAATGATACGTGCGAATGTGTGTGATTCTTTTTAGATTTTGAAATAGAAAGCAATGCATCAACCAACATTCATGACTATTTTCCTACAATGCCTAAAAAGAACGTTTCATTTTCAGACAAATGCATCTATAACTAGTCTATATGATTTTAATGCACTCTCCTATTTTGTGATGAAAATAGCCACTGATTGGGCCACATGCAAGCAAACCAAAACACAATGGCCTAGCACGCTGGAGACTAGGGCGGACCTTACAGGCAGAGGTCCGTTGTTCCTAGCAGCACCTAGAGGAAATTTAAAAGAAACCTAGGAAATGCAAAATGCAATTTTTATTTCTTTTTTCTTTCATTTTCCCTAATTAATCTATGTTTATGCTTGTTGTTTCTGGAAATAAAATGCAGACAAAAAATCATAGAAATACAGGGAAGGGGTACCAACCTTGAATCTCGCTCAGATGACAAAAATTTTGCCCTCTACTGCACTTCTCCACTAGCCGCTGTAGACTAGAGCGGCTGATTTCTGGCCATTGTAGATCAGAGCGGCTGCTGTTTGGCCGTTGTCAGTAGGAGCGACTGATTTTTGGCCATTGTAGACCAGAGCGGCCGAACCTACACACAAAAAACCTAAATCAGTAAGTCAAAAAAAATTAAAAACTTGGTGGGGGTCCCACCGTGATCGCCATCTGTAGCGACCCCGGGACGCACGCACCGCTTTACTCTACTTGCAATATTATACCCAAAATGAAATGAAAGACCATGAAAAGCATATAACATGGAAGTAACAAAGATAGATCTTTTTATTTGTATTGAAACCCGGTTACATGTCGGTCCCTCTTAGGGATACCCATTTTGATACAATGAATTACAAATGAGTAAGATGTCCCCCTTGCAAAGGGGTGGTGCACTTTTAAAGGCTTCTCGGTTCCACACATGGAAATGTATGAGGGCTTACAGATGCCTCCTTCTCCAGGTCTGTTTCCTAGAGGGATCCTTTTGCTCTCGTATGTTGTAGATTTGTCCAGTGAACCTGTGGCCCTGTAAGCAATGAAACAACAACACACGCTTAGATGTCCGAGAGTGCCTCCCCGGATGAGGTTGTTAGTAACCCTAATGATAAATAGAAATATGCTCAATGAATGAAACTAGTGCTTATGAATACAAGTAAATGATGCAAGTCTATGCTAATGATATGAAAACATGAATAAAAATAGAATATAAGAAGCTAATACCAAAACCCTAGACTAGGCATGCGGGCCACTATCCAAGACAACGATCGCTAGAATGAAACCTGTTCTCTTGCTCCAAGGTTATGGATCTTAAGCTTGTTGCCGATGTTGAAATGGTGGTCACTTTGCTCAATGTGTTGAATATCCTATATGTGGTAAACCCTCAAAATACTAGCACTTCGTTGCTCCTCCAAGGTGCTCCAATATGCTCTCCAATTTGATAGGGCTTCATTGTAAAAATGATCTCCAAGGGAAGCTCTTCTAAGTCTCAAAAAGCTCTCCTCAATGACCTATTATGTTCAATGCATGATCTTGATATGTGATGATTATGGATCCCTTGGTGCTCTCAGGCTTGCACCTTTTAAAGTGTGTGAAACCCTAGGTCTATGTTCAAAACCCTAGGATTGAATCCCTCATGCATAGTGAATGTTAGCATGAGAAGCTTTTGTCTTTTCTATGTTTTAAAGACCAGTTAACTGAAGTCTAAATTTAAGTCTCCCATGTGAACTGGTCGTGAGCATGAGAAGTTTTGTCTTTGTCTATGTTTGAAGGCCAGTTAACTGAAGTCTAACTTTGGACTTGAGTCTCCCATGTAAAGCATGAGAATTTTTCTTTTCATGCTTAAAGTCTAACTTGAGTCTCCCATGTGACTGGTCGTTAGCATGAGAAGTTTTGTCTTTTTCTATGTTTGAAGGCCAGTTAACTGAAGTCTAACTTTGGACTTGAGTCTCCCATGTGAACTGGTTGTGAGGGGGAATGCAAAGTTGTCCCCGCTCACTTTATTGCATGCAAACTGCCACTTCCGCCCCTGATTAGGCTTGTTTGTCGGCAAAATGCTTTTTATGACTTAGCCGCTATCATCTATAGTGACTAAGATTTGGCCGCTATCGTCTACAGTGGCTAAGGTCTGGCCGCTCTCAGCTTGAGCGGCTAGGATCCAGCCACTCTGGTTTATAGCGGCTAAGCTTGGATGGGTTAAAACTACCATTTTGAGTGGTTAGGACCACTGATTGCTCTTGTAAAGGTCCAAAATTGGACATATGGTCTTCAGATGTGCTCATATGAGTAGTCTCCTAAACATGACATGTTTTAGGTGTCTACAAAAGTACTAATATCTTGTAGAAGATATACATTTGAAAGGAAGGCACAAAAAATAGCACTCCTTGAGAGGAAGGTGCTTGGTTCCCTAAGTAGAAGGTATAGAATATAACACCCCCTAAGAGAAATGTGCTTAGTTCCCTAAAAGGAAGGTGCTTGATTTTCTAAGTGGAAAGTACAAAAAATAACACTCACAAGAAGAGTGCTAGTCCACTTGAAAGAAGGCCATTTTCAAAGTTGCTTGAGAGGACGCACACAACAATATTCTTTTACTAGCACCGACCACCTAAAAGAAAGTCATGTACACACAAAGTTTCTTGAGAAGAAGTATGCAACAACATTCTTTTACTAGTATGAAGTTGCATATCATAGTCATCTAAAATAGTTTAGCTTATAGACATTAAAGCTAAAAATATACCTATGAGCATAAATAAAACATTATAATAAATATTAACACCACATGGAATACTGTTGCCATGTGGATGCTAGTGGAGTGTCTATTTTGGGTATAAATATGAACATATATTAAGGGTATGATTCTTTGGTTACAAAGTTGATATTGGAAGATTTAGTTTTTTAAAATTATATGTTAAATACTTTTAAAATAATTAAAAGTCTGCTTCTATAGTTAGCAATACTATAGAACAAAAGAAATAATTTTTCTTTGAAATAAAGGGAATTATTTTAGAAAAGGTTATATTAAGTTTTTAGGAGTTATAAGGATATATAATTTGAAATATTTTTATAGAGTTGATTTAAAAATCATTAAAAATGGGTTTATAAGATAGTTGAAGAGATAAATTTCAAAAATAACTACTCCTAAACTATTTAGTTTAGAATATTAAAATCTAAAAGGTCCAAATTTCATCCCTTAGAAGAATAAAATGAGGACTATTCTTATGGTAGAAAAAATTTGGAATATAGTGTTAGGGGATGAACCACGTCCTAAAGAGCTAATTGCACAAATGAATTTTAATAAGAAAGATAACAAGACCAAATTAATAATTCTATTAGGCATAACAAATGAAATCCAGTGTCATGTTAGTGAAGTTAGTACATTGAAAGAGACATGTGATATTCTATGCATAATTTTTTAGAGTAGAAATCAAAAAACTATTCATCACTTATAGACATAGTTATACACACTACAAATGCTAGAAAATGAAATTTTGGAATATTTTCTCATAAAGATAGTAGAATTAAAAGGAAATTTAAACACTTTAGGTGAAATAATTGATGATAGTCTATTTGTTTAAATTATGCTACGTGGAATACTAGAATCCTATATTGTTTTGGTAACTTATTTACAAGTCTCAAACCATAGAATATCTTTTGAGGAGTTGATAAATATTCTACAACAACATGAGCTAGAGATACAATTAAAAGATATTTTTTCAAATAATACTTTAATCTCTAGAAGAAGACATCATAAAAATACCAGAGTATCAACCAATCCATCCTCATATTCTTTACAAAATCAAATCGAATGAAAAATAAGATATTGTTGCATATGTGAAAATGAAGGAATTATGATACTAGATATTGTAGATATAATAATTTAAAAAGGTAGAACTGATCATGAAATTCTTCAAGACCACAAGAACAACATCAATATGTAAATTCAAATAATCTATCCAAAATAAATTAAGGATATATAAAACATTCACGATAATAATAAGGGCATGTGGCACAAGAAAATTCTAAGTCAAAACATGATGATGAACCAAAAATAGCCTATAGAGTATCAATTACACACAAAAGGACAAAATCAAGGATAATAACTGGTACATAAACTCTAGAGATAGTAATCATATGACAAGATACATATACTAGTTTGAAAATTTTAAAGAACTAAAAGGTTAGACAATTACAATGGTAGATAACACAAGTTATCACATAAAAGGAATAGGAACTATTTTTCTCAAGTTGCCTTTAATAGAATGCACTATTGTGAATGTGTTATATGTTCCTAAATTGACTAATAACTTACTTTTTGTTGCTCAAATGATGGATAGAGGACTTTTTTTTTATTTTCAAGTAGTTAATGGATATAAAATATGCTTTATCTCAATAAAAATAAAATTAGAAGGTATTGCATCATACAAAAATGGATTATTTGCATTAGAAGTCATTATCCTCCATGTCAATTTCAAGAAGTACAAAATCTAAGAAAAGAGGATAGAGCTATAATGGTAAAAAATTCAAGAAAGAATAAAAATAATTTAAAGGAAACAATGGAAAAACAAAGTGAAAATTTTTATAAACAAGAATATGATGAATTTATTGTAGGTAGAAAATCCACCTCCCAAAGGAAGAAGAAGTGATTACAGGGATTTGCTCAATTTTGATAGTTTTGACATTAGTGACAATTTGCTCAAGTTTTGCAAATTGTACAGGCAACAACAAACCATACAGTAAAGAGCAAGATCATACAAACAGAGGAGTAAACCATACAGGGTAGTGGAAAATCGTATAAGGTGCACCGAAATTCATCCAAATACAAGGGAAATGTAATTTCAGAGCGAAATGACACATAGATTTGCTAACTAAGGTGTTAAACTTAGGAAAAAGCCAAATTAATGTATTTAGTTGTATATGGGTAGTTGTAAATAACTAATTATCTCAGGAACCACTTTGGAACATCCTGGGAAATGTTATATAAGGCCCCATTTTCAAAATTATAAGTCTGGTTATTGGTTGCTAGAGTAAGAGTTAGCACTTGTAGTTGTTTCTGAGTTATTGCAATTACATTGGTATATTTTTCCACATTGTAATCAAATCCATAAAAATTAATGAGCATAATTATGTTTTTGGAACACTATGTATGATCCTAGTAATGATGAACATTGCATGGTGGATGAATGTTGTGTGATTGTGTTTCTATCTTACTGTTATAGGTTAGTTTTATGCATTGTTGCAACCTGGAGATAACAATTGCTACTGGTGCACTATGGACAATGATATAGGAGGATGAGGGCATAGAGGAATACATATTAAAGAACCTTGTATGATTTCTAAACGTAATCAGGCACATAGGATCTCTCACCTGCCTGGTTAAGATGTTTTTCCTATGACAAAGATTGTGTTGACTGGCTTATCAAACCCTTACAAAACATCCCGTAAAGAGATTGGGTAATGGAAAAATCTGGATTAGTATTGTAATATACCAATATTTTTTACATATTGTACATCATTTGCCTTAAAAATCGTACAAAGCATTGTTACCCGATTTGGTAAAATAGATGATTGATAGAAATTTACCCGATTTGGTAGTTGTATGAAATCGACTTAATCACTTACAAAACTGTGTATGACAGCCTCCAAAACTAAATCTATCAATTTTTCTGAGTACAATATCATACCATATTGACACTGTACGATTTGGGATCGTACAGTGTAGGCATTGAGGACTGTACAAGGAGATTACAAGTTCGTACAAAGGTAGTTGAGTGGACATGTGACCATACAATTTGACAAGTGATCATTCCTAGATCTGGAAATTACCTCCCCACTAGGAATACTCCACTGATTTGATATATTTGGTGCTATTCCCTTATCAAATCTAGCATTTTTTTGTTAAAATGGGTCAAATTTGATAAAATTTGAATACTGAAACTAGAGGTAATTTTTTATGATGGACACCAGTGCACAAAACCGTGGGAGACAAGAACTAAGAGGTAACATTCCATTAAGAAGGAGCATGAGGATTTCTAAAATATAAAACACAAGTAACTCAAACCGTAGTACTCAAGAACCAGAGATTGAGTAAGTTTGGACATCCAAAGAAGGAGACTTTGAGGTATTGTTGATAGAGATAGAAGTTGAGGAAATAGAACCTCCAAGCGTAGAGGCAAGGGTTGACAAAGAAAAAGTGCAATATAATGGAGAGTGGATGGTGACACTTGATAAAGTGATATAAGAGTTGTCAAAGAGTGCAGAGTATGGGATTCAGGCATGAGAGCAACAGGATGTGAGGTCTCAGAAAGACAAACCAAGACCATCTCCCTCACATCAGCAAAGGAGGTTGCAAGGTGAATACACACGAGAATTTGGTCACCGAGTGGCAGGACAAATAAGACACATTGAATTGAAACTTCTAACAACAACAGGAGTAAGACACCCCCAAGGAGGAATCATACATAGATTCTAAAGGATACCTCAAGTGATAGTGATGACTCTTCTAAGATGGCTACTAGGGCAGCCAAACAGAGATGTCCACCATTTTTAGGTGAGGGTAAGGAAGACCCCACATGGCATATAGGGACTTGCATAACAATTTTGAGAGTAAATGATGTAGACAAACCTGAGGATTAGGTAATCCTATTTCCTTCTACCTTGAGAGGATTGGCAATAGATTGGTACCTGAAAAGAGAAAATAACATAGATTTTCAGACTTGGAATTAGATAAAGGAGAAGTTCATCGAATAATTTTGACCTTTAGAGGATGATGGAGACATTGTTATGAAAATTTGCATGACAAAGCAAAAATTTGATGAGGATGTGAAATCCTAAAACTATAGACTAAAGCAATTAGTTGATAAGATACAAATTCCATTGGCATATGTTTTAGTAAAACGACGGTTCGTAGATGGATTACTTACAAAATATAAGAAAAATGTGAAGGCAGTACCATCAAAAATGTATGAAGAAGCACTCAAGCATGCAAAGAATTTTTAAAGTAAATAAAAAAAAACATATACAAGAATTTTGTCTTATCCCAAGTTGAAGGAGTTAGA
This sequence comes from Wollemia nobilis, assembly GCA_028583015.1. Classification (NCBI taxonomy): domain Eukaryota; kingdom Viridiplantae; phylum Streptophyta; class Pinopsida; order Araucariales; family Araucariaceae; genus Wollemia; species Wollemia nobilis. The sequence continues at coordinate 665,423 of JAQPPZ010001268.1, read as the reverse complement.
TAGTGAAGAAGATGACACTACACAAAGGATGGTAGTCTCTTTTCGCAAGGATTTTGATAAATTTATGAAATAAAAAAGATCAAACTTGATATAAATGGCACATGATGCACGTAATTCAAAATGGAGGGACATACAAATATGAAATGTCCAAGGAATGACTATTTTCATATTTGTAATGTGATGGGGCATGAGGTAACACTATGTCCGTATAATGTAAGAATACACCCACAGGTATTGTCAATCCAAGACCATGAAGAGAATTATAAGACCCAAGGAAATGGGCAACAAGTGACAAGTGGTGGTTATCGAAACAACTGTTAGCGTACTTTAGATGTTTTATTAATTTGTTAAATTAACTTAGCAACTAGTTATTTTAGTTGCAGCGGCATCCTGTTGAGATGCGCCCATTCCGGGCTAATCCAGGAAGTCCGTTTGTATTGCAGTCTTATTTAAACTGCACAATATTTCAATAAACAATTGGTTCGATTTTCTACATGGCATCAGAGCCAGATTGCTACGACAATTTTTTTTGCAGTGATCCAGTGGCGTGAGAAGAGAGGCTGGAGGCGGAGCAGCTTGGAGAAAGTTGCTGTGCGTTTTTTTTCTGAACGCATTTTTTTTCCCCCGAGCAGTGCGAGTATTTTTTTTAAATTTTTTTTCGCGACGTGATTTTTTTTAATCACGCCATCGCGTGATTAATTTAAAAAAAAAAAAATAATTGCGGGACAGGCATCCCCGTAGGACGCAGCGCGTGCGTCCCTCCCTGCTTTGGACGCAGCGTAGGAATCCCCGTAGGACGCAGCGCGCGTGCCCAAATTCTGGACGCAGCGCAGGCATCCCACTGGATGCCACGCACGCCACGTGGATGCCCCGCCCCCCCCTCCCCCCGCTGGATGCAGCGCCGTCCAGCGCCACGCGGACGTCCGTCCCCCCCCCTCGCTGGACGTAGCGTCGTCCAGCGCCACGCGGACGTCCGTCCGCCCCCCCGCCGGACGCGGCACCGTCCGGCGCCACGCGGACCCCCTGCGCCGGAACCCTTGCGGACGCACGGATAGCGGACGTAGTCGGTCCCGCCCCCGCTCGGAATAGTCGCAGACGAAGCGGCGCGAGCACTGCGTCGCGACGCGGACGTCTGTCCGCCACCCCCCCGCAGCGAATTTAAAAAAAAAAAAAGGGGAAAAGTTTTTTTTTGCCAGCGACCAAGGAGCGGACTGGGGACCAGCAGCAGAGGCCGCGCTCGGGTAGCAGACTTGGAATCCTCCTCAAATACGAGGGGGCCACTGTTCCAAGCGGATCAGCCCGCTAGCTCACTTGGCAGTGAGCTGTGCGGTAGGGCTCGGGGAGTCCTGAGGTTGCAGGTTCAAATCCTGCCAGGTATAAGTTTTTTATTTTTTTTATTAAAGTTTTATTTCTTTTAATAATTAATATTTTATATTAATTAAATTGTTTTCTAATTATTTTTTTATTTAATTAGAAACGTATTTAATTAATTTTGAAATATTTTTATTAAAAGTTTAAATTTTACTTTTTTCAAAATTTATAAATTGCTAAAATACCATTAAAAAAAAAAAAAAAGAGGGGGATAGTGAGAGTATTTTTTTTAAAATAGCAATTTGGCGAATTGTAAAAGGTGCATTTTCGGCTACGCCCGACACCTTGTGGGTTATTCCTGTGGGCATTTTTTTTGTTGTATGTTGCATATTTGTCTTTTGCACTATAACATTAAAAATTAAAATCAAATTCACTCCCTAAGTCCCCGAAATAATTAAAACCCATCCGTGCAATTTATTGCACTACAACGTTCGGAATTTGTGATACCTCTGGCCAGCACTTACGAGGTAAAGGCTGTCGTGATTGCGCTACTGTATCCGCCGCCTAATATAGCTGCTACAACGACGTCTGAGCTTGTTCTCTATAAATCGTCGGGGAGAGATAAGTTTGCCATTTTTGCATTTTTTTACTCCATCCACTACCCTTAATCGCTCTTGTGTTTAGGCGTAAATCCTGACGAAGTATTCTTCATAGTGTTTAGGGGAAGTTACGCCCCACGCATGAGAAGAATCTTCTATGGTAGGTGCCATCAACAAGGCGATTCCCTTTCGCATCTTGCTTATGTTCCACGTATCGTATGATCTCTAAAACTCACCTATAGTTTCCCTCACGTAAGGGCGGGTGATTTTTGTTGATCTTTCTAAATACCTATAGTTTCCCTCACGTAAGGGCGGGTATTTTGTATGGTATAATGGCCTAGCAAAAGGTATATCGAAAGGGGGACCAATTGGTGTTATAAGGAACCTTCACTATGGCCGTTGTTGCAAAGTTGATGACTGATCCTCATCAGTTATTGAAAGGTCCAAATTATACACCATGGAAACATAAGATGAAGGCAATTCTCCAAATGGAAGATTTATGGGATATTGTTACTGGAGTAACACCTAGGCCTTCACCAGCATCAGGATCCACAGCTCCTACTGCTGATCAGATAGCTTTTGACAAGAAAGACAGTCGAGCAAAGGTGCTCATTTTGTTTGCTGTTTCAGATGAAGTGCAACCTCATATAGCTGACAAAGCAAGTGGTAAAGAGGCATGGGATGCCCTTAAAACCATCTATGAGGGAAAGAATGATTCCACCATTCTTCATCTTCAACAACAACTTCATAACCTGAGTTTGAGACAGGGTGAAACAGTTGAACTCTTTCTGTGCAGAGTGTCTGAATTGAAAGAGAGATTGAATTCTTTGGGAGATCCTGTGGACGAAAAGCTTCTCATTTCAATTGTGATGAGAGCTTTGCCTTCTTCATTTGATATGTTGATCACCTCCATCCAGGTGTCTCAACGACAAATTACCTACATCGAGTTGGTCAATCTGCTTCAACAACAGGAGGCACGCCAACTTCACAAGGATGATTCTTCCAATACAGCCCTATACACCAACAGGCGGGGTTCTAGGAAGAAAGGTAATGGGCAAAAAGGAGGCAACTTTCAGAAAGGAGGAAATTCTCAACAGGATATGAAAGGAAAAGGAAAACAACCTCAAGAGAAGAAGAGGTGGTGCAAGATCCGTGAGAAAGACAACCATGACACCAACGGTGTTGGCATAAGAACAAGCAGAGAGGCCAAAACAAACCACAAAATAAAAACAAGCAACCCCAGGTGAATGTTGTTGTTGAAGAATCTGACTCAGATTCTGAATGGGCACACAAGGTGCTCATGACTACCACAGATTCCACACAGAGGGATCCTGTTTGGTATGTCGATTCTGGAGCTAGCAAACATATGACTGGCGACAGATCGTGGTTTGAATCATTCGTGGCCAAAGAGGGCAAACCTGTCACCATTGCTGATGATAAAACCTACAGGGTTCAGGGAGAGGGTACAGTTTCAGTCACTCTTCCTGATGGCAAGTGTCAGATTGACAAAGTCCTCTATGTTTCGGGATTGGCTAACAATTTGTTGTCAGTCACACAAATCCTGGATAGAAATATGGTTGTCAACTTTCATGTTGAGAATGGCAAGAAGTGTTGTACTATTACCAGGAAGGGTAAGCAGATTGCAACAACTTCATATAAGCATGGCTTATTTGCCCTAGATGCTATCTCTACTCCACATGTTGCCATGACTGTCTCTACCAAGGAGGCAACTTCCCTATGGCACAAGAGATATGGGCATCTTAGTTCTGGCTACTTACTTGAGCTCAGTAAGTATGAGATGGTAAAGGGTCTTCCTTCCCTTTATGCCACATTGCCAGTGTGCTCTGACTGCTTGGCAGGAAAGCAACATAGAGTACCATTTGAGAAGAGCTCAACAAGAGCACAAAAACCTCTGGAGTTAATTCACACCGATCTGTGCGGTCCTTTCACACCCAACAGTTGTGGAGGGAAGAGGTACTTTCAGTTATTCATAGATGACTACTCACGAAAGATGTGGGTTTTCTTTCTCCAACTGAAATCCGAAGCTTTCGCATTCTTCCAGCAGTTCAAGAAATCCGTTGAGAAGGAGTCAGGAGCTTCTATTAAAACCCTCCGCTCAGATCGAAGGGGGGAGTTTACCTCTAAAGAATTTTTTGCATTCTTAGATAAGCATGGAATCAAGAGACAGTTAACAACTGCCTATACTCCTCAGCAAAATGGAGTTGCTGAGAGAAGGAACCGTTCTATCATGGAAATGGTTCGTTGTATGCTCACAGGAGCTACTCTTGGGCAACAATATTGGGCAGAAGCTGTCACCACTACAGTATATCTGTTGAATAGGGCACCCACAAAGGCCCTAAAAGGAATGACTCCACAGGAAGCATGGAGTGGTCGAAAACCCTCCATATCTCATCTACGTATTTTCGGATGTCACGCTTTCATGCACATACCAAAAGAGAAAAGGAAGAAGCTAGATGAGAAAACACTGAGATGTATTTTTCTTGGTTATGATGAGCACTCTAAAGGATATCGTTTGATAGATCCTTTGACCAAGAAAATTCATGTCGGCAGAGATGTTGTCTTTGATGAAGCTTTCACATCACAGAGCACATCTAAAGTACACCTAGATCTTGTGGAATCTAAGGAAGAGAAGATTCCTTCGTCAACACAGACGGGAGGTCCTTCTACATCTTCTTCAACACCACCGAAGAAGAATCCAAAATGGTGTACAAATACAACCAGAGACGCAAATTTATCCACTCCTCCCAATTTGAACTTGGATAGACCTCGTACACGCAGTATGGCTCAAAAGGAAAAAGAAGCCAAAGAAACTGGTGAGGTTGATGATCTTTGTCAATATTTTGAGGAACTTTCTGTAACTCCACGTACAGAAGTAGAGGATATGGATATTGATGATGACAGGGCGTTCATGTCTACCATAGACGATCTTGAACCTGCATCAGTGCAAGATGCTCTTAGTGAGCCTCAGTGGAAGGCCGCTATGGATACAGAGTATGAGTCTTTGATGAAAAATAAAACTTGGAAGCTTGTTGATCTGCCGCATGGAAAGAAACCCATTGGCTGCAAATGGGTATATAAAGTCAAGTACAAGGCAGATGGAACAATTGATAAGCATAAGGCCCGTCTTGTTGCAAAGGGCTATGCTCAAAAGGAAGGCATTGACTACGAGGAAACTTTTGCACCTACTTCTCGGATGACCACAATTCGAGTTATGTGTGCTATGGCAGCACAATATGGGTGGAAAGTTCACCAGATGGATGTCAAAAGTGCCTTTCTAAATGGTGATCTCCAAGAAGAAGTCTACATGACTCGACCGGAAGGATTTGAAGTGGAAGGCCAAGAGCAGAAGGTTTGCAAATTGGTCAAATCCTTATATGGTCTGAAACAAGCTCCTCGAGCTTGGTATATAAAAATGGACAATCACCTTATGCAGCATGGATTTAAGAGATGTCCATCAGATGCAAACCTCTATTTCAAGAAATAGGGTTCTGAGATAGTGTTGCTTGTACTCTATGTTGATGATCTGCTCATTACAGGGAGTTCAGAAACTATGATCTCTCTTGTCAAAAGAAACTTGTGCAAATATTTTGAGATGATAGATCTCGGACTTCTCCATTATTGTCTTGGTCTGGAATTCAGCCAGAAGGAGCACTCCATCAAAGTGTCTCAGAAAAAATATGCCAAGACATTGCTAGAAAAATATCGCATGACTGATTGCAAGCCAATGGCAACTCCGATGGAGACTGGACTTCAGTTATCGCGATATGATGATTCACCTCAGGTAGATGGTACTCTCTATCGACGAGTTGATTGGGAGTCTCATATATCCGACCAATACTAGGCCGGATCTCGTATTTGCTGTCAATTATCTTTCGAGGTTCATGCGGGAGCCTAAGACCACTCATTGGAAAGCAACAAAACGTGTTCTTCACTATGTCCGTGGTACTATGGAATATGGCCTAGAATACAAGAGGAACAACAAATTCTTCTTGCAAGGATACACGGACTCCGACTATGCCGGATCATTTGATGATCGCAAGTCAACTTCTGGATACATTTTTCATCTGGGATCCGGTCCTGTCTCTTGGCACAGCAAGAAGCAACAGGTGGTTGCTATTTCATCAACAGAGGCAGAGTATCGTGCCGCACGTGAAGCTGTGTGCGAAGTGATATGGTTGCGTCGCATTCTGACAAGTATGGGCCATCCATCAAAATCTCCAATACACTTGTTTTGCGACAATCAGGGTGTTCTGAACCTCGTCAAGAATCCAGTCCATCATGAAAGAACAAAGCACATTGACACACAATGTCATTTCATTCGAGATGAAGTTCCAAAGCACCGAATTCAGCTTCAGCACATTCCCACCGATGCTCAAGTTGCAGACATTTTCACTAAGGCACTTGCACGTGTCAAATTTGAATTGTTTCGCAGCTCTCTTTGTATTGCAAAATGATGTAATCAGGGGGGATGTTAGTATAGCTAGTAGTTTAGTACAACTATTAGTTATTACATTACCCAAATAATGTAATAAGGGGGGATGTTAGCGTACTTTAGATGTTTTGTTAATTTGTTAAATTAACTTAGCAACTAGTTATTTTAGTTGCAGCGGCATCCTGTTGAGATGCGCCCATTCCGGGCTAATCCAGGAAGTCTGTTTGTATTGCAGTCTTATTTAAACTGCACAATATTTCAATAAACAATTGGTTCGATTTTCTACAACAACAGACGAGGTGGAAGATCAAACCAAGGTAATCGACAAGGAGGACAAAGTCATTTACAGTATGATTCAAAAGGAATACCAATCATACAATGTCGCAATTTCCAGGAATGGGGGCATTTTGTGAAGAATTATCCTTCACCTCTGAGGCAAGAAGCACCACAAACAAGTACTACACACATGTGTAGATGGTGTGGTCCAGGGAACCACAAGGAAGATAATTGTCCAAAATAGGTGAGTTCGAGTAACCCGACAGACATTAGTTATTTGGACATCGAAGTTCCTCAAGTTAAGGAGGAAACTCAAGAAGTTTTAGCCATGATGAGGAATCAGGCTAAGAAGGATAAGTATCCTGAGCCAACAAAAGAAAAGCAATGCTGGCAAGCAACAAAGAAAATATTGCAAGAGGAAGCTGAGAAGATTAAACCAGTAGAATCGAGAGCAGATAAGGAATTAAGAAAACCATCGGATCAAGAGGTAGTTGTGCAAAATTTGGCAGCACAAGTTTTGGATACCATGGTGGAAATTAAAGTATCCAACCTCTTAGAAGCTATTCCAACATTACAGAAGGCAATGGTGGAAGAATTACAGCCATAGAAGGTGATGGGAGTACAGAGCCAACCAATTCAGGAAGAAGAGTGGAAAGATCAATTTATGGATCCAACTGTATTGATGATTGATGTAGGAAATAAACCTACATTACTACATATGGAGATCTTAGGACACAAATTGACACAGGTTATCATGGATGGAGGATCCAACGTCAATGTGTTACCTGAGAGAACTTGGCTAGAACTAGGTGCTCCATCCCTATGGGCACCGAGCTTTCGATTATATGGTGCTGACCAGAATGGTATTGAGACAAAAGGAGTCTTAACAGCACAACAAGTAATGATAGCTGAACAAGAATTTGTCTTGGATTTCATTGTGATTACAATGCAGAAACCGGCATACGATGCTCTCTTGGGGAGAGGTTGGCTACGAGTAGCCAAAGTTAATCACAATTGGGGAAAGAATCAGATCACTTTTAAGAAAGGACAACATAAATACATGATTAATTTAGCTAATCAAAGAGTTAGTGAAGATATAGCTACAACCGATGAATCAAAAAATTCCTCAAAAGATGAAGGGCATGAACCTGATGGGGAAGGAATGTTGTACCTAGATGAATGTAGCGAAGATGAAGCTCGATCTGATAGTGGACTTCTCCATTGGAAAATGGAGGAGTACGAAATGTTTCAGCCCAACTGCCTCTGTATTGAGTCAGAGGAGATCAAGGAAAAACAAGACAAACCTAAGGTTAGTAAAGAACCTAAGAAGGAAGTAGAAGAGAAATGGACATTCCCAAAAATCTTTGTAGAGTATATAGTAGGAGATGTGGAGATTGACACAAGACCAACACACCCCAATACTGTAGAGAAAGCTATGACTGAACCAAAAAGTATCAAATATGAAGGACCTCGGATAGTGGACATCAATCTAGGAATGGAGGAGGAACCTAGGTTGATTCACTACGATGATGATTGGAACCCAGTATTGAAGGCAGCAGCTTTTAAGATATTCTTGGAGTACAAGGATGTCTTCGCATGGACATATAAGGACCTGAAAGGAATTCCACCAGAACTATGTGTCCACAAGATCACACTAATGCCTGGTGCTCAACCAATAAGGAGGAGACCATATCGAATGAACCCAAAGTATGTTGCATTAGTGAATGCGAAGATAGAAAAGATGCTAGAAGCAGGGATTATATTCAGGGTGACAAACAGTGAATGGGTCTCACCTATAGTGATCACCTTGAAGAAGGAAGTGGATAAGATTAGAATATGCATTGACTTTAGAAGTCTAAATGTTGTAACTATTAAGGACCCCTTTCCCATTCCCTTCACAGATTCTATCTTGGAAGAAGTTGCAGGACATGAGATCTATTCATTTTTGGATGGATTCTCAGGATACAATCAAATCAGCATCGTCAAGGAGGATAAGCTGAAGACCACATTTATTGTGGAGAATGGCATATATGCATATAACCGAATGCCATTTGGGCTTTGTAACGCCCCAGCTACATTTCAGCGTATCATATTGTACATATTTGATCAACTAGCTACAGGGAATTTTAAGGCATTTTTGGATGATTGGTCCATTTATGGGAAGATCAAGGATCATCTTCCTGCCCTTAGCGAATGTATGAGTAGGTGCAGAAATGCCCAGATATCATTAAACCTAGGGAAATATTTTTTGATGGTACCGTATGGGAAATTGCTAGGACACATTGTGTGCAGTGAAGGATTGAAGACAGATCTTGATAAGATCCGTGTGATTTTACACATGGAAGAACCATTTGATGTGAGTTCACTTAAGACCTTCCTTGGTTCGACAGGATACTATCGAAGGTTTATCAAGAATTATGCACATGTATCCTACCCATTAGATTCCTTGACAAAAAAGAATATTCCATTCAGATGGATAGAGGAACATCAAGGAGCCTTCGAGGAGTTAAAGGCTAAGTTAGTGAGTAGTCCAATTTTGGTGTTTCCTAATTGGGATAAGGAATTCCATGTCCATGTTGATGCCTCAAATTTTGCAATTGGATGTGCTCTAGCACAAGAAGGACAGTTTAAGCTAGATCAGCCTATTTTCTTTGCTAGTCACCTTCTGTCAAGGCCAGAGAGAAACTATAGTACAATAGAAAGGGAAGCTTTGGGAATGGTATATGCAGTTCAAAAGTTTAGGCATTACCTACTGGCAAATCCCTTTGCTTTCTATGTCGATCACCAAGCACTGTTGTACTTGATAAACAAACTGATGATCCAAGGATGAGTCAGCAGGTGGCTCGTCACCCTTCAGGAGTTCGTATTCTGAGTAGTGGTGAGACCTGGTAAGAAGCATGTAATTGCAGACCAGTTGTCTCGGATACGATCGAGGGAGCCTACAGGAACAAGAGTTCTTGATGAATTTCTAGATGCACAATTATTCGCCATCAACGTTGTTCCATCATGGTACAAGTTAGTTGGCCAATATCTATCCATAGGTGAGTTGCCACAAGAGATGACGACAACCAAAAAGAAGAAAGTAATCATGAAGTCAACACCTTTCCAGATAATAGCAGGGTTACTATATAAAATGGGAAGTGATGGTATTTTACGGAGATGTGTAATGGAGGAAGAAGTCAAGGTGGCATTGAAGGAAGCTCATGCAGGGTTAGCAGGAGGACATATGGGACCTGATGCGACCACTAGGAAAGTACTGCTAGCTGGACTATGGTGGCCCACATTGTACAATGATGCAAAGGAGCATGTGAAAGCATGCGATACTTGCCAAAGAGCAGGGAAGCTAGTTAGGAGGGACTTTATGCCTTTACACCCATCACAACCACAAGAGTTGTTTGAACGATGGGGACTAGACTTTGTAGGACCATTAAAAACATCTCAAAAATGGAAGTGTAGATACATCATCGTAGCCACCGAATACCTGACAAAGTGGGTGGAAGCAAGAGCATTACCTGATAATTCGGCCAAAAGTACAACGAGATTTTTGTATGAATAGGTAATCACAAGATTTGGTATTCCACTACAAATAACAAGTGATCGAGGAGGACACTTTGTTAATGAGATTATCAAGATGCTGACAATAGAGTTCAAGATCTTACATTCATTGTCTAGTCCGTACTACCCTAGAGCAAACGGGCAGGTGGAAGTGACAAATAAAGTCTTAGTATCTACTCTGTATAAAACCTATGGAATAGAAGGAGCAGACTGGGAAGAAAGGTTACCATCCATTTTGTGGGTATACAGAACAACTTTTAAACCAACAATGGAACATACACCTTTCCAACTAATGTATGGACAAGAAGTAGTGGTGCTAGTCGAATTCTTGATACCAAGTCTGAGAGTTGCGGTAGAGCATCGCTTGGGAGATCAAGAGAGTTTGGAGGAATGACTGATGACACTGACCAAGTTAGATGAAAGGAGAGTCATGGCACAATGGGCGATCGAGATAGCTCATAAAATATGGAAGGTGTGGCATGACAAGCACTTGAGGAAGTTGGAACTTAGTCCCGGTGACTTAGTTCTAAAGTTTAATGGAAAAAGGGAAATCAAGCCAGGTAAGTTGAAGACACTATGACTTGGCCCTTATAAAGTAATCGAAGTAATGAATAATGGAGTAGTCAAGCTACAGAACTTGAATGGGATAGAGGTACCCAATACTGTAAATGGCTCAAAGTTGAAGCCTTATAAAGTACAATGTTTATTCATTGCTTCAGAAGAAATTGAATGATGAAGATGAGTGAAAGCTCAAGATGGGGCTCACCATGAGCCAGGTCCATCATAGGAAGAACCTGATATGGGACTCACACGCCTCTTCATAGAGGGGGAAGCGACACAACTAAGAATCGAACAACAAGAGTTGACACCCCGAACTGGTGAAAGAAGAAGGATACGAGTACATGTCAGAAGAATTGATGGAACCACACAGGAAGAAGAGGGAAGAGTATCTCTCGAACCAAGAGGCTATCAGGAGGTAGCACTATTACCTAGAACTCGAAGAAGGATAGGGTTAATAGTACGTAATGAGGATGGAGTGGGCATGACCGAGATGGAAATTCTAGAAGATGGTAGGGATGAAGCTGTAGATGAGGAACTAGCTAGAACTTTCTCCATTGGCTCAGATTGGGCTATTTCAGTAGAGGATGAGAATGCAAATGCAACAATTGCAAGAAGAGTATCAAACATTGCGGAGTCACAATGCGAGGTTGAGAGAACAACTCATTGAGGAGTTGGATGGAACCATACGAAGACTGGATGAACAGTGGGAAGTTAGCCTACGAGAGGATGAAAGTGAATCTGAGGAGGCGAAAGGATTAACCCCAAGAAATGGTGGAGGAAATGAAGGTGCAAGCTCAAATTCACTACCTTCACTGAGCGCACAGTCAAGGACAAATGAAGACATAGAAGCTCCTTGTTGTAATGTAGTGGTAGCCACCACAACACCTGAGTTACAAGAAAATAGATTGGTGGACATGATGAATTCTAGTGATGAAGGAATGTCATGGTTGGTAAGAGAGCTTAGTATAGATAGTAGTGATGGGGATGAGCTAGAGAACCCTCATAATCCATGGAGAAATCATGACCCTCCAACTAACGCATCCAGACAAAGGGAATCATAGAGAATTCAGGGGGAAAGACCTTGTATTGATAGGCAAGCTTATACAATAGCCCATCGACAACTGAGAAGACAAAGAAGGGAAGTAAGGAGATTGGAGAGAGTGATGAATTTGCCAATCGATTGGGCAAAATAGAGGGAAGATGGTATAAGTGAATCTAGCTCTGAGACAGACTTCTCGGATGCATATAGAGAAGTATTGGCAACATCATTTCCCTAGAGATCCTTTGAAGAAAGAAGATGGAGACGTCGCTTAGTCCATGCTGATAGAAGAATCAGAACTTTGCAATAGTTGTCACCTAATCGGATTCCACTAGCCAATATTGAGTTGGTAGAAATTACTCCTGATAACCAAAGAACAAGAGGAGGAATCAGACGAAGACCTCTAAGACTCCAATATGGACGAGGAGGAGGTAGGCGACCAGAGAATAATCGAGACCATGATGATGTTACAAATAGAGGAGGTAGAGGATGAGGAAGATTCTGACCCCCTACTCCTAGATGGCCAGGAGATAATCCTCTAGCATATATGAATTGGGAAAGGAACCAGCGAGGTGTACCAAGAGTAAGAGGCATGCTACCAAATCCAGTAAGATGACGTACAGGGGGACATCCACCTGTAATTAGACAAGGACCTCAACAACCAATGGGTAATAGGAAATTACTCCAAGGAAGGGAGGAGTCACCAATAGTACAGAGAAGTTTGAGGCCAAGAGGAAATGGAAGGGGTAGATACCCATGTGGTAGAAATTTTGCTGGAAGAGGAAGGGTACACTTTGTAGAGGAAAGAAACCTAGGCCATCAACGAGTCCGATCGCCAAGTCTGGAGCAAGAATTGATCCATGGAGATAGGTAAAGAAGTCTCTCAAATGATAGTAGAGTGGTAAGGACACCACTACCATGGGATCAATCACCTATAAGGCAAGAAGTGGGACCACCAGGTGAGGAGACTCCAACTTGCCATTGTACAATCCCAAATTGTACACATTGTAGGGGAAGAGTCGAACATGTAGTAACATCACAGGCAGAGGTAAGCCAAGCAAGGGAACAAGAGGTACAAGAGGATACCATTAATCGAAATGTTATGGTTGAACCTCCAGGTCAAGATTTATATGGGATCGTACAAGTGAATGTCACTGTACGATTACCTAGAAGGTAAGTATAAATAGACTAGGATGAAAAAAGAAAAGAAAAGAAAAAGAAAAGAAAAAATTGAAAAAAATATGTGCCTTAGTTGTGAAAATCCCTCGAGACGCAATTAGGAAGGAAGAGGTTGAAAATCGGAAATGGTGGCCTCTTCAGAGAGAAAGAAATCTGAAAATTTCTCTAAGTACTTAGATCGTACAAAGTGAAAATTGAGTTGGAAATTGGCAAAATTGGAAGATCGTACAAAGAAAATTGATAAAATGACATGGGAAACCATACAAGAAGTTATGTTGTACGATTTAGATCGTACATTGTATGATTTGGGCCATGTCGTACGATTTTCAACTAACCCATTTAATGCGGCATGCGCGGGAGGAAGTAGCGGTTGGAGGAAAAAGCGGGGGAAAAAGACGAAATTCAAAAATCCGTTGAGTTGTCAATCATACACGCAACATGGAGGGAAAATGTGCAAAGTGGCACAATTTTAAATAGATCGAATTAGGGTTTTATTAGGGTTTCCAAGCACTTTAAATAGGAAGGCACAATTACAATTTTTTCAAATCGTACAAGTAAAAATTCAAACTTTTCTTCAGGAGAGCGAAGGTGGAAAGCATGCAACCAAAGGAAGATGACCATATGAGCAACAAATATTCACCAATAGCCTAAATTTATAGACTCATTTAAAAATTTGCACCAAGGAGTTCTTTTCATGTTCAAGGAATTGACCCGAGAGAGAGAAAACTAGGGTTTTACTCCAAAAAAAGGGGGGAATTCAAAATTTTTAGAGAAATAACAGCAAAATACGGTAGAATACATCATTGTACGGATTGAGGAGCAAAAAATTGTTGTTGGAGCCAGAGGAAGTGGGAACTGGTGACCGGATTGTTGAAATTGCAAAAAAATTGCAGATTAGAACCCTAAAATCGGAGGAATCTGGTAAAAATCGAGCTGAGAAACGTGTGGGAAGGAAAATAAAGTCCGTACAACCATACAATACAGCCATAATTTCGTCAAGTTGAAGAAAATTATGCCAGGGTTGAAGGAGTTGAAGAATTGCTACCGAAAAGTACTGAAAGAGTAGATCGGGGCAATCCGACAAATGGGTCGATGAAGGATTCGACAAAGGAGATATAAATTTCACATTTTTCATCACTTAGGGTTGGAGAAGTCATACTGTATGATTTTGGGGGATAGTATGTACGATTTCCAAGAAGAATAGTGTAGTTCAGAGTTTTCTTTTCCATTTTTGGTAGTTTTCAAGAGATCGTACGAAAACATATGGAATCATATGGATTCAAAAGGGAGGGGCAGCCAGAAAGTAACATCGTACGGAGTATTGTCACCCTGTATGATTTTAGGTTGCAACTATACGATTTGAAGAAGTTGTGACGGTTTGAAGACTGATGGGTTGGAAAGTGAACTATAGGGAAAGAAGAACATTGTACGATCTAGGAGCGGTTGGTGGAAGGTAAAACCATACAAGGGATGAAGAACCATACATTGTACAATTTTACAGAAGGTCATACAATTTTTGGTACGCTTTTGATTGCAAGAAGAGGTGATGTGGAGGTAGAGTTAATCGATGAGATGTGGAAGGAATGATCTCAACAGAAGAGTTTGGATGTCGGTTAAGGTGGATTGCAGCCAATCGAGTGGAGAGATCACTAGGTCCACTACACGAGAGAGAGGCATACCCATGGTAGCACCAAGGGTGATAGTTTTAGTTCCATGAAAGGTATGGTAATCATCCTTGGAGGAGAGGAGGATATAGGTCATGGAGGGGACAACGACATTGGTAGGCACACCTGGACAGAACACCACCAAGGCACAGAGAAGGGAGAATGGCCCAAGAAAGAACCTCATGGAGGGAATTAAGAAGTGAAGTCCATGTACCAGAATAGGAGGAACACCTGAGCAGTGGGCAGGAGGAATGTCAGGTGGAGGTGTCAAAAATTACATTTGTGTAGCATGGGGCAGATGCATGCAGGAAGTGGTGGAATGAGGAGAAGAACAAGGATCATCCTTGGAGGAAGACATTCGAGGATGCGCATGTGGCGATCATTGCACAGATTCCACCATTCCATAGAACATTCTTCTAGAACTATATTTTACAGATAGTTCAGGCATATAATGTAGCAACTCGAATTGCCTATGTTAATGTGGGCAAGAGGTCAGTAAAGGTGGAAATTTTGGTAGAGGCTTTTCGAAAGACATTTGGCTTGCCGAAAGATGGTATGGAGATAGTGAAAATATTGGTAGACCCAATAGAAGCATACCACCTCGTCACCGCCATGACCACTATCAAGTCACTGATGGAGGTAAATATTTTAGGTGCAGGGACATGCAGAATAAAATAGAGCCAGTTGAGAGGAGAACATTGGGCATGTGCAATGAATACAGTCATGGCTCGACTGTCAGGGGATATAAGGGCCACATAAATGCCAATGTGGATGGCCCAATATGCAGAAGGTATCACCAAGGGGATTCAATATGATTGGGGTACCTTTTTAGAAAGAAGAATGCATGAGGCACTGACGAAGAGACCAAAGAATTTTGGGATGACCTTCCATGCAATTGGATTGCTATTGAATGCAGTTACGGAAGCGGGAATGCAATTCCCAGGATTGACACCACCCCGAGAAATCAGGCCAGGACAACCAACGATATTGAAGTGGGTGAAGTCAGTGCCGATATCAAAAGTAACTCCGGAGAAACCTCGAACAAGGAGTGAGCGACACATTCGTGAAGCTCAAGGAGACACATCCCTAGAGGAGGATGCCGATGTACACCATCGGAGGAAATGTTCTAGATGGCTGGAGCCAGAGCTAGAACAAGTACCAGCACAAAGGCAGTAGGAGCAGCCTCTCACTCAGGAAAGGGAGAGAAGTCCCATACAAATAATGATGAGAAGGTAGAGAGAAAGAATGGTGAGCAAACTAGTTCTAGAAGTACAGAAGAAGGAACAGTCAGACTCAGAAGCAATGGAACTGGAAGAGTTGTACTAGACAGAGGTGGAGAGAATAGTGAAATCTCCAAAAATATTTTCATAGTTTGAGAAGATGGATGCCTCTAATTTATTTAAGGGAATTGAGGTAGGGCAAGATGGAATAGCCACTACCCAGGACGAAGTGGTAATAGGAGTAAAAATCATAGAGGAAGAGCCCAAGAAAAAGCCTCATTACAAGTTTGTAATAGGAAGCTCAAGTAAGAAAGATGACCCAAAGAATATGGAAATACCATAGGAAAAGGAAGAATTGGTTGCCCAACAAGTCACAACAATGGATGCACAACAAATCCAAGAAGAAGAAGTGATAGAGGAACAACATGTGGGCAGCATTGAGCAAGAAGTAGCCCGGGAAAACATCGAAGAGCGATAGGGGGCTCGACAAAAATAGAGAAGGCTCAGGAACAAGTTGAGCAGCAACAATCTTAGGAGGAGATTGTGAATATCATGGATAGTGAGGAGGAGAAAATAGTAAAACAATCTCCACCTCGGGAGAAAATAGACATAGTGAGAGCACTGCAGGAGCTCGGGGGAAGCTCTAGCCACCTTATGGAGGAGGAAGATGTTAGAACTCCTACAGAAGAAGAACTATGAGGAATGCAATCCAGTTATCTTCTAGAAATTCTATGGTTTCGAAGAATTACAACTGAAGAGGAGGCACGTGGAGTAGAGGATAAGGTGGAACACTTCTTTTCTTAGTTAGGCCATGTGATTAATAGTGCCAAATTGGAATTTTGCATCGGCCATGTGGGAGAACTGAAGTTGTGGGAGGAGCAGGTGTCTCTCAAACTAGAGAAGATTATGGAATGGGTGAGTAGTGCGGAGCATACAAGGAAGATAGCAGACATCCATGCACAACATCCATGGAGGTTACCCAGGGAAGAGGTAACAACAATGTTGGGAAGGGAGGACTTGCCAGAAGGGGTGGTCACAAACTATAGGAAAGATCCAAGGATGTACTTGGATAGAATCAACCATCCGACCTATCCTACAAATACGATAGAGTTGGAGTACAAGAGGGTTGCGATAGGAGTGGCCATCACCCTAAGGAAGTTGAACTTCCTAACTCACTGGATAGAGTGGTTGAGCATTGGATTAGAACAAATCCATCAGCTCAAGGAAGAGCAGAAGGAGGAAACTATAGCCACTCAAAAGGAATTGGCCGTAATGGAAGAAGAACTATAGAAGAGCAGAACTACGGTGGAAGAGAAAATAAAGAAGTTGGAGGAGGATCTGTCAGGCCTCAGATCTGAGTCTGAAGCTAGAATTAGCATGCTTGAAGAGGAAAAGTGATAGATCTCATAGATGGTAGAGGATAAAATTAAGGAGTTGGAGGCACAACTCAAAGCAAAATATGAGCAGATGACAGCTCAGTTGGCTGAAAAGAATGAGCAAATGACTAACCAGGCCAAGCAGATAGAGGAGCTGACAAAGGATAGCAAAAATTTGAATGAGATGGTCCTAGAAAAGCAAGCTCAGCTGAAGATTAAAGATGACCATGTTCGAGCTTTAGAGGCAGATATCAAACACCACCTAGAGACCATTATAGAGAAGAATGAAGAACTTTAGGTGGTTGCTCGAGCAGAAGCTCATTGGAAGGAGAAGTTGAAAAAGAGTGCCTCAGACCATGAGAAGTAGATGATGGAGTTCTTGAAAGCTGTCAAAGAAAAGGCTAACTTTCACGGAGCAAAAGCCATCGAAATGGGGAGCTACGCAACCAAGCTAAAGAATGAACGTGAAATGTATAAGTCACAAGTTTCGGACTTAACGATTGTAGTAGCAGAATATGAATAATGGTGGAAGAAGTAGAATGAGTCGGTGAGGACACCGACCAAAGTAAAGGGGGCAGATGTAGGCAACAAATCCACCTCCCAAAGGAAGAAGAAGTGATTACAGGGATTTGCTCAATTTTGATAGTTTTGACATAAGTGACAGTTTGCTCAAGTTTTGCAAATCATACAGGCAGGAGCAAACCATACAGTAAAGAGCAAGATCATACAACTGGAGGAGCAAACCATACAGGGTAGTGGCAAATCATACAGGGCGCACCGAAATTCATCCAAATGCAAGGGAAATGTAATTTTAGAGTGAAATGGCGCATAGATTTGCTAACTAAGGTGTTAAACTTAGAAAAAGGCCAAATTAATGTATTCAGTTGTATATGGGTAGTTGTAAATAACTAATTGTCTCAGGAACCACTTTGGAATGGCCTGGGCAATGTTATATAAGGCCCCATTTTCAAAATTATAAGTCTGGTTACTGGTTGCTAGAGTAAGAGTTAGCACTTGTAGTTGTTTCTGAGTTATTGCAATTACATTGATATATTTTTCCACATTGTAATCGAATCCATAGACATTAATGAGCATAATGATGTTTGTGGAATACTGTGTATGATCCTGGTAATGATGAACAGTGCATGGTGGATGAATGTTATGTGATTGTGTTTTCTATCTTACTGTTATAGGTTAGTTTTATGCATTGTTGCAACCTGGAGATAGCAATTGATACTGGTGCACTATGGAGAATGATCTAGGAGGATGAGGGCATAGAGGAAGATGTATTAAATAACCTTGTACGATTTTTGAATGTAATCAGGCACATGGGATCTCTCACCTGCCTGGTTAAGATGTTTTTCCTGTGACAAATATTGTATTGACTGGCCTATCAAACCCTTACAAAACATCCCGTAAAGAGATTGGGTAGTGGAACATTTGGATTAGCATTGTGTTGTGCCAATATTTCATACAGATCATACATCATTTTCCTTACAAATCGTACAAAGCATTGTTACCCGATTTGGTAAAACAGACGATCGATAGAAATTTACCCGATTTGGCAGTTTTGGGAAATCGACTTAATCGCTTACAAAACTATGTACGACAACCTCCAAAACTGAATCTGTCAGTTTTTTTGAGTACAAGATCATACCATCTTGACACTGTATGATTTGGGATCATACAATGTAGGCATTGAGGACCGTACAAGGAGATTACAAGTTCGTACAAGGGTAGTTGAGTGGACATGCGACCGTACGATTTGACAAGTGATCATTCCTAGCTCTGGAAATTACCTCCCCATTGGGAATACTCCATCGTTGTTCTACATTTACAATGCTTAAAACTTGGTTACAAATTGTCACCAAGAGAACTAATGGTCCAAAATATTTACAATCAATCTTTTAAGAGGCTAATATTGATATAGTCACAACACCTAATGCCTATTTAAGTCTTCATATTGAAAAAATAATTGAAAACAAAGACAAATATCTTACACTCCCTATGGATTTATTCAATATTATATATGTGTCAGTTATAACTCTTGATATATATAAAGAGAAGAATAAATGATAAGATGAAATTATTGCACAAATGAAGAATAAACCATTGATAAAAAAATTTAAGTGTGATACAAGTTATCTTGTCATAAAGAAATAAATTCCTTGTAATATAATTAATTCACATACAAAGGATGTTAGTTATGACACTAATGACTTGCAAGTTGAAACAAAGAACTTTAGTTGTGACACAAATAACTTATGTATTGTTCCATAAAATAGTATTAGAGTAGAGAATAGGTGTATCACTAATATTGTATAGATTTGTGATAAGCATAGTGACCATATTGAAAAATAAAAAAAGGAACTATAGGTTGATCTTACAACACAATATATGTCTTATCCAAGAAATAGGTGTACATATTGTCATAAATTCAAATATACATAGAAAATATTGGAACACTCCTAAAGGAAATTACACAAAAATCTAGTTAAATTATGGATGGATGAACATCATGGAATGACATCATCTAAAATATATATTTCATGTATGTTGGAAAATATACCTAAAAATTTCATAGGTAAATATTTCCAAGATCAAATAATCATATGCATAATCACACATTCAATAACAACATAAATATTGCACAAAGTAAAAATCTTTATTGATAATAAAAATAAATTAAACTTATTTTCATTTTCATATCATGGAGCTTTATCTCCAATATATAACCTTACAAAAGACTATTTAATACTCCCGAATTTTGCTCTCCTCAAAGCTATGAGAGATGTAACCTTTCACATGTCTTTATTACATTATGATAAAGCTTCTCATGATTACATAACTTCCTACTTCTAATATTGATACATCTCACATGACTCTTCACTTACACACTTGACACCTAACACTCATGACTCTTCACTTGCACACATAACTCACACTTGCACACTTGAAACCTTTCACTTACAACTCACACTTGCACACATGACACATTAATCTTCACAACTTGACACCTACATAAATAATAAATACGCTAATATAAATATTCATAATGATTCTTCAAGGTACTCAAGGTACCAAATAATGTAATACCTCTAACACACCCTGTATTACATTATTTGGTATGAAGGATTTTACCTTAAATTTATATCTTTTGTCTTCATCCTATATTATTGGTACCAAAGCTACAATTATTGTTTACGTTCCACTGTCCTACTCTCTATTTATTTACCATAAAATATTTATACTCAATATAATATTTCTTTTAATTTTTCTCCTGTGGAAAATTTGATTTAGAAGTTTTTGTAATATTTCTATCACATCCAATGCAAATGCCCCACTTTTGTGGGAACCCATGGCCTTTTTTAATTTTTTCTCTTAATGAGAAATTTATTATTTCCATTGATATATTTAAACTCTATTGTTCTTCCTTTTTCAAATAATTGAGATACCAAAATGAGATTATTTTTTATCCCAAGTACATAAACTACATTTTCTAATGTACACTTAAAATATGGTAAACCAAGTGTTATATTTCCTGATACTTGTACATGATAAACTTTATTATTGGCTATTTTAATTGGTATGCTTGTTTTCACTTGTAATGTGTCAAAATAATGTAGACTTCCTATAATTTTATGACTTGCAAAAGTGTCGTGATTTTGTGACATGTCGCATTTTCGTGACCAAAACATAAGAGTAAGAGCAAAAAGGAAAAGTATCATGATTTCGTGACATGTCGCATTTTCGTGATCAAAAGAGAAGAGAAATAGTAGGAAGGAAAATGTGTCGTGATATCACGACATGCCGCTTTTTCATGACCAGAAGAGAAGAGAAATAGTAAGGAGGCGAAAGTGTCGCAATTTCGTGACCTACTGGATTCTCGTGGGCGAAAGCCAAGAAAAGGAGTAAGGAGGAGAAAGTGTCACGATTTCGTGACATGTTTCTTTTTCGTGGCCAAAAGAAACAAAAGAGGTCATAGAGGCTGATGTGTCGCATTTTCATGACATGTCGTTTTCTCGCGACCTAAACAGAAGAGAAAAAGTAAGAAGGAAAAGTGTCGCGATATCGCGACATGTCACATTTTTGTGACCAAAAGAGAAGAGAAAGAGTCGGAAGGAAAAAGTGTCGTGATATCGCGACATGCCACATTTTCATGACCAAAAGAGAAGAGTCAGAGTAAGGAGGCGAAAGTGTCACGATTTCATGACATGTTGGATTTTCGCGGGCAAAAGCCAAGAAAAGGAGCTAGGAGGTGAAAGTGTCACGATTTCATGACATGTTGGCTTTTCGTGTCCAAAAGCAACAAAAGAGGTCAAAGAGGCAAAAGTGTCACGATTTCGTGACATGTCACATTTTCACGACCAAAACAGAAGAGAAAGAGTAAGAAGGAAAAGTGTCGTGATATCGCAACATGTCGCTTTTTCGTGACCAAAAGAGAAGAGATAGAGGAGGAAGGAAAAAGTGTCACGATATCGTGACATGTCGCATTTTTACGACCAAAAGAAAAGAGAAAGTGTGAGGAGGCGAAATTGTCATGATTTCGTGGCATGTTGGGTTTTCACGGGCAATAGCCAAGAAAAGGAGCAAGGAGGCTGGAAGCAGAAAGAGTGCAATATGGGTGACGAATGTCGCGATTTCGCGACATGGTTCATTTTCGTGACTTGTTGCATTTTCGTGACTTTTAGTGGCAAAGGAGCAGAACGTTGGTAGAATGTCACGATTTCGTGACATGTCCTTTTTTCGTGACATGTCACCGTTTTGTGACTCTTCAGAACAAATGAAGGTGAAGTCTTAAGGACATCGCGATTTCATGACAGGTCGCATCTTCGAGGCTGGGGCAGCAAGAGAGCGATGCGGTGGGCCACTGCCTATGGTTTCTTAGGTGTTGGTAAATGTGTGTAAGGGGCGGTGCTCCTTCTTGGCAGGGGGACCTCAGTAGGGTACTAGCAGCGAAGGACAGACTGTCCCTATTGAGTTTTGATCTGTAACAACATAGTGCTGATTTTGTAAAAGGTTTTGGGTCAACCTGGAAAACCCGGATGTAATGAAAGTGTACCTTATTTACCAAAAAAAAAAATATAATTTTTTTACTTGAATGGATATCACATGGTTTGTAATATCTTGTCACATGTTTATGACAATATTTTTTGTGTTTGAAAATTTCTTCTCATACAATTTGATCCTTTAGACTTATATGATCTTGTTGATGTATCCATTTAAAAAAAATTAATCTTCTTTGATGTTGACTTTGTTATAACTCCCAAATTCAAATTTTCAAATTATTCCTTCTTAAAAATAAATTTTCATCAATAAATTTTTAAATATTAATTCACCATTCATACATTTTTTAAATTCAATTCTTTAATCTTCTTATGTCTCCCTAATTCATAATTTTTCAATTTCATAGTTTCTTCCTCCAAATTTTAATTCAAACCAAACTCAAATTTACTCAATCTTCAATTCAAGTCAATATTCCAATAAATATTCAATCATTTAATCTCTTATTTCTCCAAACATTCATTTATTCCTAAATAATAATTATTTTCTTTTATCCCAATTGTCTTACTTCATAGACATTGTTGCAACTCAAGCAATTTTATTTCCCACCTCAACTTCCTTTCTAGTCTGAATGCACTCAAATCAAGCAATCTCCTTTTGGATAAGGCAATCTCTTCATTTTGGCTTAAGCACTTCAATGCAGACACTTCATTTTCTCAACACAGGAAATCTTCTTCTTCTGTCTCAGGTGCTTTGACATGAGTAGTATTCACTATCTAACTTAGAATTTCCTTCAATGCAAGTAATCTTCACTCTTCATATGTAGGCTTCCTTCGACACAGGAAAAATTTAACTCAGGTTTTGTGTGCTAACTTTCCTTACATAGTCTAGACATAGATGTTTTCCTTCCTTGTATATGGTCCTATCAAGCTTAGACATCCAAAAACTCTTTCTCCACATTTACCTACTTAAATGCAATCCTTTCTCTCCAATATCAAGCGGTCAACCAACAATATTCTAACAAGTCATCCAATAAATATTATCTCAACTCCTTCAATATCTCCTTAGAAAACTCACTTTTCTCTCCTCTTTAATACTCTTCCAACATCCTTCTATTATTTCTTTCAACCTCTTCCTTCACTTTAAATATCTTCTACAATCATTCATAGCACTCTAATGTTCTTCAAATATCTCCTCTATTAGCTTCTTAGAAATTTTCTTCATCATTCAAATATATTTCTTCAAGTCTCCTTCAATATCTTTTCTTCCAGTAATCATTCTTTCTTTTCACCAATCTTATTCTCCAAAATTTTTCATTGTAGTATTCTTCTCCAATATTCTTATTCTCACCAATATTTATTCTTTAAATATCCTCCTCACTCTTTCACTAGCATAGCTCTTTCACCAAGATGGATCTGATACCACTATTAACAAATATGTCTAAAAATAACACAAGTAAATATTTCTAGGATCAAATAATCACATCCATAATATCACATTCTATATTACACAAAGTAAAAATATTTATTGATAATTAAAATACATCAAACTTGTTCTTAGTTTTCATAGCATGGAATTTTATCTCCAATACAAACCTTACAAAAGACTCTTCAATACTCCTAACTTTTTCTATCCTCAATGCTATGAGAGATGCAATATTTCACATGCCTTTATTACATTATGAAAATGTTTCTTATGATTACATAACTTCCTACTTATAATATTGACACATATCTTATGAATCTTAACTTATACACTTGACACCTAACACTCATGACTCTTCACTTGCACACATAACTCACACTTACACACTTGACACTTTTTAGTTACAACTTACACTTGCACACATGACACACAAATACTCTTAAGAACACAAGCTTATACTGAGAGGGGGGTGAATAGTATAAGACCACTTTTTACTTTTCTTTCCCAATCAATATTATGCAATGTATCAATAGCAATATCAAAAATAGTAATCAAAGCAATGCACAAATCACCACACACAATAGAGACACCAATTTAACGTGGTTCACCCAATGTGGGCTACTCCATGGAGAAAATATTTCACTAATATTTTCTCAATAAATCTCTTGGGAATCCTTTCCCTATTACAATGTTTATGGACCTCTATCCAAAGGAGACACCAATCCCCTAATCAAGTTCATGGATCTCTATCCATAGGAGAACTCCTTTCTCCTCTACTCTAGTTGGTGATCTTCTAGAAGAACTACTACCTCCACTACATTGGCTAATGGATCTCTATCCACTGAAGACTCCTATCCTCACTTAGAAGACCTATCCTCACTACCCTGGCTAATGGATCTCTATCCACTGGAGACTATCATCCTCTATACTCTGTCACCTCCAAAGCTTGCTCTCAGCTCTATCTCAAATCTGTACTAAACATAGTCCTTCGATCTAGCACAAATCTGCTCAATCTCTATCTCTAGTCTGGCACAAACCTATCCTCAAATCTGCACCAAATTCTATCCTCAAATCTGCACTAAACACAGTCCTTCGGTCTAGCACAAATCTATCCTCAATCTCTATCCTCAAGCCTTAACACAAAGCTTGACTTAATCACAAATCAACTCTGCTAGATCTGCCCCAAACCTTAACTCAAGGTTTGAACAAATCAATCAATCAACTCTACTCTCAAGTCTTCTCAAAGACTTGTCTCAAATCTACCTTGTAAGCTTCCACAAAAGCTCACACTAATCTATCCACAAGTTCTCTCTATAACTTCCATTAATTTCCTCAAATATTTCCTAAAATCTCACATAATTTCCACAAGTCTTCTCTAAGACTTACCTCAAATCTGCTCAACAAGTCCTCACTAGAACTTGTCCAATACTCTATCAATATCTATCCTCAAATTTTAAGCTTCCACAAAAGCTCACACAAATCAGTCCACAAGTCTTCTCCAAGACTTACCTCAAATTTTCTCAACAAGTCCTCACTAGAACTTGTCCAATCTCATAGAAACATATAGAGAATTGTTAGAGACTCAATATGCTTCACACTCACAACAACTCAACCTCTTTCTCAAATCAATTTAGAATATGGAACAATTTGTTTCACAGAACTTGAACTATCACTTCAACACATCCACTTGACTAGGCTCAACCAACTCTACTCAATCAATCACTCAATGAAATAATCCTTGCTCACAAACCCTAGTCCAAGTATATGAACACTCACTCACTTATTTCCAACAATGCTTATCAAAAATCTCACATAACAATGATACTCATGATCTTTCACAAACCCTAGTTCAAGATAGTTCACAACTTCACATAACAATGATACTCATGTTCTTTCACAAACCTACATAAAAATGATACTCATGTTATTTTCACAAACCCTAGTTCAAGCATATGAAAGCTTTACTCAATATTTCCAACAATGCTTATCAAACAAGGTTTCTAGAATCAACTTTCATTCCAGAAAAACCAAACTCAACAATGCTTATCAAACAACCCTTTTCACTCCAACTTAGCATTCACAACATCCAACAATCACTCACTAGGAAGATGTGCCCATACCTTTTTTTTTGATGTAGAAGTGCCCTTAAAAACCTGTCTCAATCACAATTTTCTTCTTTGCCAATTTCAATGGTTAGATGACAAAATATCACACTAACACTCTCTCAAAATATTTCTCAATTACAAAAATAATCAAACTCAAATACACCTTATTACTCCTTTGAAATTAGCAATCATCAAATCATACATAAAAATAATTACTCAATTACTCCTTATAATATCCAACTTTAATTAATCAACCTCCAAAAATTAAACTTTCAAAATAATATTGCCTACCCTTTTATCTCCCTCAAATACTCAATATCCAAATTAATTTAGGCAAAAATAAACTTTATAAACCATCAAAAATATTTTATTTTTTCAACCTTAGCACATCCAAAATAATCAAGCGACCAAGACAAATAACATCAACGCATACCTTTAACACTAGCCAAAAGGCCTCGATGGGTTTCGAACGCGAGACCACTCCCAGTCGAGCGCCTTATCGAGGTGCTAGCCCACCACGTGGGCTAAGTGCTTCCATGAGAAAGGGAAGGCACAAGCCTCCCTTTATTCCTTTCATTTGGTGCTATGCAAAATAGAAATGCCCTCTCTTCCTTGCAAAATGAACTCGATGGGTTTTGAACCCTGCACTCCTTGCCTGCCACAAGACTTAGCACCATCCACCATTGCCAACTATGCTACATAATGTTGTGTGAGGTAAGAGGAGCCTCACTCCTATTTATTAGACCTTCTATCATCGGAGACCTTTCAAAATATGAAAATCTCTTTCTCTTCCTTGCGCACTATACTTTGGAGCTTAGGAAATCGATCGATGGTTTTTTGGGAGTAAGGCAAAGGTTTTTGCCACCTTTTATACATGAAGACCTTGTGCCATAAAATGTCGATGCTTAAATCAAATTTCAAATTCGATTTTAATTTAACCTTATAACCCTCTTTAGGGTTATTTAAATTAATATAAATTAATTTATAATTAAATTAAAATTAAGTTATAATTAACTTAAATAACTTTGGAAGTTAATTAAATTAATTAATAAATTAATTTATAATAAAATTATATTAATTAATTTATAATTAATTTAAATTTCCTTTTTAATATTATAATATTATTTGCTTGGGCCTCTTCTTTGCACTTTGGACCACATCTGACCACCTAGAACCGGATCTGACCATCTAGAAGTGGACTCTCCTTTTTGCACTGATTGTGGAACTGCTTCTCCTTGCACTTCTCACTGAAACTGACTTTTGACATCAATGACCACTCACTCTTGACATCAATGACAACTCATCTACTCAAAATGTCCAACAATCTCCCCCTTTGTCATTGATGGTAACCCAATTATCTTTTCCAATTTCCTTAACCTTTTTCTGTTCTGCTCCCCCCGACTCAATGCTCTCCCCTTAAATCAAATCTCTCCCCCCTTTGACATCAATGGCAAAGGGTCACCTTTGGGGCTCGGGGCTAAGAATGAGTCTCTTAGCTTAGCCCCTCCCCCACCTCCTCTTGAGGTGGTTAATTCTGGGGTGGGAGTATTTCTACTCCCAGCATGCACTGATATTTACCTTTGTCCACTTTCCTTCTCATCTGATCCTTTTGATTCCTCTGACTATTCTTGTTCCTGCTTGTCTCTAGAATTTCTGCTCTACACCACTTTGTTGTATGTCCATCATTATTGCACTTGTAACACTTAATATTGTTATTCCTTGGAGGTGCAAATATCTTGGGATTTCTTCTGGTGAAGCCATATATATTCCTGTCATGGACCTTGCAATTCATTGCCTTGTGACCAAACTGATTACATGAGTAGCAATACCCATGAAAAAGTTGCCTGTTTCTGAAGTTCCCATATTCTTGTCTTTCATGTGTCCTGCACTGTGAAGCCTTGTGCCCAAATCTGTGACATGAGAAACATCATCCATTGAAATTTCCTTGCCTTGACCTCATTGGTCTCTTAGTCTCTTTTACCCTGTGTTGGTTCCTGTTCCATCTATTCCTCTTTTGTGCATTGTTCTTTTCCTTGTTGAACTTTCTATTGTCCAACTCATCCTCAGAAGTCTCACTTTCTCTTACACTATCTTCTTCTGAAGTTTCTTCTTCTTCAGAACTTGAGATTGACTCCTCTTCTTGTTTCTTTTGTACTTGTTCAAAACCAAGACCTATTTTGTTTGTTGACCTTCTTTGTACCTTGATCATCTTATCTATGATCTTTGAGCTCTTTCCAAACTTGTGTAGCTTATCCTTAGACTTTTCTACTTCTTCCCTTAGTAGAGCTACTTCTTGTTCTAATATTTCACATTCTAAGACCTTTGCTTCTAACTTATCCTTGAACTTCTTTGTCTTAGCCATTGACTTATTTAGATCCTCTATAAGCTTTCCTCTCTCTTCATCACATTCTTGAAACTGAAGCTTAAGTTGGGAATTTTGCTTTCTTACCTTCTTCAATGTGTTAAGAGCATAAATAAGCTCTCCCTCAAGATCAACTTCTCCTTTCTCTGATTCTTCCTCTATTTGTTTGCCTTTGAAAACATCTTCATTCTCTTCTGACTTGTCTTCTATAGGATCACCTCCTTCTTCTTCTAGTGCCATTAGAATATTCTCTTCTGGTCCTTCAAGTGTATCTTCATATTCATCATCACTGAAACTGAAACCATTCTTTGTACAACTATCT
Source organism: Wollemia nobilis (assembly GCA_028583015.1). Classification (NCBI taxonomy): domain Eukaryota; kingdom Viridiplantae; phylum Streptophyta; class Pinopsida; order Araucariales; family Araucariaceae; genus Wollemia; species Wollemia nobilis. The sequence goes on along the minus strand of JAQPPZ010001268.1, from coordinate 636,972 downwards.
TCAAGATGTCCAAAATTACCACATCTAAAACACTTGAGAATTATTGGTGACCTTTTCTTAACTTCTTCTTTTTCTTCTATCAGAAATAGAACTTCATATTTATCATTATCTGAGAAACTATTATCACTATCACTTGAGTACTTACTTGCCTTGTCTGCATAGTAACTCCTCTTCTGTCTTTGAAAGAACTTATTTCCTTGTTTGCCTTGTCCATCCTTACCTTTCTTTTGGTACCTGTATTTTTTTGATTCCCTGTTCTTATGATCCTATTTTTCTTCATCATTGCTATTTCTAGCTTCTTGACAATCAGTTGCATAGTGACCATACTTTCCACAATTGAAACATCTAACATATTTTGCATCTTTAAATCTTCTTGGATCCTTATTCCTTCTACCATAATTTGCTTCTTCATCACTGGATGACTCATTGCTTGAATCTGACTTCTTGCCCTTTGTCTTCTTAGTAGCTTTGAAGGTTGCTTCCTTCTAGAGATTAGGTTCCTCTTTTGTTCTCATCTCAAAAGTTGTAAGAATACCAAGTAATTCATCTCTTGTCAAAATATCACCATATTTTGATTCCTCTATAGCAGAAATATTTTCACTAAACCTTTTTGGGAGAGATCTTAAGATCTTATCACAAACATCAGATTCTTGAACCTCAAGTCCAAGTCCTTGCATGGCGTTAACAACCTCATCTACACGAAGTAGATAAGCACTAATGTTTTCCTCATCCTTCATTCTTAATTCTTCAAATTGTCCTTTGAGATTTCGTATCTTTACCTTTTTGACACTTTTATCTCCTTCATATATGCTTTGCAACTTATCCCAAATTCCTTTTGCTGATTTGCAATGCATAACCTTTATGAACTCTGTTCTATGCAAACCTCTCAAAATTGCATTCATTGCTTTTGAATTGTAATGATGTAGAAGCTTACCATATTTATCTGTAGGTGGAGTAGTTGGTGGTGTGTATCCATTTTCAACTGCTTCCCATATTTCATTGCCAAGTGCCATGAGGTGAATCTTCATTCTCATACTCCAAAATATATAATCGCTTCCATAAAATACTGGTGTTGAATTATCTGAGGATCCATTCTTAGAATCCATTGTGTTCTTGTAAGATTTTCCTTCAAGTTGTTAAACTCTTCCGAAGGAACCCGCTCTGATACCAATTGAAGAACACAAGCTTATACTGAGAGGGGGGTGAACAGTATAAGACCACTTTTTACTTTTCTTTCCCAATCAATATTATGCAATGTATCAATAGCAATATCAACAATAGTAATCAAAGCAATGCACAAATCACCACACACAATAGAGACACCAATTTAACATGGTTCACCCAATGTGGGCTACTCCACGGAGAAAATATTTCACTAATATTTTCTCAATAAATCTCTTGGGAATCCTTTCCCTATTACAATGTTTATGGACCTCTATCCAAAGGAGACACCAATCCCCTAATCAAGTTCATGGATCTCTATCCATAGGAGAACTCCTTTCTCCTCTGCTCTAGCTGGTGATCTTCTAGAAGAACTACTACCTCCACTACATTGGCTAATGGATCTCTATCCACTGAAGACTCCTATCCTCACTTAGAAGACCTATCCTCACTACCCTAGCTAATGGATCTCTATCCACTAGATACTATCATCCTCTATACTCTATCACCTCCAAATCTTACTCTTAGCTCTGTCTCAAATTTGCACTAAACATAGTCCTTCGATCTAGCACAAATCTGCTCAATATCTATCTCTGGTCTAGCACAAACCTATCCTCAAATATACACCAAAATCTATCCTCAAATCTGCACTAAACACAGTCCTTCGATCTAGCATAAATCTATCCTCAATATCTATCCTCAAGCCTTAACACAAAGCTTGACTTAATCACAAATCAACTCTGCTAGATCTACCCCAAACCTTAACTCAAGGTTTGAACAAATCAATCAATCAACTCTACTCTCAAGTCTTCTCAAAGACTTGTCTCAAATCTGCCTTGTAATCTTCCACAAAATCTCACACTAATCTATCCACAAGTCCTCTCTTTTCAAGTTCTGTTCCTCAATTCTCAATAAGTCCTCACTAGAACTTGTCCAATGCCACTATCTTCCTCAAATGTATTGTAAGCTTCCCCAAATTCTCACACAATTTATCCACAAGTCTTCTCTAAGACTTACCTTAATTCTCAACAAGTCCTCACTAGAACTTGTCCAATCTCATAGAAACATATAGAGAATTGTTAGAGACTCAATATGCTTCACACTCACAAACACTCAACCTCTTTCTCAAATCAATTTAGAATATGGAACAATTTGTTTCACAGAACTTGAACTATCACTTCAACACATCCACTTGACTAGGCTCAACCAACTCTACTCAATCAATCACTCAATGAAATAATCCTTGCTCACAAACCCTAGTCCAAGTATATGAACACTCACTCACTTATTTCCAACAATGCTTATCAAACAATCTCACATAACAATGATACTCATGATCTTTCACAAACCCTAGTTCAAGATAGTTCACAACTTCACATAACAATGATACTCATGTTCTTTGCACAAACCCTAGTTCAAGCATATGAAAGCTTTACTCAATATTTCCAACAATGCTTATCAAACAAGGTTTCTAGAATCAACTTTCATTCCAGAAAAATCAAACTCAACAATGCTTATCAAACAACCCTTTTCACTCCAACTTAGCATTCACAACATCCAACAATCACTCACTAGGAAGATGTGCCCATACCTTTTTGTTTGATGTAGAAGTGCCCTTAAAAACCTGTCTCAATCACAATTTTCTTCTTTGCCAATTTCAATGGTTAGATGACAAAATATCACACTAACACTCTCAAAAATATTTCTCAATTACAAAAATAATCAAACTCAAATACACCTTATTACTCCTTTGAAATTAGCAATCATCAAATCATACATAAAAATAATTACTCAATTGCTCCTTATAATCTCCAACTTTAATTAATCAACCTCCAAAAATTAAACTTTCAAAATAATATTGCCTACCCTTTTATCTCCCTCAAATACTCAATATCCAAATTAATTTAGGCAAAAATAAACTTTATAAACCATCAAAAATATTTTATTTTTCCAACCTTAGCACATCCAAAATAATCAAGCGACCAAGACAAATAACATCAGCGCATACCTTTAACACTAGCCAAAAGGCCTCGATGGGTTTCGAACGCGAGACCACTCCCATCCGAGCGCCTTATCGAGGTGCTAGCCCACCATGTGGGCTAAGTGCTTCCATGAGAAAGGGAAGGCACAAGCCTCCCTTTATTCCTTTCATTCGGTGCTACACAAAATGAAAATGCCCTCTCTTCCTTGCAAAATGAACTCGACAGGTTTCAAACCCTGCACTCCTTGCCTGCCACAAGACTTAGCACCATCCATCGTTGCCAACTATGCTACACAACGTTGTGCGAGGTAAGAGGAGCCTCACTTTATCCACCAAAGAGACCTTTCAAAATATGAAAAACTCTTTCTCTTCCTTGCGCACTATACTTTGGAGCTTAGGAAATTGATCGATGGTTTTTTGGGGGTAAGGCAAAGGTTTTTGCCACCTTTTATACACGAAGACCTCGTGCCATAAAACGTCGACGCTTAAATCAAATTTCGAATTCGATTTTAATTTCAACCTTATAACCCTCTTTAGGGTTATTTAAATTAATATAAATTAATTTATAATTAAATTAAAATTAAGTTATAATTAACTTAAATAACTTTGGAAGTTAATTAAATTAATTAATAAATTAATTTATAATAAAATTATATTAATTAATTTATAATTAATTTAAATTTCCCTTTTTAATATTATAATATTAGTTGTTTTTTTAGGTCCGAGATGTAGACCAATTGGTTCATCAAAACTCCATAAGGGGGCGGAGATCCAAGGTTCAAATCTCGGGCCTCTTCGGACTGAATGCTTGTCCCTTTCCTGGTGCTTTTAGTGGCGTAAAAGGTTTAAAATGATTGTGGCATGGTGTTTATAGGGGCGGACTACGTGAAGATCTGTGTGGCGGCTTCTAGGGCGGACAACATAGAATACTATGGCGACCATAAAAAGCTGGACAACCTTCCGGATTCGTGGTGGCTACCAATTCCACCATGTAAATTCAATATATATATATATATATATATATATTATAATATTAGTTACTTGGGCCTCTTATTTGCAATTTGGACCATATATGACCACTTGGAACCAGATCTGACCATTTGGAATCACCCTCTTTTTTGCACTGATTACGGAACTGCTTCTTCTTGTACTACTCACTGAAACTGACTTTTGACATCAATGATCACTCACTCTTGACATCAATGACAACTCATCTACTCAAAATGTCCAACATACTTTTCACAACTTGAAACTTGCATAAATCATAAACACACTCCTAATCTAAATATTTACAATGATAGTTCAAGGTTCAAGGTACCAAATAATGTAATACCTCCAACAACGTACACTACAAAAGAAAACCCATAATTTTAATTTAGAAGTAGTTCCCAGAGATGATGAGAGCTCCAACTTATCTCTAGATTCAAGGGGGTAGTTATTACATCATTTTCTCTCTCAAATAATGTAATAAGGGGGGGATGTTAGACTATAGTTTCAACACTAAAATTATTACTTATTCATATTACATTATATATTGGGAAACACTATGTAAATTAGTTATTATTTAGGTACTTCCATTATTCTATTAGTTTAGTGACTTCTACGAGATTTCCTACAAGGATCTCATGTTATATACTTAAATATGTATTGAATCTATTTTATTTAAGTTTAATAAAACATCCTCTTTTACCAACACTAGGTATCTTATAGATACTAAAAGCTACATATTAAGTTCTTTGCAAGTGTGATAATATTAGGCATAATAAAATTATGTATATAAAAATAAAACATAACAACAATAATTTGATTTGAGAAAATATATTTTTACATTTAAAATATTATTTGTAGAATAATTATTGATTATACTTGTTACAACTCCTTTTAACACAGAGAACACATTTTTCCACAACAAATGTTGATGAAGATAATTGCAAGTATTATGACATTTATTTAGGGTTTTATTTGATTCAAAGCCACCTAAAATTTTCTTGAGATGTAAAGAATTTAGTTTCCCCTCTTCATTACTATTATACATTAAATTAATTTTTTTTATGGAAATTATAAAAGTATTTTAATTTTTTAACTTTCAAGCTTTACAATAATATTTTTATATAAAATAATAAGCACCTTTAGAAGAGGAATAGGAGGATCAAGTTAAACTCTAGAATCGAATTCTGATGAAGTTATAGAAGAAACACAAATCATGAATGGAAAAACACATGAAGGAAATGCAGAAGATGAAATTGTGGAAATCACAATCCTAGAAGGTAATATGGTTGGAAAAAAGGATAATATGCAAGAACAAAAGTCTAAGGAAGAGGCAGAAGGAAGTAGCACTCCAACCACAAGGCCTATGACAAAAGGAAGAAAAACATATCAAGAAATTAAAATGGAATAAGAAAAAAAGGATAAAACTCCAAAAACCTTAGAGGTCTTCTCTAAAGTAAAAAATGACAAGTAAAAAATGAAATACATATCTTGGAACGGAAGGGGATTGGGTAGGACCTTGAAGAAAAACTACCTAAAATTCTTAATAGAGCAACAAAATCCATTAGTAATGTGCATGCAAGAATCAAAGAGATCATAGAGTATTTCCAAATAGGAATGGAATATGATCTAGTACAATTTAGAATTGGTAGCAACAAATGTGTTAGGAGCTTCTAGAGGACTCATTATTTCTTGGGACCCCCAACATTGACCTACAAAAGTGAGATAAAAAATAATAATTGGATAGCAATTAACTTTGCTATGCCAACAAGTTTGGATTTAACCATAGTAAATTTCTATGGACCAAATCATTTAGAAAAGATAAAAGAGGTATGGAGACAATTACAATAATGAATCGGATTGGAGAGACCTAACAATAGTGTAATAGGAGGAGATTGAATGTAACCTTAGCTCAATGGGAGAAAATATGAGGAAAAAAACAAGATACCCAACCAAGGAGATAGTGGACCATATTATGGTAGAGGTACATCTCCAAGACATCATTCTTGAACAAGGAAAATTTACCTAGACTAACAAAAGAGTAGGTATCCAATTTATTATTGAGATACTAGATAGATTTCTAGCTCATAAGGATATATTATCAAGATATCCCTTCATATCTAGACAGATCATCCAAACTTCAATATCATATCACAAGCCTATCATTCTAGACAGTGGAGAATTTTTTTTTAGTAAAATAAAGATTCATTTTAACCAGTATGGGCAGAGCATGAATATTTTAAGACACTAGTGGAAGGAATCTAGATTCAGAGTATCCCCTCAACCAGCCCATGGGTGGTTTGAAAAAAAATCCAACCTCAAGCAAGCCATAAGGAAATGGATTTCAAAGAAAAAATAAACAATAATAAAAAAGGAGGAACTCATGCTACAAATGGATAAGTTATAAAATGAAATTTAAAATAATGCTCCCATGACACTTTAAGAAGAACACAAAAGACAATTATATCAAGAGCTAGATAAATTACATCAAACAGAAGAAGCATATTGACATCTTCAATCTAGGATGACTTGGTTTAAAATAGGAGATAAAATATAAAATATTTTCTACCTCAAGAAAAGAAACACTATGAAAGGAATACAATTCAATAAATTCAACATGGAGTCAATTACACTCATCAGAATCATATCAAGGAGATAGCATTTGGGTATTTTTATAAACTTCTCACTAGAGTATCAGGGGATGGAGAAGCTCAAGAAATACTCCTCCAAAGTATTTCTATTTTTCTTAAAAAATAAGGATAGAACATAATTGACTAAGGAGGTTAAGATGGAGGAGCTAGAAGAAATCATCCACTCTTTAGCAAAATAAAAATGTAGAAACAGAAAATTGAGCCATAAAAATGAGTCAATATTTCCTTAGATACTTAGGAAGCCACCCAAACTTGCTAAGTGCAAATTTGGGGCCCTTTTCCTCTCTTCCTTTGATCCTTTTCCTTAGCCTTACCAAATTCATTCCCGATCCATACAAGGCATAAATTTGGCTTTCTATATTTGTGCCCCATAATTACTACACACGAATTTAGTATTTTAGGGGTTTCTTCTCTCAAAAACCCCACCCCTCATTGGCCTATTTTGGTGTCGACCCTTTCCCGTGGTGAAATTTCATTTTATTTCCCTTTTAGCACTATAAAACTCTTATAAATAAAGGATTAGATCCCCTTATTTCCTCCATAATATTAATCCAATTAATATTTTGAAGAATCCTAGATCTTAACTTGATTATTGTTCACTAACAAGTGCTCTTCTGCTATGGTTTGTTGTTTTTGTTGTTTTGCTACTTTGATGTTGGATTCCCTTGGGGATCAAGTGGAGTATTTATGGTTGGAGAAGTCCACCATTCTGGATTGCTTCCTTCATCTTCTCATTGCTCCTTCCTCCATTAGCTAACTAGGTTATTTACTTGCATTATTAGTTTTTAGCTCTATTTTTTGTTGTTTTGCATCAAAAATTTTGATGTTTTGGGATCCAAAAAGTTCCTTTGAACCAAATTCATGTCATACCCATACATTGCACAAATTTGGCTTACCATATTTATGATTCCTTATTACAGGCCATGATTTTGATCAATTAGAGCTTAGGAGTAAAGTTTTACTTTCCAAAACATTAATTTATTGCTTGCATTTTAGCTTTCTATCACCTATATTATGTTTCATTATTTTTTGCTTACATTTTATATTTCTATCACCTATATTATGTTTCATTATTTTTTGCTTGCATTTTAGCTTTCTATCACCTATATTATGTTTCATTATTTTTTGCTTACATTTTATCTTTCTATCACCTATATTATGTTTCATTATTTGTTGCTTGCATTTTAGATTTCTATCACCTATATTATGTTTCATTTTATTTCAGTATTCATGTCCATCCCATTTTGCTTTTTCTTGTTCCAAATATCAAAGATCATTTTACTTTCAAATGGTTAGATAAAAGGAACAAGGGGGTTTGACTGTTATAAGTCTAAGCTCAATCATATAGCGGCCTAAGTAGGTCCCTAAACACTGATCAAATTTTCTAGGGTTTTGTAAGTTGTTTCGTAGTTTGAAGTTGTTTGGATATTCTAGACGTAAGTGAAAGATAGGATCAAACATAAAATTAGGTAAGTGCTCTATTAGATATTTAGGTTGTTTGATGAGTGTCTTTATCCTTTATTGTTTTAGATTTTGATCATAAAAGAAAAATAAAATACTTGATCTTTTATTTCTAGGTATTTGAAAGAATAAAAGCATATAGTTTACATCCTATGGTTACATCTATTTATGCATTCTCTTAAACTCTTTCTCAAAAATAAAAGGCTTACTTTATTGCAAGTTAGGTTTTAGTGATAATTCAAAATCAAGAATCATTCTAGGGTTAATTTTTTATCTTTCTACATCTTTGTTTGTCTTACATTGTTATTTTAGTTCCTTAGCTTAGATTTTAGAAAGGCCAAACATAGGTGTTTGATCAACATACACATCAAAATATTTCCACTTCAAACTTAGATCGAGTCCTAAAACTATTCCTAGTGAACCCCTCAATCCCCAAGCCCCCGAGTGTAGAGAATATAACACACCCTGTGGTCATCTAAGATCCCAGTGGATCTAGTTGAGAATTGTATGTGGTAGGGTAGTTTTACCCCTCAACATATTTGGTTAACCTGACATGAAAACATATCTTAGAGGCCAAAATAGGAAGCCTCTTCCATTTTGCTTTTCTTTTTAAAACCTTAAGCAAGACCATTAAATTTTTTTCTTGGAATTAGAAAGCATTAAGAATATCTTAAAATATTATTGTGTTTCTCTTGCTAGTGTGCAATATTGGCCAAGTTAACTTTCAACATCCTACCTATATCCCTCCCCTAGGGAATCTAGGGGCATTGCACAACAATAATTATGAAATGCAAAGTTTTACAAGTATGGTGAAACAATTGGTTTCAAGAGTGGATATGATTCAACCTTCAAGCTTCACCTAAAACTATAAGGAAATGTGCAATCATCCCTTAGAACCTATTGTCACTTCTAGGCTCCCAGTGGATCTAGTTGAGAATTTTATGTGGTAGGGTAGTTTTCCCCCTCTACATATTTGGTGAACCTGACATGAAAACATGTCTTAGTGGCCAAAATAGGAAGCCTCTTCCCTTTTGCTTTTCTTTTTAAAACCTTAAACAAGACCATTAAATTTTTTTCTTGGAATTAGAAATCATTAAGAACATCTTAAAATATTCTTGTGTGTCTCTTGCTAGTGTGCAACATTGGCCAAGTTACCTTTCAACATCCTACCTATATCCCTATCCTAGGGAATCTAGGGGCATTGCATAACAATAATTTTCATATGCAAAGTTTTACAAGTATGGTGAAACAATTGGTTTCAAGAGTGGATATGATTCAACCTTCAAGTTTCACCTAAAACTATAAGGAAATGTGCAATCATCCCTTAGACCCTATTGTCACTTCTAGGCCCTACCCTAAGCATTTTCCAATGCCGATTTTACCTATAGGGAAGAGAGGATCCAATTGAACATTTAAGGATATTTAGGATAGCATACCATGATATTATATATGATGATATATTGTTACTAAAAATATTCCCTAAGAGACTTGGTGGTTTGGCATTGAAATGGTATTATCAATTGCTTCATCATACTTTGAGGAATTTTGAAGAGACTTGGAATTGTTTGTTCAAAAATTCAAGGCTTATATTGAGAAGAATGTGACTATGAAATTTTTTTATATATTGAAACAAGGTAAAGAGGAAAGTTTTTTAGATTTCTTATCTCATTGGAGGATTTTAGTTAGATGATTAAGATATACTTTACCTCCTAGAGATATTCTAGAGGTCTTCATTGTCAATTTACAAGAGAAAATATCTTATGAATTGGAAACAACAACCATTACATATTTTGACCAGGTGATAGATCTTGCAAGAAGGGTAAAGCAATCCTTCATTCGAAGAGGTCAAATTAAGCCAAACAAAGAAGATAGGACCATGAAAACTTAGTATAAGAAAAATCATAAAATTGGTGATGGGGTAATAGATAGTAGACATATTAATAGTGTTGTTAACACCCTACAAAATATGGTGCTTCACCAACCTATAAATACCCCACCAAGGAATTTTAAAATACTCTTGCCTTTGAACGTGGTCCTAAAGTAGCTTTTGGAAGCTAATATGATTGAGTTACCTCCTTTAAGGCAACCTGATACCACGAATGATTGGTATAATCCTAGTCAACATTGTGAGTATCATAGTGTAGACACCCAAAAGTCACACATTGTCCCTTTACTCATCTTCATAACTAATCAATTTGCAAAACCCTTGGCTTAAAATACTATTCATTTATTAAAATCACTATTCATAATTCTTAGCCCCTTTGGGCTAGCTAAGCTCCTTCCTATGCTTAACTATAGGTCCTCATGTGACCTCCTCCACAACTCAACTAAGGTTGAATTCTCCACCATGGTCAAAAAGTACTTTATGGTCAAACATCAACCTTTTTGGTCAAAACTTGCTTTATGGCTAAACACATGCTTAATTAGATCTAATCATAATTTAATCTAAGCCTACCACCTCACCGAGTCTAGCCTAGCCTAGCCTAGCCTTGCCACATCTCATCCAAATATTTCTTCCATATCACACTCTCTTGGGTAATAAATGAGAAATGGAGACTTTTGCACACAAAAAGTAATTGTAAATTGAAATATATTTGCAAAAAGGTTTCAATAAATGTCATTTGGATACTTTCCTCCAGGTCATCATGACATGTGGATGGGTGAGATATTCTCTCACCCAATTCCATTTATGAGGTAGGAAACCTCAGTGGACACCTCATAATGTACACCTCATAGGGGACACCTCATGGGACACCTCAGCCCCTCCCCTAACTTGGCGAAGTCTATAAATAGAAGTCAATTTTTACCATTTAGTATATATCAGTTTTAGCTTATAGAAACTCTATAAAAATTACTTTAAACATCCAACATACAACATACATCAAACACAACCATCTATCATTAGGTTTTTCATTAGATCTATTATGCTCTCTATGATTTAGACAGGTTATAGACAAAGAAGGCAATTTTTGAAGGTGAACCAACAAAAAATCAACAAAGCAACATCATCAAGACACCATTTACTTCATATCTAGAATTTTCGGTAAAAAATAGACAAGTTCACGCCCCAGGGTGTAAAATTCCAGGTCCTAGACAATTTTGTAGGCCCCCCTACAAACATAATTTTCGATAGGCTAGAGGCTCCAAAAATGGGTAATTATGCTTCCTAACACTGTCTATCATCATTATATACATTAATAAGTATGTTTTAAGGTATTTTTGGCTATATAAACATGGGGTTTGATTGAGGAAAGCCCCCAAATATTCTAACCAGATTTTGTAGGCCCATCAGGTACAAAGGATAAATCAAACCAGCGGTGGCCCATGCGCAAGAAGCCCACTGCACTGAGGAACATCCAAAATATAGATATTCCTATATTTGGAACACTTCTAAGAGGGTTTCCTTCAAGAAGACCCTATTGTAACCTTCAATGAAAGGATTGTAAAAGAAGATTTCACTCTGTAACCTCTCCTTTTTATCTTAATATCAAAGCAGTGTATCACTATGATTTTTGAATGAAGAATTGTAGTATAAATGTACTATTTTGTTTCGTTTAACTTAGAGTAGAGGGGCACATGATAAATTCATGTAAAAGGTTGAAACATGTGGTTCAAGAATTAATTGATGAATAACACCTTGTTATAGAGGGTTCTCAACCTAATCCTCCAATAAACAATCAACCTCCTACTCAACAAGCACCCACAACTAATAAATACATGGGGATATTCCAAGATACCCTACCTAATAATGGGAAACAAACAACTAATTAAGTGTCATATTGTAATGTGCCACCTCCCTATAACAATATGGTTGTTATGATAGAAATAACTAAAAGGCAACAAGCTCAAGCACAATTGACTCAACGATCTCACCAGGAAACAAGTTCTACATCCAACCAATCTTCAAAACCATCCTTAGTTTTGAAGAGTACACAAAAATAGAGTACAAGAGTAGAAAACCCACCTCTAATTTTGAAACCACAACCTAAAGTCTCCTTTGAAATTAAATAATAGTTAGCTAGTACCCTAGCTAAGATCTCTCTCTTAGAGCTTTTGCAAAATTCTCCTATTCATAGGGAAGCCTTGTTGAAGCTTCTAAGACAACATTCAGTTCCTCAAGATATTTTCTCTAGTGCTATAGTTGATGTTGTAAGCTCTCTTGGGATACATCATATCACATTTTTAGATGATGATATTCCTTCCTCAAACTTGTGAGGGGATTTCTCCCTCTATATTATTGTATTTATCAAGAAAACATTTATCAAGCATGTTTTGATAGATAATGGTTCTTCCTTCAATCTATGCACTATCAATTTTTCCAAAATTTTGGATGCAAAAAGGAAGACTTAACTAAATCCAATATCATCATCAAAGCTTTCAACAATGAGCCCAAGAGGCCTGTGACATTATATCTCTCCCCCTTAGGATTGGACCTAATATTTTAGATACATTTTTCAATGTGGTATCTTGCCCTACATATTTTAATATTCTTCTTGTATGCCCTTATATTCATGCAATGAGGGTTGTACCTTATAATTTTCATCAATGCTTGAAGTTTCAATTCAAATACCAACTTGTCACCATTATGGGCAACCCTCATACATTTCAATATTGTTCAATGGTTGAGCAAGCTCAATCTAATATCAATTTTTTTCCATGAATTTCTTCATCTCACATCACCAAGTAATTGGAAAATCTAAAAGTTAGTGAGGAACCACTAATCAAAGTTTCATCATAGGATCAAACTAGTCCATTTCTTAAAGAGCCTATTTTGGATCTTTCCAAGCTACCACCTTCACCGAGGACTATGGGTTCACCCTATAAGAAAGGTGAAGATTTTCACATTGACATGTGTACATTTATCTTCATAGGAGTCTCCCTCGAAGATAATATCCATGGTAGAAATCCTCTTCCTGTAGATAATTCATTTACCCATTGTTACCTATTCAATGATTACCCACTTCACAAGAAAATTCTATCTAGAATGGGATATATAGGTAAAGTTTTAGGGTCACAATAGAAAGGTATTCGAGGATATTTAGAGGTTGAGATTTAGCCTAGGCAATGTGGTGTAGGATACATCCCTAATAAATCCAATATTTACCCTTTGATAATGATGATCACCTTATAAATTATGCTGAATATTTAGATCACTGAGGCTTGGAGTGGAGTGATGTGGATGAGGGATTACCTTATCCCACAAATATATTTTACAATGAGGTAACTTTGGTGTATCTTGTGTTATTTGTGACCCTAAGGGAGTACGCTAAAGGGGATACTCTTTGTGATATAGATCATGAGGATATCCTATTAAATAGCTTCTTCTTTGATGGGTCAGTACCTTACATCGCACGGGTTGAGTCTTCTATTTCTCAAGAGGAATTTTGTTCTATGTCTCCCAAGGACCTTGAGCAGCTAGGAGTGATCCCTGTCCCACCTCTTTTTGAGGATGAGTCTAGAATTCTCATTGAGGAGAACATAGATGTTAACATAGGTTCGAAGAAGACCCCTAGAATCCTTAAGTTAGGTAAAGTCTTATCCATGGACTAGTAGTATTAATTGATAAATTTTTTGAAAGATTTTCATCATATTTTTCCTTGATCATATGTCAACATACCAGGACTTAATCCCTCCCTTATTATGCATCATTTGGTAGTGAAATATAGTGCTAAATCTATTAATCAAAAACTTAGTAAAATGCATCCTAAGGTCACCCTTTTGGTCAAGGAGGAGCTCAAACAACTCCTTGACATTAGTTTCATAAAATCCATCAACTATTTTGATTGGATCTCCAATATCATTTATTGTGGCTAATATTATAGGAACAATCAGAATATGTATTGAATTTAGGAACATTAACTTAGCATGTCCCAAGGATGATTTTCCTCTCCCTGATATAGATATGGTAGTAGATTTAACCATGAGATGTGGTATACTTTCACTTATGGATGGTTTCTTAGCATACAACCAGACCATGGTTTCCCCTAAGGATCAGGCCAAGATAACTTTCATCACACCATGGGGTACCTTATGTTATAAAGTCATGCCTTTTGGCTTGAATAACACTGGTGCCAAATATTAGAGGGCTATGACTTATGTTTTTCACAACATGATACATGATATTTTATAGGACTATGTGGATGATATCCTAGAGTGTTCTATATATTGATAGGATCATGTTCATGATCTAATATGTATCTTTGAAAGGCTTAAACAATTCAAGGTTCATCTTAAGCCCTCCAAGTATGTGTTTGGAGTCACAACTAGAAAGTTTCTAGGGTTCATAATATTTATATGAGGTATTGAGGTGGTCCCTGCTAAGATAGTGGTTATCACTAACATGCCTCCTCCATTTAACCTAAAAAAATTTCTTAACTTGCAAGGTAGACTTCAATTTATTCATCAGTTCATAGCTTAATTAGTTTATAAGTGTCAACCCTTTCTTAAGCTTCTTAAGAAAGATGTGTTCTAGTCATATTTTGAGTGTTATTAAGCTTTTGATGATCTCAAAAGGTATCTCACATCCCTACCTATCTTTGTTTTACCTAGAGTATATAAGAATTTGATGCTTTATATAGCAGCCATAGATCATTCTTTGGGAGCTTTGTTGGTTCAACATGATGATCAAAACAAAGAGTGAGTTATCTACTATATTAGTAGAACCTTGGTCAGCTACAAAAATTGGTATATCACCTTAAAGAAGCTCTGTATTTTTGTTGCATTTGCCTCCTAGAAGCTTATAAACTACATGCTCATCGATAAGATATTGGTGATCATGAAGTTTGATTCTTTGTGTTACTTTATGTCTAAGTCCCACCTTTCAAATCAAGCTGCTAAGTAGGTTTTAGCCCTTAGTGAGTTTAACCTAACCTTCATAGGTCAAAAGGCTATCAAGGATTAGGTAATTATTGATTAGTTAACCTCCACTTCCATAGAAGCTACCCATACTTTGGTCATTGAGTTTCATGATGAGTGATTTGGCATAGATGCCAAAGAGCCAATGTCTTGGACTTTATTTTTTGATGGAGCCTGATGCATGAAGGGCACTAGTTCTAGAATCATTCTAGTTACCCTATAAAAATAACTCATCCCCTTGTCCTTCAAGCTTTTTTTCTCTTACACAAACAATATAGTGGAGTAGGAAGATTTGATACTTGGTCTTACAGTAGCCTTAGCCTTGAAGGTTTATGTTCTTTCAGTATTTTGTGACTCTCAAATTATGGTGAATCATATGATGTTTATCAGACTCAGGATGATAAGCTAAAATATTACAAAGATATTATCACCAAGATTTTATCTACATTCAATTGCATGACCATAGATTCTATACCTAATTCCTATAACTGTCATGCAAATGCCATGGCCGCTACAACATCCTTATTTACTTTGGATTTGGAAGATGATCAAGCATCAATTATCATTAGATAACTTTGAGAACCCACATCACTTGGTTCGAGTCCTGTTTCATTAAATATTTTGACCTTCAAAACTTCCCCATCTGATCCATGGTATACCAACATCTTTAATTTCCTTAAATATGGTTCAATTCCTAATGTTTTAGATCATAATTAGTGTAATATATTGCACAAAAGAGCATGTCAAGTCATTATAATTGGTAATACTTTGTATTGATGTTATTTTAAGGCATCCTCTTATGATGCCTTAACTTTGATGAAGCTCAATTGGCTCTTAGTGAGGCTCATGAAGGTTTATGTGGAGGACATTTCAACGGTAATGTCATTGCTAAAAATCTCCTTCAAATGGGGTATTATTGGCCTTTCATGGATAAAGATGCATGTGACCATGTTTGATGCTACAACAAGTGTTAACACCATGACAACCTTATTCATGCTCCTTATCAAAACCTTTAGGTTATTTTTTCCTCTACCATTTTCCATGTGGAGATTGGACATCATAGGGAAGTGAAAGTATGAAAACATGCACTGAAAATAAATAAAATAAATGAAATAAGATATATGTAATCACGATGCAAAAAGGGAACCAAATGGCAATAAATCTGGCTAAATTAAATTACATTTATTTCCTTTTAAAATGTGTTACAATGAATCCCTTTTAGATATTTTATTGATGATACAACATTATAGAAAGGATCATGATATCCTTTTTCATCGGATAAAATTTTCTTAGGTGCACTCTGAAATGTTCTCATGCTAGCAACAATGTTTGGAGAGTGGGTTTTAGCAACCACCACATGAGAGTTGAATCCTAGGATCTTTCACAATACCTAATACTATAGTTTTCATGCAATGAAACAAAAGAGAGATTAGTAGCATCTATGGGTCCCACCCAGGTTGAACTTATCTTGATCAAAAAATAAAAAATAAATATCTATGCTAATACATCAAAATGACATGCACAAATGAGATGATCTAGTCATTAAATAAACATGCAAAGTGTACTATAAGATATCATGCAAAAAATATAAAAATTGATCACCTGAAAGGGATCATATCGAGCGAGATGGTTTCTATCTATAGATTTTATCGGGGTGATATGATCACTATCACAAACCTGTAACTTTTGGAAACTAGGTCCAACAGCATTGGGGTGATCCAAGGATTAACTCATGAATGGGGATGTGAGTTTGCTAATTCAGATGATCTAGAGTAGTAGGGTTAATCAAGTGATATGATGGAAGGTGGATTCAAAGATCATGTAGGAATCTGGTAGCATGCTGGTAGCACGAAAGCTCAACAAGCGATTTGAGTAGCACTTCATTACAAAATATTTTGAAATTGAATCCTCAAAATGGAGGGGGGAAGCCTCCATTTTATAGCCTTATTAGAATGTATCCAAAGAGACAAGTGGTAATCAATGGCTACTTGATTACCATTTTGCATGTGGTATGGGTGACTATAGGTCATCAAGTATGATAGGAAATCAGTTGTCACACTAACATGTAGTCTGCTACCAGATTATTCATTTTTGAATTCACACGCATGCCACCATATCATAGCGAGATGATCCTAACATAGAGATCATCTCAAGTGATATGGTCCTACCTCCCATGGGAAAAAATTTTCCTTTTGTTGGGAAAAAGATACCAAATAGCCTTGAGGCTACCCTAGGGGGGTTATATGGATTAGGTATTTTGGAGAGTCTCCTTTTGGTGTCTACAAATACCCCTTTTTTAAATACTTTGTGCTTAAGTATAATGCAAAGCAAAAATAAATGAGTTAAAATGGTTGATTTATGATGGATGATGTTGAGTTTGAAAGTTCATCGTGAGATGCCCTAATCATAAAAATGATCCACATATTTGAATCATTGCTTCCAATACATTGAGGAATTTGATTTGAATTCTGGTAACCCTTTATCCATGAGTAGAGAAGATTTAGTCTACTCTTTAGGTTTTAGGCATACAAAATATTTATTTTATTTAACTTTTGCTTATATTTTTCCCCAACAAAAAGGGCTTATGATAGTCTTTGGCAATGATTCTTGAATGAATGCAATTTCTATTTTTGAGTGTTTGATTGTTGAATTGATTTTAAAATGTAAATTTTATGGTTATTGACTACCCCCTCAAGCAATGAGTTGATGGAGAAGATGAAAATTTGATGAGAGCAATGAGGCACTTGATAAGAATGAAACTATTAGCATGGTTTTCTTTGAAAAATTACCATTTATGAGACCGTATCTACTTGATATGGTTTTTAGTTGATTAGTTTTTTTACAAAAAATATGGTCATCCCGAATGGCCACGTGGTATCATGCGATTATCTCGGATGATCATGGCCACTGAAAAATGTAAATAGTGGAAATTATTGAAAAATGGATTATTTTCATTGTGTAATATGAGAAATGAATGAGATAAGGAGGAGGAGAGCTCATTTTGTGAAGTGAAGAGCTGCCAAAACTCCCTCCTAGCACTACAACGGATCCATCTAGTGCTTCGATGAGTGAAGGAGCTAGTGCGAGAAAGGTAAGGACAAAAAATCCAAACTTCTCTTTTAAAAAAGTAAATTAAACTAAACTAACTTAAATGGAAGTGAACAGGGTGAAGTGGGTGAAATGGGTAGTTAGGAAAAATGAAAAATTGGGTGGGTGATGGGTAGTTAGCTTGTTAATGCATTTTCCATTTGTGTGTGTTTTTGTGCTTTTATTATTTTTTAATATTTGAATTTTTAATTTTTGTGTGTTTATTGTGTTTGTGGGGACCATCCCAAGGTTGATATCAACTGTATCACTTGATATGACCTTGTTTGGGGATATTCTCACATCAATATGGTCTCATGCCATTAATTTCTCATGCCAATATGGTCATTTTTTGGGGTCGTATCAATGTGAGATGATCGTGTGTGGTGTTTTAGATTTTTTATTTTTTTGATTGAGTGTTCTATAATTTATCAGCTTATTAGAGCTTGACACTACTTCCAAAACCATTATAAGGAGGCTCATGCTACAGTGTTGAGAAATGATGATGATTAGAAGTGTTTGAATGTATTGGAACTACTACACATTGCTCTATTGGAGTCTATACACACTGATCAAGCCTACCTGATAGTACTGATAGATAGATGGGATCCATAGACTAACATATTTGACATGCCAACTGAGGAGATCACTATCATATTAGAGGATGTCCATTAGATCTCGTAGTGCTTGATCGAGGGAGCACCTATCTACACAACAGTGAATACCCAAAGGGAGGTAGTATTATCATGAGTCTACATAATTAATTAGATATTGGGTGATTGTGATAGTGATAGTGACGATATCCACATTGAGGTTGGCTATAACACATAGTTATTGAGTGATACATGTAGTGTTGATGATACTCATGTTTAACTTCATAATTCCAGACTCCTCTAGCAACAAGTTCCCTTAGAACTTGTTGAGACTTGTCCAAGAATTTGTGTATCAGTCATAGATCATGGTATGGGGCACCATTTTATTGGCATAGCTCTATGGAGAGATATATGATATTTGAGAGAGACATCGACAGGGCTTATGGTGTAGCTTCAAACTTCAGGTTTTGGGATGGGAGTTCTTTAGCATTGATCGACCATTAGGGCTGCTATGGTCTACATTAGAGGACATGATAGATAGGGATATTTCCTATGCTATGTGATGGATACATGATTAAGAGTAAGTGAAGAAGCAAAAAATGGCTCACCTAAATGTATTGAAACTGAAATGTGATCTAGTGTTTCTAAGAAAGCATGCAAAGGAAAGATGCAAAAGATGTAAACAAGTAACTATTGAAATGATGAATGATTTGAAGTAAAAGAGGGGGGATTTCTCCTTGTATTTATAAATTCATCAATTCCAAAAGGTTACAATACATCCCCTTTGAGGGCTTATCATTTTGATACATTTCAGATTACAAATTACAAGGGATCAAATCCCTTCATGAGCTTAATGGTGTGTTTCAATGTTCTTCTCGCAACCCACACTTGAGAGATAATATTGGGCTTCTTTATTCTACCTCCTTAGCTCCTCCCTCATGCCTAGAATACCTGCACCTACACACAAGATATTGAAAATTGTTAATAGCATATGCGTTTTATATTGAAAACTATGAAAACCATAGAAAGTATGCATTTATGAATATAAAACTTATTTGTGACAAATAAAAACAACTCCAAATGACTTGAAAATCTAATATGATGTTATTAAGATGATTTTGGAAGGATCTGAGCATAAATTAAAGTGAAATTATGATCAGAACCTATGGTCATCCCTGGCAGGAACAACTAAGACTGAAATCACAAAAACATAAATTGACCCATCAAATCTACTCAAAACTTAACCAAAATTGAATATAAGACTAATCTAATGCTTTAGAATTGATCTATGGTGAAATTGCATCAAAATTGTTAGCCATTTGATGGCCATCCCTGGAAAGTGCAACTAGGACTGTTATCCATCCCTGGTAGGGACGATCACAAAACGGGGTGGTTTTTGCCACCAATTCCAAGGGGATCTGGTTTAGAACTCTCCTAAATGTGTTGTCATCAAATTTGGTCAAATAAATCTCATATTTGATAGGTTTTGGAATGGATTAGTGTATTTTGGGATGCCCCTAAAAGCACCTTCGAATGAAGAGGTTTTCAAGGAAAATACTTGGGCAAATGTTGAGGACAAATGTGAGCAGCACTTCGTGAGCAATGCTTGTTATTATCTCCTCTTGAAATTGGGTGAGAGCACCTCAATTTATAGCCCAAATAGGGAAAAATGGGCAAAGGGGAAAGTTCTGGCATGCAAGGCAAGTGCTACCACTTGTCAATTCCTTTGCCATGCATAGGGTGAAAGAGGATGCCCATTTGGGGCCTCCAATTTGTAGGTCTTGATGCTTATGATAGCCTCCCAATCAATTTTGGGTGATTGGGTGGGATAAATGGTAGGAATTGATTGCCATTTATCCCACCCTTTGAATTTTTGAGGGTCTGGTTCATGGCCATCCCACCCAGGGATGGCTACTTGTGGTCATCCCTGGGTGGGATGACCATGAACTATGATCATCCCTGGGTGGGACGACCATGGTTATATGGCCCAAAACCTCCCAAAAGTGGGGTAAACCTTCCCAAAAGTGGTTGGGAGCCCTAATTAACCCTTGAGGGTTTCCCAATGGGGCCATATGATGTCGATAAGAGTGGTGCATAGTAGTCTTATCCGATTTACATGATTTTAGTGTCTACAGATGCCCCTTTTTGAGATGCATTGTGTGCAATAGAGCGCTAAGCAAAAATAGATGACTAAATCATTAAATGATTGAGGTTATTCATTAACCTAACCAAATTTAGATGCCTCCATTGTGGAAAGAGCATACATTCTTGGAATCCTTGCTTTTGACATAGTTGAAGGATTGATTTTGGTATACCTTTCAGCCACGCTTGCCATAGCATTTTTGGGGCTTAGGGTATACTTGGTCTTGGTTCCTTGTTTCCTTGTAAGCCTTTTCATGGGTGAATTCTTGAGGCTTCAAGGAGGCCAAGCCTTTGTTTTGTTGCATTTTCTGATTTTTTGCCCCAGCATGGGCTTGAAATTTTGTCTTTGGCAATGATTCTTTTGAATGTATGAAAATTGCACTTTTGAGTGTTTTAAGTGTTGATTTGATTATGAAATCATTGTTATGACTACCCCCTCAAGCGATGAGTTGATGAGGGCATGACTAATGATGAAAGTGATGAGTCACTTGACATATATGACTTAATTGGGATAACCATCAGTTTTACCCATTTCAAGATGTACCAATTCTGCTAGGATTTTGATCATTTTGATGATGTTTTATGGAAGCAAAAGACTAAATACTTCATTCCCGTGGAGCGGTCCAGCCATAATGGCCTTCTTGGGGAGTGAAATAAAGAATTTTTAGAGCATCCATGAATACTTTGAGTTCAATCTTGATCCCTTGTTAATTTGAACCATTTTTGACTTATTTTTGGTGGGTTTTTGGCCCTGTTTTTTAACTTTTTAGCTATTTTTGTAGGATTTTTTGGTGTTTTAATTATTTTTTAATTTTTTATTTTTGATGAGATTTCATAGAAGAAAGGAAATGAATACCTCATTCCCATGGAGCAGTCCGACTGCAATGGCCTTCTTGGGGATTGAAGTGAAGACATTTCAGTTCGACTATGAATAATTTGGTTCAAGTAGCCTTATGGTAATTTACTCATCTTGCCAGATTGCATGGAGCACAAGTCACTACAACCACCAAGTGTATAGGGTAAATAATTGGGTACGAGGTTCACTTGAGATTTTTCTTTATCTGATTTTTTTTTGATTTTATGATTTTGGGAGCGTGAGGTCTGAGGACCCACTTGATTGTAGCCCATGGGAAGTTTTTGGATTATGATGTAGCTTTTGGATTTCATATATATATATATATATGAGTTTTATGTTATCATCATGTGTTTCTTTACTACTTTATGAGATGTATGCAATGCTTATATTTGCTTTATGATGTTATGATGGATGCCTAACATGGATGCATGTATTTGTAATATGATGTGATTTGATGATATGTATATATGTAAATGCATAATGAAATGGATGATTTGTTTAATTTGTATGATGTATTATGATGACTAGTTGACACATTAGATGCTAGCACCATAGATTGTACAAAATTTATCTCATCATTTTCATGTTATTATGACATTATGTAATGGCTTGTGTAAATGTAAACTAACAAACATGTGATGGCATGATGTGAAATGGAATGAATAGTATAATGTTTTATGATGTGTTTGGGATTTTTAGGAGACTCAAACACTCTAGTTACCTAATCAAAAGTTGTATAGTAACCATGCAAGACTTTTTAACAAAGTATAAATCTGCTAAGATAACCAAGATATTCAATATCCCTATGTGTGCATGTGAGTTCATTACTATGATAATGCATAAAGTTACCCTAGTGCCAAACATGATTGATTCAGCCCATCTATACTAGATATCACCCTATGAGTATCATTATCCTGAGTTTTGTACTTAGTTGGATTAGACCACTAGGCAATATAGGCTACCAAAATCTAGCTCATCCACATGCAAACATTGGTCTATACAAAAGCAAGTTGCTTATGTGACAGACATATCATCATGCGTAAGGATACCACCATTGCCAAGTGGGCTTGATGCCACCCAACCTGTAATGAGGATCACCTTATGGTTCTCTAATGCTGAGAATTCCAGGGATTCAAGTTCAATACTCCCTTATTTTCTTTTAATTTTGAATTTTCTAAGGGAGTTACTCATTTTTGTTATGGTGAGCAATGGATTTTGGTAGTGGTGAGAACCACTATTTATTTTACTTTTTGCTAATGGTGAAAACCACTATTTCTTTTGAATATTTTTAAGTGATAATAATCATTGTTTATTTTTCTCTTTTGGATACTTGCCCCAATTTGGTGTGAAGCAAGGGATTTTGATTATTTTGGGTAAGGAGGAACTTGTCCTTTTGTCAATTCTTAGCATCTTTGAACCATTTGCATAGGGGGATGAGCGAGATAAAATTTTTTGCTTAAGGTAACCTAGACCACTTTGTAGGTTTCATCTTTCCTTGTGCTAAACTTGGATTTATTAATGTGAAAATGTGTTGGGATTTTGATGTATACAAGGTATAATCTAAGCAAGATTCTACCTTCTAAAAATCATGATAGCTTTCTACAAAATCTGAAAAGAAAACTAGATATGGTTGAGTGATCAAAAACCCTAAAGATGCCTTTATGAACAATGGCTAAGTGAAGGGAAACAAACACATAGTATGGAGTGTATATGTAAATGATAAATGTAATGTAAATAGGTGTTAAAATTGACTTTTGATAATATTGATTTTGATAGATGCCTAGTGTACATACTTGGTGCTAGACATGTATGATCAACTTCTAATAATGCACAATGCAATGATGAGTATGCCTAATGCAATTGATGTTATAATGTAAATGATATGAAATGTAATGCAATGCAATATTTTTGTGTTTTTGATGTTTTAATGATGTTTTTGTATTTTTGATATATATATATGTATATGTAGTTTGACCAATGGGCTTAATGAATGCCATTGGGGCTTTTTGGGTGACCAAAGGGCTTATAGATACCTTTGGGGCATTTTGGGGTGACCTAGATGGTTGTAGACTACCTAGGGGTATTTTAGGGTGACCTAGATGATCGTAGACTACCTAGGAATGTTTTAGGGTGACCTAGATGGTTATAGACCACCTAGGAGTATTTTAGGTTGACCTAGATGGTTATAGATTACCTAGGGGTATTTTAGGTTGACCTAGATGGTTGTAGACTACCTAGGAGTATTTTAGGTTGACCTAGATGGTCGTAGACTACCTAGGGGTATTTTAGGTTGACCTAGATGGTTGTAGACTACCTAGGGGTATTTTAGGTTGACCTAGATGGTTGTAGACTATCTAGGGGTATTTTAGGTTGACCTAGATGGTTGTAGACCACCTAGGGGTATTTTAGGTTGACCTAGATGGTCGTAGACTACCTAGGGGTATTTTAGGTTGACCTAGATGGTCATAGACTACCTAGGGGTATTTTAGGTTGACCTAGATGGTTGTAGACCACCTAGGGGTATTTTAGGTTGACCTAGATGGTCGTAGACCACCTAGGGGTATTTTAGGTTGACCAAAGGGTTTATGGATACCTTTGGGGATTTTTGTAACTTTGATTACTTTGTGATTCTAGGAGGAAGGTGCAATACCTTGTGTACCCCCAACATTTGTGGTGATCAAAGGAAGTGAGGAAGGTGCAATACCTTTAGGATCCTCAATTTTCTTCATTTCTTGGGATGTGACTAGTGGGGAAGGTGTGACACCTTGGATACCCCTAGTATGTACTATGTTTGATGCAATGTTATTGGCTTGGCTAGGAGGAGTGATAGAGATTGACTCCCCTTATTGTGGTAAGGAATTCTTGGTAATACCACTGTCTTGATGGGGTAAAATGAGTGACCCACTTGTGGATAAAGCTTCCCTATCAATAAGATCTTGGACCACATGTCTAAAAGTATAACAATTGCTAATGTCATGCCCTTTCATTTGGTGATAGAGGTAAGAATTATCCTCTCTGTATCATCTAGATCTAGACCTATTTGGGTTGACCAAGGGTATATTTGGCAAGATGATTGTCTTTGTTTCTTGCAAGTTGTAAAAAATGGTTGACATGGGCTCAGATAATGGAGTCCAGGTATGATGTTGATGCTCTAAATGAGGTGAAGGTCACCTCATTTTATGAGGTGATAGGGTTGTATGCATCTCAATCACCTATTTAGGTTACTCTTCTTGACTCCCATCTATAGGTAATAGGTCCTGAAATATGCCAATTTATTGATTGTTGATTTGAAGATCATTCTTGTCAAGCATATCTTGTACCTCATTCTTGAATTGGATACACCACTGAATGTCATGACCATATACTTGATGATAAGGATAGTATTGGTCTTCTTGATACCACCATGGTTTGGACTTGTTGGGATCCAAGGGGTGGATATCTGGCGATATGGTAGCCTTGGCCTTGCAAAATTGATTAAAGAGTGACACCATGGATTCAAGCAATGGTGTATAAGTGGGAAGTTTATGGTGTTGTTGCCTTTGCTCCTACTTCTATTGAGATTTAACATTGGACTGCATAGGAGGAGGTTGGTCCTGACAATCAGGGGGTTGAGATTTTGGATGACTCAATCGTAACTCAATGCTTGTGAGTCGATTCAAGATCTATTGTGAATCATTATGTTGGTGACTCACTTGTAACTCAATATTGGCTAGCCTATCCAAAATTTTCTGAGTAGATACGGATGGTTCATGATGATTATGGCTAGTGAATATATCCACATGCTCTTGTTCTTGATTTAGCTCATGCTCTTGTTCCACCTCATAGTGTTCAATTGTGGTAGCTAGATTACCCCCACTTTGGTGTAGGGGGTACACTTATTCTTGATTTTGTGGATATGTTGAATGAGATGGAGTAGGTGTGACCGAATCCATCGATGGTATCTCTTGTGGTATGGATGGAATGTTGGATGGAGTCACAAGTGGCATAAATGGATTCAGAGGACTTTGGTTCTCTGTCATCACATTGATCATTCCCACAAACTCATGAGAAGATGCATTTGCATTTGGATAAGTCATGGCTACCTCATCAACTTGTCCAAGGTGATCTACTTGGCCCCCATGCTTAGGGGGTGCATCAAAAATGCTATCAATGGGTGGTGACTTGGCAAGAGGATGACCTAGGTCCTTGATCAACTCAATGATAGGTATGAATGTAACATTGTGTACTATGCACTCATCTAGTTTTGGATTGGTCAAGTGAACTGAATCCTCAAGTGTGGTGGAGGAAGATGGTATGATATGATCTAACTCATCGATATCAACTATGGGTTCCTCCTTGTTGGTAGGAGTGGGAAGGTCTTCTGCTGATGTGTCAAATATAGCTATGGGAGCCTTTGTAGTTAGCTCTTTTGACTCTTCCTCTCTTGAAGAAATAGAGGATGGTACTAGTGGTGGTGGTGAAGGTAGCTTCATGACTAACTGTGGGGTTGAATCTAGACTCTGGATAAGGTCATTGGGTTTAGTATCCAAGTGTGTGGATGGATGAGTAGACTCCTATGGATGATCATCCTTTTTGTAATACTTGAAGGGGTCTGGGTCGGTATGCACCACATGGACCTTACCTTCATGAATGTATTTGATGCATTGATGCACTATGGATGGAACACACTCCATGTCTCTCATCCAAGGTATTCCTAATAATATGTTGTATTGTCTTTCACCTTCCAAGATGTAGAACAATGTAGGTATAGTCTTTTGTCCAACTTGAATAGGTAGGATTATCGTACCCATAGTGGAGGACAAAGCATCATTAAATGCTTTCAAGGTGAATGTGGATTTTACAATGTGTGAAGATGGGATGTTGAGATGTTTTAGTGCAGTTGTGGTAATAATGTTTATTGTGGAACCTATGTCAACCAATACTCACTTATAGGGGATCCTATTGATGCACGTGATGATGTGCAAAGGAGAGTCTGGTAAATTGGTAGACCTAGGTTTGATATCATGATTTTGAAAGGATATAATAGGATCTTTGTGCATTTGTATGTATCCCATAAAGTTGGTGAAAGCATCAAGATCGTGAGGTTGTAACTTGATTGAATTTAAAACCTCCATGAGAGTTTCCCAATGCTTGGGGGATTTTTGTATTAACTCTCCCATGGTCATGTTGGTTGATGATGTATGTGAACTTCACATAGGCCTACTCTGGATTGTTACCACTTGTTGGATGGGAGTTCTAGGTGGTGAAGAGGGAGTGTAGACTTCCCTACTAGGCCTCTTGGTAGGCTGATTATCTCTGGTTTGAGCTTGGAATCGGTGTTGGCTAACCGAATAATCCCTTTGATCATATGGAGAACCCATTGGTGTTCTCCTAGTAGAGGTACCTTGGTAGTCAGGTCCTCTGTGTGAGGTATTGACCTCATGATGGATTTTTGGGCATCGTATAGGCATGATGAGATCCTCAAGAGAGTCATGGATGTGACTACTATTAGGGCACCATGTAGGAATGAGGATATCCTTAAATGGATAGGGATATGTAAGGTGTATGTAGGAATGTGAGATCCTCATACCTATAATAATGATGCTTAAGGCCTCTCCTTAAGTTTTCTACTTTGTTGGCTCATGATTGAGCTCGGCTATGCATAGTTGTCATGATGTGTTGACTAGGCAAACCCTGAAGGAAACCCACACTAAAGAAAATTTTGACTTCCAAAAAGGTTATGGGTGTTATATACCAAAATTATCAGTGTGATGAGCTGATCACAATGGTCTAGGGCTCCAAAATTTGACTTCTTGGTCAAAAATTGTATTTTTGGAATATTTGGCCAATCGGGGCTTGTGGGGAAATGCCCAATTTTAGGAATTTTTTGGGAAATTTTGAGAAATAAAGATTTAGGACTCAAAATTTTTGTGAGAGGTGCACAAGGTGCTAACTAAGATAAAAAAATAAATTTGGCAATTTTTTGGGTTGTCTAGAGCATTTTATGACCATTTTAGTGCAATTTTGTCTATTTTTGGCTTTAAAATCACTCAAAAATAGAGTAATCATAAAACCAACATAACTTTTTTGTTATAGCTCTGATTTGCATGATTCTTGATCCATTGGATGTAGAATAAAAATTAGATTTTTATGGTAGGATCTGATGTTGATTACCCAAACAATAAATAAACACCTAAAGTAGACAACATGATTATCTCTTTTAAGTTTTATAAATACACAATCAAATGATCAAAGAAGCACACAAGCAAACAATGTGATTATCTCTTTTAAGTTTTAAATGTGAATTCCTAAGTTGTTTGATGTGTTTTAGATTTGTTGCTTTTGTAAAGAATCTCTTTCATGTGTTTTGAATGTTGATGTAATTCTCAATTGTTTAATGGTTTTCACCTATACACTCATAGCTCAACAATCGATAATGAAAGTCTGATCACGTGAACCAACCAAAGTATGGAGATGAAATCCATACCCGATCAGGGAGCATAGGTCCTACCAGTCCTCACCTAGTTCACCTGTGGTCAGCGATATACCTCTCCAAAGAGAAATATGTGCTCTATCCCATAAGATATGATGGTTCTTGGAGCTGGTATTGGCCAAAAATAGGGTACATGGGATTTGAGCCAATGGATGGAGATGAAACCCACCATCGTTGAACTCTATCAGTGGTTGGGGATGAATTCCAACTCACTAATATTAAAAGAAGCGTGGTGTGTGTGATTCCTTTTAAAATGATTGAAAGAAAACAAGATAGCATTCAATGATTGTTCACTAAATGCATGAAATTATGTTTTACTTTTAGAATCATAAGCATATATATAAAAGGAAACTACAAAATTTGTAAACTATATGAAAACCTAACCCTTAGGTAGGTCATACGCAGGAAAACCAGACAAATGCATTTTGAAAGGTTGTTATTTTTCCTATTTTTCTTTTATTTTGTTAATGCAAAATTTAGAAATATGAAATCTAACTTTCAATTGCACACAAAAGACAAGAAAAACTAAAATTTAACCTTTTTGAAACAACCTAGATGCAAATTGAAGGTTTGGAAGATTACCTTTTCTATTCTAAAACTTGTTGTTTCTAGAAATTTTTATAGAAACCCCCTGGTTTTGTGGCCATCCCTAGGTGGGACGACAAATTTTGGGGCCATCCCTAGGTGGGATGTTTACAGTGGTCGTCCCTGGTAGTTCCAACTAGGAATTCTGTGGTTGTTCCTGCTCAGAATGACCAGAACCTACAACACACAAAACACAAAAAGGATGTCAAAAATGACAAAAATGAAAGGGAACAAGGGACAAGGGTCCCACCATGATCACCACTAAAGAAGCATGAAAAATGGCACGCCTAAATGATTGAAACTAAAATGCTATCTAGTGTTTCTAAGCAAGCATGCAAAGGAAAGATGCAAAAGATGTAAAAAAAGTAAGCTATTGAAATGACGAATGATTTGAAGTAAAATAAGGGGGGTTTCTCCTTGTATTTATAAATTCATCAATTCCAAAAAAGGTTACAATACATCCCCTTTGAGGGCTTATCATTTTGATACATTTCAAATTACAAATTACAAGGGATCAAATCCCTCCATGAGCTTAATGGTGTGCTTCAATGTTCTTCTCGCAACCCACAATTGAGAGCTAATATTGGGATTATTTTATTTTACCTCTTAGCTCCTCCCTCATACCTAGAATACCTACACCTACACACAAGAGATTGAAAGATGTTAATAGCATATGCGTTTTATGAAAACCTTGAAAAGTATGCAATAAAGAATATAAAACTTATTTGCGACAAATCTAAACAACTCCAAATGACTTGAAAATCTAATATGATGTTATTAAGATGATTTTGGAAGGATCTGAGCATAAATTAAAGTGAAATTATGATCAGAACCTATGGTCATCCCTGGCAGGAACAACTAAGACTGAAATCACAAAAACATAAATTGACCCATCAAATCTACTCAAAACTTAACCAAAATTGAATAGAAGGCTAATATAATGCTTTAGAATTGATATATGGTGAAATTGCATCAAAATTGTTAGCCATTTCATGGCCATCCCTGGCAAGTGCAACTAGGATTGTTATCCATCCCTGGTAGGGATGATCACAAAATTGGGTGGTTTTTGCCACCAATTTCAAGGGGATCTGGTTTAGAACTCTCCTAAATGTGTTGTCATCAAATTTGGTCAAATTACTCTCATATTTGATAGGTTTTGGAATTAATTAGCGTATTTTGGGATGCCCTTGAAAGCACCTTTGAATGAAGAGGTTTTCAAGGAAAATACTTGGGCAAATGTGAGGACAAATGTGAGCAGCACTTCATGGTCAAATGTTGTAATTATCTCTCTTGAAATTGGGTGAGAGCACCTCAATTTATATCCCAAATAGGGAAAATGAGGAAAAGGGGCAAGTTCTGGCATGCAAGGCAAGTGCTGCCACTTGTCAATTCCTTTGCCATGCATAGGGTGGAAGAGGTACCCATTTGGACCTCCAATTTGTAGGTCCTCATATTTATGACAACCTCCCAATCAATTTTGGGTGATTGGGTGGGATAAATGGCAGGAATTGATTGCCATTTATCCCACCCTTTGACTTTTGAGGGGTCTGGTTCATGGTCATCCCACCCAGGGATGGTTGCTTGTGGCCGTCCCTGGGTGGGATGGCCATGAACTGTGGTCATCCCTAGGTGGGATGGCCATGGTTACATGGCCCAAAACTTCCCAAAAGTGGGGTAAACCTTCCCAAAAGTGGTTGGGAGCCCTAATTAACCCTTGAGGGTTGCCCAATGGGGCCATATGATGTCGATAAGAGTGGTGCATAGCAGTATTATCCGATTTACACGATTTTAGTATCTACAAAAAGGTAGGAACTTCTCCTCGGTAGGGTGACCTAGAGCACTACACAAACTCCTAGACTAGACTACAACTAGGCCAGGTGATATGGATATCATGGAGGGGAGCACCAACCTAGACTAAGATAAATGTGTAGTTGAGGTAGGTGATGTGGGGGAGATGGTTTATGGGGAGGCATGGGATAGAGCATGAGTACTTTCAGTACTCATGAGTGACCTGCTAGCAAGGAGTGAGATAGGATGTTCCTAAGGAGCCTTTTATCTATAGGTGATGAATGGTCGAGATGCAGCTAGTATGGCCATGAGAATAGCTATTAGGAGAGGAGGTCAATGAGTCCTTGATAGATATAGAGATAAAGGAACTGGGAACCACACTTGAGTATGATGCTTGGTTCATGGATCAATAGGCTCAAAGAGATGTTGATGTAGGAGGGGAGGTCAAGACAACCATGGAGGGAGTAGCAAGGGACTAGACACAGTGATGAGTACATCAACAAATAGATGATCCCTACTCCACCTCTTTTTGAGGATGAGTTTAGCATTCTCATTAAGGAGACCATAGATGTTAACATAGGTTTTGAGAATATTCGTAGAATCCTTAAGTTAGGTAAAGCCTTATCCATGGATGAGTAGTATTAATTGATCAATTTATTGAAATAGTTTCATGATATATTTTCTTGTTCATATGTCGACATACCAAGACTTAATCCCTCCCTTGTTATGCATCATTTGGTAGTGAAAAATAGTACTAAATATGTTAAGAAAAAACTTAGGAAGATGCATCCTAAGGTCACCCTTTTGGTCAAGGAGGAGCTCCAACAACTCCTTGATATCAGTTTCATAAAAGCCATAAACTATTCTGATTGGATCTCCAACATCATTTCCTATGGCTAAGAAGATAGGAATAATCATAATGTGTATTGAGTTTAGGGATATTAACTTAGCATATCCCAAGGATGATTTTTCTCTCCTCGACATAGATATGATCGTAGATTTTACCATGAGATGTGGTATGCTTTCACTCATGGATGTTTTCTTAGGATACAACCAAATAATGGTTTCCCCTAAGTATAAGGCCAAGATAAATTTCATCACACCATGGGGTACCTTATGTTATAAAGTCATACCTTTTGGATTGAATAATACTGGTGCCAGATATCATAGGGCTATGACTTATGTTTTTCACAACATGATGCACAATATTTTATAGGAATATTTAGATGATCTCCTAGATCATTCCATACATCGATAGGATCATTTTCATTATCTAATATGAATATTTGAAAGGCTTTGGTTATTCAAGGTTCATCTTAAGCCCTCCAAGTGTGTTTTTGGAGTCACAACTAGAAATTTTCTAGGGTTCATCATTTTTAGGTGAGGTATTGAGGTGGACCTCACTAAGATAGTTTCTATAACTAACATACCTTCTCTCTGTATCGTAAAAAAATTGCTTAGCTTGCAAGGTAAAATTTAAGCTATTCATAAGTTCATAGCTCAATTGGTTGATAAGTTTCAACCCTTTCTTAAGCTTCTTAAGAAAGATGTGTTCTAGTCATATTTTGAGTCTTAGAAAGCTTTTTATGATCTCAAAAGGTATCTCACATCCCTACTTATATTTGTTTTTCCTAGACTAGATAAGCATTTTATGCTTTATGTAGCAGCCATAGCTCATTATTTGGGAGCTTTGCTGGCTCAACATGATGATAAAAACAAATATTGAGTTATCTACTATAGTAGTAGAACCTTGGTCAGCTATAAAACTTGGTATACCACCTTAAAGAAGCTTTGCCTTGTTTTTGTGTTTGCTTCCTACAATATTAGACACTACATGCTCATTGATAAGATATTAGTGGTCATGAAGTTTGATCATTTGTGTTACTTAATGTCTAAGCCCCACATTTTAAATCGAGTTGCTAAGTGGGTTTAGCCCTTAGTGAGTTTAACCTAACCTTCATAGGTCAAAATCCTATCAAGGATCATGTGATTACTGATTAGTTAACCTCCACTTCCATAGAAGCTACCCATAATTTGGTCATCGAGTTTCTTAATGAGTGCTTTGGCATAGAGGCAAAAGATCCAATGTCTTGGACTTTGTTTTTGATGGAGCCTAATGCATGAAGGGAACTAGTGTTAGAATCATTCTAGTTACACCAAAAAAATAGCTCATCCCCTTGTCCTTAAAGCTTTTTTTCTCTTACACAAACAACATAGGGAGTATGAAGCTTTGATCCTTGGTCTTAGAGTAGCCTTAGCCTTGAAGGTTGTTGTTATTTGGTGAATCTCAAATTATGGTGAATCATATAATGTTTATCAGACTAAGGATGATAAGCTAAAATATTATAAAGATATTATCACCAAGATTTTGTTTGCATTCGATCATGTGACCATAGAGTCTATCCCTAGATCCTCTAACCGCAATGCAAATACCACAGTTGCTACTACATCCTTATTTTATTTGGAGTTGGAATATTATCAAGCATCGATTATCATTAGACAACTTTGAAAGCCCACATCACTTGGTTCGAGTCCTGTTCCATTAGATTTTTTGACTATTGAAACTTCCCCATATGATCCATGGTATACCAACATCTTAAATTTACTTAAAGATAGTTCAATTCTTTATGGTTTAGATCATAATTAGATACTCTTTTACGCAAAAGAGTATGTCAATTCATTATAATTGGTAATAATTTGTATTGATGTTATTTTAAAGGTATCCTCTTGTGATGCCTTAACTTATATGAAGCTCAGTTGGCTCTTAGTGAGGCTCATGAAGGTTTATGTGGAGGCCATTTCAATGATAATGTCATTACCAAAATGCTCCTTCGAATGGGGTATTATTGGCCTTCTATGGAGAAAGATGCATGTGACCATATTTGATGCTACGACAAGTGTCAACACCATGACAACCTTATTCATGCTCATTCTAAAAACCTTTAGGTTATTTCTTCCTCTTGGCCATTTTCCATGTGGGTATTGGACATCATAGGGAAGTGAAACTATGAAAACATGCACCAAAAACAAATAAAATAAATAAATAAATATATATGTAATCACGATGCAAAAATGGAACCAAATGGTAATAAATTTGGTTAAATTAAATTGCATTGATTTCATCTTTAAATGTGTTACAATAAATCCCTTGCAGAGATTTTATCGATGATACAACATCGTAGAAAGGATCATGATATACTTTTTCATCAGATAGAATTTTCTTAGGTGCAATCTAAAATGTTCTTGTGCTAGAAAAAATGCTTAGGGAGTGGGTTTTAGCAACCACCACATGAGATTTGAATCCTAGGGCATTTCACAATATCTAATCCTATATTCTGCATGCAATGAAACAAAAGAGAGATTAGTAGCATCTATGGGGCCCATCCAGGTTGAACCTATCCTGATGAAGAAATAAAAAATAAATATCTATGCTAATACAACAAAATGACATGCACAAATGAGATGATCTAGTGATAAAATAAAAATTCAAAGTGTAATATAAGCTATCATGTAAAAAAATGTAAAAATTGATCACCTAAAAGGGATCATCTCAAGTGATATAGTCTCTATCTATAGATCGTCTAAGGGTGAGAAGATCACTGTCACAAACCTGCAACTTTTGGAAACTAGGTCTGACAGTATTGGGATGATCCAAGGATTATTTTGTCTATGGATTAACTCATGAATGGGTATGTGAGTTTGCTAATTTAGATGATCTTGAGTAGTAGGGTTTATCAAGTGATAGTATGGAAGGTGGATTCGAAGCTTATGTAGTAATTTGGTAGCATGGCAGTAGCAGGTAAGCTCAATAGGTTATTTGAGCAACACTTCATTGCAAAATATTTTAAAATCAAATCATCAAAATGGAGGGGGAAAACCTCCATTTTATAGCCTCCTTAGAATGCATCCAAAGAGACAAGTGGCAATCAATGGCTACATGATTCCCACTTTGCAGGTGGCATGGGCGACTGTAGGTTATAAGACATGATAGAGAATCAATTGTTGCATTGACATGTAGTCTGCTACCAGATTATTCCTTTTTTACTTCACACGCATGCAACCATATCACAATGAGATGATCCTAGCCTATAGATCATCTCAGGTGATATAGTCCTGCATTCCACGAAAGAAAAATATCCTTTTGCTAGGAAAATAATACTAAATAGACTTGAGGATACCCTAGGTGGGTTAGATGGATTAGGTCTTTTGGAGAGTCTCCTTGTGATTGCGCATTTTTGGTGTCTATAAATACCCATTTTTGAAATGCTTTGTGCTTAAGCACAATGTGAAGTAAAAATAAATGAGCTAAAATGGTTGAGTTGATGATGGATGATGTTGAGTTTGAAAGGTCAACATGAGATGCCTCAATCATAAAAAGGGTGCACATATTTGAATCATTGCTTCCAACACATTGATGAATTTGATTTAATTTTGGTAACCCTTTAGCCATGGGTAGACAAGATTTAGTCTACTCTTTAGGTTTTAGGTATACCAAATATTTTTTTTATTTATCTTTTTCTTATTGATTGCCCCAACAAAAAGGGCTTAAGATAGTTTTTGGCAATGATTCTTGAAAGAATGCAATTTCTATTTTTGAGTGTTTGATTGTTGACTTGATTTTGAAATGTAAATTTTATGGTTATTGACTACCACCTCAAATAATGAGTTGATGGAGGAGATGAAAATTGATGAGAGCAATGAGGCACTTCATAAGAATAAAACTATTAGCATGGTTGTCTTTGAAAAAGTGCCATTTATGAGATTATCTCGACTTAAGATGGTTTTTAGTTGATTATTTTTTTTCATAAAATGTGGTCATCCTAAACGACCATGTGGCATCACGTGATCATCTCAAATGATATTGACCACTGAAAATGTAAATAGTGGAAATTATAGAAAAATAGATCATTTTCACAATGCAATATGAGGAATGAGTGAGATAAGGAGGAGGAGAGCTTAGTTTGTAAAGTGAATCACTTCCAAAATTCCCACCTAGCACTACAATGGACCCATCTATTACTTCGATGAGTGAAGGAGCCAGTGCGAGAAATATAAGGAAAAAAAATCTAAACTTTCCTTTTTTAAAAAGTAAATTAAACCAAACTAAGTTAAATGTAAATGAACAGGGTGGGATGGGTGAAAAGGGTAGTTAAAAAAAATAAAAAAGTGTGTTGGTGATGAGTAGTTAGCTTGTTAATGCATTTCCCATTTGTGTGTGCTTTGTACTTTTTTTTTAATTTATATGTGTTTATTGTGTTTGTGGCGACATCCCAAGGTTTAGAAGGTTCTATTTCTCGATTGTCTTACTTGATAAAACCTTGTTTGGGGACCATATCACATAAATATGGTCTCATGTCATGATTATCTCAAGTCAATATGGTCATGTTTAGGGGCCATATTGATATGAGATGATCATGTGTAGCATTTCATATTTTTTATTTTTTTTATTGTGTTGTAGATTTTATTAGCTTATTATATCTTGACACTAATTTTTGAGCCATTATAAGGTGTATCGCTCCAAATTTTTCGCACCCTTACCTTCAGGCTATAGGATCCGTGCCCGGAAGGGGGATGTGAAAAGGATGGGACAATACCTCGGACTGAGAGGCCTTTGGAAGGTCCCGCCTCTTGGGGGAGGTGTATAAAGGTGAATTTTCGACGGATGGTGGGTTCACCAGGAAACTTTTGAATGGCAGTTTCCATGCCTAGGTTGAGAGAGTGTTTGATGTGTTCATTTTTATGTTTGATCATTCAACTCCTAGGTTTGGCCGATATGAATCTAATCTATTATATATGAAATGCATATTTAAATAAATACAGAAAACATATTTGAATAGAAAACATAGAGAATAAGCTATACGAGAAAAGTCATACCTGATTTCGGATGTCTGATGGAGGTTCTAATTTTTGAAGTAGTCCAGATCGCCTGGAATTTGACAGGATCGTCTCTAATCTGATAGGATCATCCCTGATCTACTGATATGACAATATCATCTCTAATCTAACAAGATCATATCTAATCTGATGATATCGTCTCTAATCTAACAAGATCATCTCTAATCTGACGATATCGTCAGACGAATTCGTTAGAGACCTGTAATTACAGAAATGGATACCAAGAACAAAAAATACAATTGCAAAAGCAAGGGAAAATGATGGAAATGAAAGTATGAATGCTAGAATAACAATTACAGATGATAAATTAAATGAAATGTGATGAGCACCAAAAATGCTCATTTTATATACACGATTAAAGAGAATTATCACTGGTTCAATTAGCATATGAGATGTATTTTATATAACTTATGCATATAATTGATAGAAAAATTGGTATTATGCATGATTGGTGTTTTTAG